>WBNO01025887.1:114409-139332 GCA_013400575.1 Peucedramus taeniatus | reverse complement strand
TTTTTTTTGCCTGGTTCTACTGAGAAGCATTTATTATTTATTATATTTTTCATTTTAAAGTGTTCATAACTTCTTATAAAGCTGCCTTCTATTTGATAAGTTTAAAAATTCCAACTTTTTTGGAAAAAAATTGGAATTCCAATTTTTTTGGAATAGCCCAATGGACAGGAGACAGCATTTCCTGTCCATTGGGCTATTGGATGGGCAATTTCTGATGAACAGCATTTATTTAACACTGTCCACAAGTTAACAATCAGGTTGTAAAACTCTGCCAGGTGCTGTGTGTCTTTATTCACTGCTCAACTCAGTGGTTTAATGCACAAAGGCTTCTGGACATGCTCTTCATGTCCTTTGTGTTGCTGTCAGGTAAGACAATCTCTTATTGTCTTCAGGCAAACACAGAAGGGTCACAGTGGTTAATATGTTCCTGAAAAATGTGAGAGTAGCAAAGCAAAATATCTGTCCTTCATCCTATATAGGTCAAGAATATATAATATACACAAATATATAAATATATATACGTGTGTCTGTGTGTCTGTGTGTGTGTGTGTGTGTATCTCGTTTGAGGGCACCATTATAAAATCTTCTGTAAGAGTTTATATAAATATGTAGAAAGCTCTTTTGAGGGTACCAAAAAACTGACAGAACCACAGTATTGGAGTGTTTTTTAGGGGCCTTGATGCATTAATTATGCAACAAAAATATCTGCTGCATTAAAACACTTTTCTTAACCTTGGAGTAATTGTTGTCATTCTTCTCTGTCCTGCTCTGTTCTTTCAACCATATTTTTAAAGTGTTGGTATCACATCTGCATATCTGTGGAATTTTATGTAGAGAGGTGAAATCATGTCCATATTCCCTGCTTACAGTTCTGGGGTTTATGCACCATAAACCTTTTATTACAGCACTTTAAATGGGGAGACAACACTACCTCTTTACTAAACCTCTCACTGTTTCCCAGGAGACAGCCTCTGTCCTCCTCAGTAAGATCTTATTCCTTACCCTGTGTCCTCCCAGCAGTTCATGGTAAAGTCAAATGTGTTTCATGGAGCTCAACTTCCTCCCTTGTAATCCAGAACACTCTGTTTGGGTGACTTGTTTTTCACATCCTTCTCCACTTTGGACCATTCACAAAGGCTAACACCACTGATTTTATTTTTTACTTATTTCTGCCAATCCACTGAAAATTATGAAGAACACAGGGTTGATGAAAATGAAGCTGATTTGGAGTAATCACTACAGAACCTTCCTAAAAATGTCATAATCAGTAATAACTCCCTGCTGACAAGTATTTTTTCAATCCTGTGGACCAGTTCTTAATCCATTTAAGTTGTACTTTATTGATATTGCATAGTCCTAATTTTCTTATAAACATGTCATTTATAATAAATCAAATGCTTTACAGAAGTCCATTATGTACTTACTTCTATCAACTATAATTGTAAGAAAGAAATCAAATATATTTGACAAAGCCTATTTGTCATGCATTTACCAAGCTTAATTATAAACCCTTCTCTTTTAACTTTTTACCAATGGAATCTTTATCATTTTTTCAGGATTTTGCCAAGAACTGATGTTATCTACCAAGCCTCCTGTTACCTTCTCTTCCCCTTGAACATTTTGAATGCTCATAAAATATGATTATGTTTTTGATCTTCAGAATCACCCACATGCAAATACTTATTCAAAACTGACATTTTCAGGAGGCAATCTGAAAACTCATTGCTTTTAGGAGTCCTGGTGTCAGGGTTGCCAATGTGAAATATTCTTCGGCTCGTACCTTCATTTAACATCCACATTTGCTACTAATGGGGTGATTCATCTCACCTAAATGTGTCTAAAATTAGCTGAGTTACCTGGGATTCCCACAATAAAGTAAGAAAAATAAGACTCCCATACAGCCATTTGATTCCAATTATCCTGAAGAGAATCAAATAAATTTAAACATGTATCAGTTACATTGCTGTAAATACACAGATATTAATAGCACTAGGCTAAAATACAGACTTATATTCTTGCATACTGTTCCACATGAAGGGAATTTTCAGGAATTCTAAAATGGGAATATATTTGTGGCCAAAAGAACACTGTCCATGCCTTGAGGGACTATTATCTTGATGCTTGCTAAAGAAAAGCAGACAGTGGGGTTCTAATCAAAAGGCAAAGAATGCTTTCCATGGGCAATTAGGAAATGCAAGACATATTTCTGAAGGCATGGATATTAATAAGAACCAAGTTAAGGGTATCCAAAGAGCTTATTGGATAAGCAGTTTGGGCATTGCTTGTTTAGGAAGCAAGCAGAAAAGAGGATCAAAGCCCAAGAGCAGTTTGGAATGTGATAAAATCACAGAAGGATTAAGAAGAGTAGTTATGTTAAGGAGTTTCCAGGAAAAGGACAATATGGAACACAGTGAACACTTCCCAGAAAAGGGGGTGAGTTAAGCCAAAAATTCTGTGAGAACCCGGGTGTTGTTTGGAACAGATTGTGAAATAAAAGGGGACATCAAAAATATTTCATTAAAAAAAAAAAAATTAGCTGTAATAGCAGACATGGTGCAAATCATGATCAAAGCATAATTAGATGGCAGTGAGTTTAGAGCAACAGCAGAGGAATTAAGGATCTCAGTAGGAAGACTAATGTGGTGTTAATGAGCCCACACCCGTGATTATTGACCACCTGGGTCTTGCCTTTAACATTCAAAATTAACTGGATTTTGTAAAATACCTTTGTTAATATTAGTACCATTAGGCCACTTCTTCTAGCTTTCAAACCCTTAAAGATATTTCCATGGGTACCTTGATTGGAAATCACATGAACAAAAATATATCAATGTGACAAAATTTTGTTTTTCAAACTCTGAAACAAACCATTTAGGGTTTGTTAGGTTGAAATTTTTCAAGGTTTCAGCTCAGACTGCAATTCAAGAAACCATTCTCCTTACAGCTAACAGTGTTGTGCTGTTTACAGTTCTCTTCAAACCAAAGTCTCAAGAAACATACACCAACCAAACTACAGTGGCTGTTCTTCTGACCATGAGTCCAGACACAGCTCTTCATCCCAATCTTTATCACTGCCTTTTAATAATTTTCTAAATTTCCATGTTTGTCCTACAGGAATATTTCACTTGTCCAGAACTTTGAGGTTGTCCTGCTGCGTGAGATTCATTTTTGCTTGATTCGTAAGATTGTGTACAACTCTTGTTTTTTGCTCTTGTCATGGTTTCCTTGGGAATTCTTCATTGATAAAGTGCCACACTATATAATTGCACCACAGCTAACTGTGTGACAGATTCCATCCAGTTTGTAAATGGGTGAAAAACAACTAAACAGTGCTGATTCCCACAAGTGGGGATCCACAGGGGCTCTGTGGACATAGTCTGTACCCTGTCCCAAAACCCTTCCACACACTGCAGCTGGATTTGGGGTATTCAAGTATTCACAACTTGTCCTGCCAGCCAGCTGTGCACCCACTGCTCTGCATCACAGAATCACAGAATCACAGATTTGTTAGCCTTGGAAGGAATCTCTGGGGATCACCCAGTCCAGCCTCCCTGCCAAGCCTGGGTCACCTGGAGCAGTGGCACAGGAACACACCAGGAGGGGTTGGAATCCTGCAGAGAGGGAGACTCCACAGCCTCCCTGGGCAGCCTGAAATCCTTCCTGTGATCAGCCAGCATCACACAGAACTAACTCCATCTAATGTTTAGCTTTCCCAGAATAAACATCTCCATGAAAGATCGGGTCAGACTTCTCTGTGCCAGTGCTGGACCTGCCCATGCTCACAGACTGTTTCCATCTGCTCACCTTGTTTCCTTTTATTGGGCAAATGCCAGCTACTGTTGGGATCGAAGTCCCCAGAAGCCAAACTTTCCAAAGGCAATATGGAAAGTTTAAAATATGGAATAGAGTTACATATGGTACAAATTAACTCAAGTAACTGTTCCATTAAACCTCCTAATTATTCAACTGGAATGTATGCTGAGCAAAGCCTGTTTTAGTAATGGATTGAGAAATATTTGAAAGTGAAAGGGAGATGTAGCATTTTAAGTACTTTATTAGGAAATTTAGGTGTAGTGAATGGAACACTGAATACTGTAGACCTTGAATCCATTTGGGATAAACTATCACTGATAGGAAATGATGTGATTAAGGCCTTCCTACACTTTTCAGTACATAACCAGGGTGGATTATTGCTCCTTGAAAAAGCTGTGTTCTCATTAGCTTCAAATGCTTAGAATAATTGCAGATTAATCCGATTGCAATATTATCAGGTCCATGTAGTTTGCTGATATTAAAATATATTTTCACTGCAGAGATTAATAGAAGGAAAGTCGACCTAATTAGGTGTAGGAAAGTCCACCATCTTAACCATATGTTAGAAGACTGTAAAGCAGTAGCTTTATTTAGTTCCTCTATGGAGCTGTATTGCTGCTCTTTGAAAGGACCACACATAAACTGATGACCCTTGGACTGGTAAACTCCATCCCTACTGGAAACCCAGCATTCCCCAAGAAGAATGTGCCTGTGTAGTTTCAGGAATTTATTAGGATGCATTCTTGCTGTAGAGATATGAAAGGAAATACTCACCATAAAAAATTATTCTGATCTAAAGCTCAGCTGGTAGGACCCAAAACTAAAATCATTTATCATGGTGTCTTCAGACTAAGACTGCATTTTAAAATTGAAACCCACCTTTTGCAATGATATTGTGGACATTACTTACCAGTTTTTAAGTGTACAACCAAACATCATTGTCCAATCAGAATGACTGAAAACACCCTCTCCCCAGGGCATGACATTCCTCTTGTAATAGGAAAAACAGGAGCTGAATGTAAAAAGTTGTGGAAGAAAGGAGTTTTATTATGAATCCATTGTAAACCAATCAGTGACACTGTCTCAACAAACCAAGGAGAAAACTGAATATAATCAGCAAGAAATTACAATATGGGCATCAGAGATTAAGAAAGTATTTACTAGGTCTCAGTGGGACTGGCTGTTCTACAGCCCTACAATATCTAGTTTGTTATGTGTCTTATTTCACCCAGTGCTGAACTATTAGCAGTGCAGATTGTGGTATTATTGCTACAGTGGTAATTCATTGCATGTGTTTTCTCAAGGTTATTTTCAAAAAAGCACTGAAAAATCAATACATTATGAAGCAACCCCCAAATTCCTCAGAAGGCCAGTGATATGACTGGGAACTGAATGGTCTGACCAGCTGCACTTTTAGGGAAATTGTGGTTTGAACAGGTCATCATGAAGATGAGAATTATTGAAGTCCAATGAGAAGCAAAAAAATGAGAGCACATGCCAGTAGCATTGCTGAAAGCATACAGATATTAATAACACATGGGTGACAAAGCAGATATATATCTATATAATGTGCCTATATTCTTGAGAAAAGTGCTATGCACTGGAAGTTTTCAGGAATGCTAAAACAAGAATGTGTACGTGACCGAGTCACTGACCCTGGAATAAATGCTGAGGCTACCACAAAGCCCCACCTGGAAAACTGCCAGAATATTTTAAAGAATGATAAGCTCTGCCTGAATGGACAATGGTTGTGCTGTCACACACTCTTATCTTGACAGCTGCTAAAAAAAGGGCACCTTCAGTGCAAGGCCAAATCATTCCTTCTGTAGGTGGGGATCATGAATTTAGCCATGAACAGAACCTGTTGAAGCTGTCCCTGACCAGCTGCTTGGGTGGAGCTGTCAAAGATGGCATCAAGGGCCATCAGCTGTGTGTTTAATTTTATTGTCATTGCAGGGTAACTACACGTGCACAGCTGGCCTGGTTCCTCGTGAGCCTGGCGGTCATTTGGATCTTGCAGTCCACCACACAGAGGGGAATAAACTCCCCTCTGGACTACCTGCCCTTAGCTGGAGAGGATCAGGATCCCTCAGGCTGGAAAAGACATCTAAGATCGAGTCCACCTGGTAATCACCACTAAACCATATCCCCAAGTGCCACAGCCATGCACTGATTCAACATTTCCAGGGATGGTGTCTCCACCACTTCCCTGGGCAGCCTGCTCCAATGTCTGACCACTCTTTCAGTAAAGAAATTTTTCTTAATACTTGTTTTCCTGGGAGAAGAGACCAACCCCTACCTCACTACAACCTTCTTTTGGGTGGTTGTAGAGAGGGATAAGGTGCAGCTGACTAGCACAGCTTGGATCACTGGGCTCAAACTGGGCTTAGTGGGATTCCTTTCACTCAAATACACTGGAAAGCACTTTCCCATTCTCATGTGCTATGACTCGATTTCTGTTTCTTTGCAAATGAAAGACAAAACCATTTATTGAATAAACAGTTTTTCCTGTTGCTCTTCAAAAATTTCCATCTCCTTGTGGCAAAGGATACCAGTTACATTTTATATTCTCCTTAATGCCCTTGAGAAGGTGTTATTTTTGTCTTCAGAACTTCCAGTCTCTTTTGTTCTATCTTTATCCCTCCTTATTGACATTCTTTTTTTTTGTTATTGTTTGTAATTCATACTCACTTACATTGGCATTTTAGTTCTTTTCCTTCCTTTAATTTCTTTCTCAAATTTTCCTTTAATTTCTTCCTTCACTAACTCCTGAACAAAAATTAACTACCAAACACTTACTTAATTTCTTACTTGACTGTGACATCAATCTGGTAATGGTTTTATTTCACACATGTAAGGGTTATTTTTTTGTCTTAACCTAGTTTATTTCAGAAAGTGTCTCTACTTTGGAAATTAATTTGCTATTTGAAGCTTATATAAATATACACACTGAATATATAACGCAGAATGAAACTGCCAATGATGAGTATAACCCTGTTGGTCCCAATGTAACCATCAGCTTAGAGCCCAGAGATTTTCATTTACTTTTAAGTGCCACACAAATTCAAAATAGAGCTGTGATTAAGAAATTAGGTAACTCACCCTGAGGATATTGGATCAGATACTGGATTTCACTTAGATCATAGCTAAAATTAGCTACTGCCTGTAAACAGACAGCAGGTAGGGGGGATCAGCTCCCTTCCACCACAGCCAGGTGAAGCCTTCCCAGACAAACTGACTGCAGGATACCACAATTGCTGTGAGACATCCACCAAAGTGAAGGAAATCTCACCCAGAGGAGCAGCTGCCCTACTTGCAGGACAAGGAGAAGCTGCCCAGGATAATACCATGGTCAGTGAAAAAGGCCTTGTGCCTTTGGGTCTGAAGTGAACAGGAAAAAGCAGCAAGTGTTTTGAGCATAACCTTCATTCCAAAGGTGTTCCTTTGAGTTTTGTGGGGAGGATATAAAAGGCATCTCAGAGAGATCAAAGACCTACAAATATAAATCCCAAAGTGTACCAAGTCAGATATACTCAAGTGAGACAGAAGTCACCAGCTAAATTATTTAACAGTATGAGTAATGTTTTGACTTTGTGCTGACACTTTTTATGGCATCTAAATCAATTTATTTCTGTAAATAGATCCTGGTGCTTTGCTGCAGTAACTGGAAATTACTTTTGCCTCTTCTACTCTATCAGTAAAAAATAAAATTAGCTGTACCACTTCATTATAAGTTATAGCAAATTACATAATGAAGAAAGAATAAATTATTTGAATCTATGAAAGGACCAAAGGTATGCTCATTTGTCTGAGGCATTATACAGAAACGTTCTTTAAACAAATAATAACATCCTTGTAAATAACAAAGGTTATTCCTTTTTTCCTAGAGTCCTAAATATGGCTTTTATAATTCACAGAATAATAAAGAAAGAAATAATAAGTGAGCAGTAACTTCCATCACTGAAAACCTGGTGTCCACAATGACTGTTTTCCCAGGACACCTAAAATGTGGGGTTTACATCAGAAAGATATATTGTCATTGTACATAAAATGGGACTTTGTTCTCCTTCCTACAAAAGTCTGCAGGACTCCCCCACATCAGTACCACAGAGGGCTTTACAGAAGAGCTGCAGGCAGTGCTGCCAACACACTTTACAATAACATGTCTCAAAACTCTCTTCTTTTCTGCCATAGGTCTTTTTCCTCAGAGGAGGGCTGGCAGACTCCAGTATGTGCACATACTTCAACTCCTCCAGAGAAAATCCTTAAGCCATCAACAAAGAGGGGCTTGAGGCACAGCACCAGACTGCTGGGGGATGGAGCTCCAGAGCTCTCACATCTGCCTGCTGTGTAACAGGGTGGCAGCCTCAGGCAGGCTGAGGGAGCCTGTGTGGGGTATCAGCAGTAGCTGTCCAGCCACTCTGGCCACATCCCTCCTGAGCTGAGCATCACATCCCTCAGTCACAGCAGGGCTGCTCGGACGAGTCCCTGAAGTGCACCTGGAACTGGGGTCCAAAGGCAATTTTCCTTTGATTGGAGGAGAGAGATCCTGCTGGAGGCTGGCAGAGAGAATTGTGAGGCTCTGAGTGATGCTGGCTGAGGCTGCTGTGGTTTCCCTGCTGGTGTGTGTGTCCTGCTGTCATATCCCTGAGTCAGTGCAGGCTCCCCGTGCACACCTTTGCAGAGCAGCTGTACAGCCACAGCTGATGGTCCTGCATCAGCCTTCAAGGCTGCCAGACATCTGGAAAAGCAACTGACAGGAAAATGAGGGAAAAGCCATCTTCTATCTATTTTAAGGTGACAGAGTCCAGAGTCTGAAAGGATTCCCAAGACCCTTGAGGGACTTGGGACTCAACAAGGCATCTGTGAAATTCTTGCATCCCAAGAGTCATTATTGTGATCCACATCCACTGATTCTGCTGGGATAGAAAAGATGCAGAGAGATCTCTTCTATGATGGTCCTCCTGTTACCAGTACACAGCTGATGAAGCATCACATCCAGAAATACGATGGCAGCTCAGGAAGTGTGGAGAAGGGAGAAATTGTGTGCATGTGTCCCTGGGGAAGCACCACTGCTGCCTCCTGCTTGATGTCCCGGGGATGTGAAAAACATTCCTCTGCATGAACAGCTAAGTCAGTACCTCTTGCAGGTATGGGTTGACATTTACTCCACAGTCATAGCTGAAACACCCGTGCTTTGGGTCTTCCCAGAGGTAAACCAGGATTATTATGGAGTCATATCATTGCTAAAATGCACATTCAGATCCACTTACTTTAACCAGTATGTGTCCTCACCAACAAAGAGGAACCAACATGACACTAGAATCAATTTTTATTTCCTTGATCAACTCATACCCTTTTATATTTGTTTAAGCAGCTTAAGATTCTTCTTTATGCAGAGCAATATTTACTCCATTGGCAGACTGTTTTAGACAAGCTGTGTCTAAAATGAGAATGAAATGAAGAATGAAACTCTGTAGTAGAGAGTAAAAAAATACCATAAATTCTAAAAGAACTTACTTGTCAGCAGTGGTAGTCAAAAAATGTGACTAGTCAGCTTTCAGCATAGTTTCCCAGAACCAAAAAAGAAAAGAATGGAAATGCAGAGAACAGCTTGACACATAGCTGAATTTATTTTAGAATAGGATCCTCATGCAAGACTGAACTCAGAATGTGTTGATGCTACTGGCATTAGACAGAAGATTACAGATTGTTCAGATGGAAAATTATGGTAATAAAAGGTAAGCTGTGATTCTAAAGTGCTACAAGGCATTAATACAAATTCATATGTGGACACTTTCATCTAATTATGAGAGGCCTTTTTTTCCCAGTTTTGGCATTATTCCTTCAGAACTGATTCAACTGGAGCAGAGAAAACTACTCTCATGCTGGAATATGCATTTATATAGACAGTTAGATTAGTACAGCTAGGTTAGCTTAATTATGCTTCTGTAATTTCCAGGAAAAAGTTGTTGGACAGAAAGCAGTTATAGTTGTTGTTATTTTTTATTATTTAATTTTGAGTACAGAATTGGTATATTGGATGACATCCAACTACCTTTGCATTTGATTAATATGTGAGTATATAAATAGCACTTGCTTGTTTTTCCCACATCTCAGTTCATATCCAAACAGTAGTATCTCACTCTTGAAAGAACAGGCTTTTAACATCTCTAGGAATGAGTTGGTGTAATTAATTGAATTTTGAATAATTTTCTCTAATGAACTTGTGTACAGATATGAAGTTTATTTTTTTCCTAGTCAGTGATCCTTGGCAATATGTATGTAAAAATTTAAAGAATACAATTCAAATGGTTATTATTCAAATGACAGATAAAGTATACTGAGGTAGATAAAGGACCTTTGATGGTTCCTCATGAAAGACCAGTGTTCAAAATTGAGACTTCTTCTGTATTCAATCTTACTCATCCTCTACCACCCTAAGATATAAAATATATCACTCACCCAGTATGATACCATTATGAATCTAACAGACAAAAACATAAGCTATTATCATTGTACCACTCCTATTTCATATAAACATAGCAAAAGTGGCAAAATATTATTATCATTATTCCAAACTAATTGGAGTTAATTGAGGATTAAAATCCAACCCTACATCACTGTCATACCTAAACAGCTTCTACCTGGAACCCAGACTTCCAGCAATTAAGACCTTAATGGGTGTTTAGAAATACCCTTCAGGTTTCAGTACATGTATCTATCCTTTGAATAGTGTATTTTCACCACTATTATTTAAACTACAATATTGAGGACTGGGCTAGCAGGAGATAGGCATGTGAAGAGGCTTCCTCAGAAAGAAAGAGAAACTTTGTGTGGCCCTGAGGGGGTTCAATCTCCCAGCTCTGTGGGCTTTATCTTCTGATTTGTGAGCTGCATCACCCTGAGAGATCAGCTGTCTTTGTAGCTAATTGACTGAAATTCAGCCTTTAATAGAGTTTGGTCTTCATTTTTTAATCACTTTAAAGATTTGGCTCTGAGGCCCTCAAGCAACATGAGGAGTACCCTGGGACTATGTGAAGGCATTAAACACTGACTTGACACGTGCACAGAAACCAGTGAGAAAGGGAACCTTTGCATGTTGCACCAGGAGGGAAATAAGCACACCTTCTAGAGCTCAGGAAATCAGTTTGAATGAAGACTGCAGTGCACTGCAATGAGCTGCAGACAGGACTCAGTGGGAAGTTCTCTGCAAAGCATATTCCACATTTCTGCCCTGTTCCTTGTGTTCATTGTGCACAGCAATGTTCTTCTTGGAATGTTTATTTTACTCTTCTGCCTTCACCTAACCCTCAGCTCATTCCTTCAGTCCATTAATCTTAAGAGATTTCCCTGAATTAAAAGCACTCTCAAAGCATAAGGAAGATGATAAATGCCTACAAGCTCCCAGTTCTCCATGGATATTGTGCTAACAATTTCTATTATCTTGATAAAACAATGCATTAATAAAGCAACAATAAGGAAAGAGAGAGTATTGGCATTCCAATAAACAGAAATGAAGAATAATTATCACAGTTCAATATATTTAAGAATTAAATACTGGGATTCTTTTGGAAAACAAGAAGGATGTAATGGGCAGAGATAAACAGGTTAGTTCTGTTGGGCCTGCCTGAGCCAAAGAATAAATTTCAGCCTGAATCCTGCATTTAGTTCTGTGCCTACAAGAACAAGGCCTTTGCTACTGAATTCAACATATCCAGTTTTCACAGAATGTATAACCCTGTCTGTGATGCCTAATGAGCAAAACCATTATTCCTTCTTTTATATTAGTTTCCATTTTGACTGTCTTTTAAAGATTCTTTATCTCTGACAGCTCAACTCTACTGCACCCAGTGTGGACACCCTGGTTTGAGCACAGCTATTCTGGCACAGCAGCCTGGTGAAGATGCAGTGTGAATTCATTTAAGAGGGGGTTTCTGTCAACTTGGGTGTTGTTTTATTTTCCCCTGAAACATTAATCAAGCCAACAAATGCTCTCTCCTGCAGCACAGTTCTATCAGCAAGGGAGCACCATTATTTTCACACTTGCAGCTGAAATAACTGCTGGCAAAACTCTGCAGTGCAGGTCAAATCTGAATAACAGCTGAGGGAGACTATATGACTGATAATAAATAATACATGCTCTAAAACCATTTGAAGTTATTTGGTTTGTCGGATTTAAAGGGTCACAGCTGTCCCACAATGGGTTTTCACTCTTCCTGATAATCTGGTTTCTGTGCACTGTGCATAACCTGCCTGGTAGTAAAAAAATAGAAACCATTAGAATGAGTTAATACAGCAGAATTCACACAGTGTGCATTTCTGATTGCAGCCAGCTCCCTCAGAGCTGCCAAAGAGAAATCTCACAGCTGTAAGCAAGTTTACTGTTCACATTACAAGCACCATCTCAGCAGCCTCCCTTGAGTACAAGACAGGCAGCACTTCTTAAACTTCTTTCCCAAGGGCACCTCTACACAGGTCCTGCAGGCAGACAGGGTCTGGAGGGACTGGGGACAAGCCCTGTCCCAGCAGCAGCCCTGCAAAGCTGCTGTCAAGGGGCAAAGCCAATGAACCCTGTGAGGGTGTGTCAGCTTGGGCTCAGCAGCCTGCTGAAACAGCAGAAACAGAGCTCCCAGTTGACTTGGAGTGTGATGAAAATGGGTTTGCATCTGCCTGTAAAAGACTCAAGGGTGTTTAAAACTCTGGAGAACAGGAAAACTGAAACTTTCTCAATGCACTTTTAATATTAAGGACATAATGAAAAGCAGGAGGTTATTATTACTGGGATTATTACTGGAAATACTACCATTATTACTGGGATAATGCTTTGCATATTTAGGGATTCACTACAATACAAGCAGCTGGAATATATTTTATTACAGACTGGGCTATATATGCTATTAAAAAATCTTGAGTTTGTTATCTTAAGAGTATGCAAAATGCAGTTGCTTATGAGGAAATTTCCCCATATCTGGTGCTTTCATAATGCTATTTATTTGCAAAAATTTCAGCACTGATTAGTCACATATATGTGAAAATACAACTAGGGAATTACATTGATTTGCCTGAGTTATAAAACAGTCCTGTCAGCCTTTTCATTGGATGTTGTGTTTTCTCCAGGTTTTAGAGCAGGAGCTCAACTTTTATTTGTGGGTTAATATTTTTGTCAGGGAGAAGTCTTTTGCAGCCTCATGAAAATCTGTTCAACTGTCCAGTGAGGACAAAAAGGTATCTCAGATTTCACATACTTGTAAAGCCTCATTATAAAACTAATTACAGCCCATAAAGAACCTAACATTTCTTAATTGCTGTAGAGCTCCTCAGACTGACCAAATCTCACATCTATGCCATTTATGGGAGGTTGTATTTCAGAAAGATTTTGTACCTTCTGTTCCTCTGGATTTGGTGTGCAGCCAGGGGCTGCAACACAGTGAAGGAAACTCTCCTCTGCACTTTGGAGGGCATTGACCTCATCTAATTTTAGTAATTTAAATCTTAGATTTCTAGGCTACCAAAAAAAAACAACCAAAAAACACATACAAAAAAAAAAAAACCAAAAAAAAAAAAAAAAAAAAAAAAAAAAAAAAAAAAACCCCCACCCCAAAAAAAAAAAAAAAAAAAAAAAAAAAAAAAAAAAAAAAAAAAAAAAAAACCCCCCCCCCCCCAAAAAAAAAAAAAAAAAAAAAAAAAAAAAAAAAAACCACAGCAAAGTTCCATGTAGGAAGACACTGCTGAAAATTTTAACTTTCTGAATACCCTGTGGGGATAACTACTTCTCTCCAATGACTAGAAAGATAACCCACAAATCACAGTTAGACTAGATGCCTAACTTGTAAATAGCTATTGAAAAGCAAGAAGAAAAACACTTTAGATAAGTCTTGCTTATTCTGCAAATTGCATGGGATGGTGATGTAACTAAATATCTTCTAATATTATAACACAAGTATAAGAGTCCAGCTCCCTTCTGCTTCCCTGATTTCTGGGCCCTTGGCTCTGATCTCAGTAGTGTTCCCCTGACTGCTGTTGTGTAGTAGTGTTGTTCTCACTGCTGAGCACATTTACCTAATGACTACTGTATGTGATCAGTCACAATGTTTAAGATCATAAATCCATTAAAGCAAATTTTTTCTTCTTAATAGTGTCCTTTTTAATCTTTGTTCACTTACAGCTACAATGGGATTGGGTGATGCATTACCTCAGCTTATGGAGCTCTGCTATGTCAAAAAACTCCCTTTTCCAGTATCTGTTACTGCTGATCCACTACAGTCTTGAAAAACCAAATTCTCAATTCATCACCTATTGTTATTTCATCCCTCTTACAAGGCATGTAATGTGCTTACTTTATGACAGACTCACTCATAACAATTTTCTGACTTCAGAGATTTTGTTTAACTTCCACAATGCATTTTGTGTTTAATGTAATACAGAAAAGAGCAACTAACACTTTATCTGTAAACAACTACACTGCAAGTTGTAGATGTTTTGCCATGCCACTGATTTCCTGAAAGTCTAAAACAAGTAAGGAAAAAAGTAGATTATTCCCATGTAAAAAAACAGGATGATCTGAGCCTCGGACTGTGTTCAACCCAGCTAACACAACTGTGAAAAGATGCCTACTGACCATCAAAGCAAAGCCCAAACCTATTTATAAAAGCCCTGAGTGCATTAATGAGCCTTGCTGGCCCTGCCCAGCACCCTCAGGGCCTCCCTCTACCCCACCCATGGCTCAGAAGCCCCATTTCAGCCCAGTCCCAGGGTGCTAGTCCCTACTCCAGTGATGCCACAAACTCACTGGTCTCCATTGGAAAATTTTGTTGATTTGAATAAGGTGTTTTTTCAGACCACCAGTTTAACAGAAAAAAAAAATCATTTAGGTTTTAAATAATTAAAGAATAAAACTATGCCAAATGGAAGGAAAAAATGATGGTGCTGATTTAAACCAAACATTCATGTGTTTGTTTCTTAATTTGTTTTCTTTGGGAAGAAAAAATCCTCATTTTGCATTCATTAATACTGCTAGGAAGGAACTTAATCTTTCCAAAGGGTTATTAATGTTTCAATGTGTGCAGAATAAATACAACACCACCCTCAATCACAGCCTCTCAGCCTCATTAGTGAGACATGCTGGGGATAGCATCTTGGCAAACTCATTAGGAGTTTCTTGTTGCAATCAAATTTGTCCTGACTTCAGTTTCCAGGGACATTATAATAGGGAGAACAAAACCTTGTAACAGCTCTTCCCCATTTATTAAATTCTGTACTGAATGCACTGTCTTTGTTTCACAGAAAACTATCCACGAGGGCTGATGGAGTGTAGAAATGTTTATGCTGAAATGAATTTCATTAGTCAGTGCTGGACATAGATTAGCATTATTTATTTCCTTGAAGTTTCCATGGTGTAACTCTAAGCAACAAACCAGGGTTGCAGGAGGATTTTCTGTGTCCTATGATGTGCAGAAAACCACAATTCTGTGCTTTCTCAGAACTCAGGGCCTTCTGTCAGTAGCACAGCTAACCTCTATGTTTAAGTAATTTCTGTGTTATTGGAGACAAAATACTCCCAAAACCTTTGTCAGTTCCATGTCTCCTAAGTCTATTGATGCCAATGCACAGAGTTCATTTCCACAAGGTGAGTCACTAAAAATTCACTGCTGCCAGCATAGGTGAGGTCCTGAGGTGGTGCACATCAAAAATTAATAAACCAAACAACTTTTTGTCTGTATGTATGTAAAGCCCAAAGACAGTTGTGAAGAAACAGATCATTTTGTAGATATTCACATTCATATTGTGTGGCACAAAGTGAACATAAGGATAAATAATGGAAAGAGTTATAGTTAACATCTTCCATTGCAATAAGTTCAGAAGCTTTCTGAAACAAATAAATCTTTTTCTTGAATAATATGAATTTTAATCTGATAGTTTTCAGCACTAATGATTTGCATGACTTGAACTGAAATAATTAGTCAAATGCAGCTACAATATAAATTCATAAAGAGCTCCCAGAAGAAATCGAAAATGTTTTATATAATCTGAACCAGGTAATACAAATATTCTTATGAATTTCAAAAGAGTCAAACCTAAGGAAAAATTCATTGACTTTGAATTAGTATTCAACAGCCAAATAAATTACTTCCTATTTGCATATTTTAAATCTTTCATTTAATAATCAGCATATGCTGGAAAGCAACACAACACAATAGAATACTATTGTACAAACCATTTTTAACATGAAAATTGAATATGAAAGCAAGAAATTGAATTTTTTTACAATTGTGGTTTGCTTAATGGACATACAAAATGCAGCATTTCAGACAACAATGCAAATCCATTTCCTTCTAAGTCAAACATGAATTTGTGCCCCTGCATTGCATTATTGCTGACAAATTGGCCATAATGGGATATAAAGGCAACTATGGATATATTCAGATTCCTGCTTACTTGGCCTGCCTTCAGGCTTTCAAAATGAATTCTAAATATGAAAGCTGCTATATATTTTATTGCTCACTCACTATTTCAAATCAGATTTCAAAGACATTCTGAGTGTTCTGTTAGCAAAAATTAGGATAAAAATGTGGTCTTCTTTTTGATGTAGTGAATTAGGTAATATCTCCTTAGTTTTAACTATTAAGTAACTAAATGTGTAACAGCACAAGTTTTGTGACAATTTTCCTTGGAGAAACAAGAAATGTCACTTATCAAATATGTTTGATAAAATACTAACTACTTTTTTTGAAAAATTACTAACTATGAAGACCATGATGACACTTCTCTTTTTGTTAAAAAATTTTGATATTTTACTAGCCCTGAGCTGGCAAGGGCCACCTCAGCTGAAATGTAACAGTTGACAACACACATACTGCTGGAGGGCTGGAAAGCAAAATAAAATGTGTTTGCACAAAATTGCCACTGAATGTTTATAAAAACTTGTTTCCCTTGGCACCACAACAGATAAGAAAAGTGCTACAGTAAACCACCAAAGTTGCACTGGGGGAATGATGTGTAACAGCAAAGGGTTGGGAAAATGCAGCTGCTCCTTTTGAACGCCGCCAGTGGAATTGCTCCAGGTCCACAAAGTCCATTTCTTGGCAGGAAGCTGTACAGGAAATCTCAGAGCCCCCAAAGGGAAGACAGAAGCAGGAGCTGTTCATAAAGTTTATTGGGTATCTAATTCATTGGGACTGCACATAAAAACAGCTAAAGACAAAACACTACATGGCTTTATAACAGATCTGTTCTTTTCCTGTCCTGCTCCTCATTACACAAGGCAGTGGCATTAAAGAGAGTGCTGGGGTTGTCTTCAATCACTCTGGGAGCCCTTTCTTCTAACAGGTAAGCAGTGCCATCAGGGATACCTCATAGCATCAGAAAATATCCTGAGCTGGAAGGAACCTACGAGTACAATCAAGTCCAGCTCCTGGCCCTGCCCAGCCCCAAGAGTCACATCATATGCCTGAGAGCATTGTCCAAACAGTCCTTGAGCTCTGTCAGGGTGCTGTGACCACTCTGGGGAGCCTGTTCCAGTGCCCAGCCACCCTCTGATATCCAACCTAAACCTGCCCTGACACAGCTCCAGGCCATCCCCTCGGGTCCTGTCACTGTCACCCCAGAGCAGAGATCAGTGCCTGCCCCTCCTCTGCCCCTCATGAGGAAGCTGTGACTGCAGTGAGGTCTCCCCTCAGTCTCCTCTTCTCCAACTTGAACAGACCAAGGGACCTCAGTCATTCCTCATACAGCTCCTCCTCAAGGCCCTTCACCATCCTCATTCCCCTCCTTTGGATGATTTCTAATATCTTTATATTTTTCTTAGATTATGGTGCCACAATAGACATTATGAAAATATGTCCAAACAGTCTGTGTGATTCAGGGCTTCTGAATGCTTATCTATCCCTGGAAAGTAGTTTGAGTTCACATATAAAATATATGTATATAAACTGCCCAATATACTATTTTTCATTTGTTCCTGTACAACCTCATCTTCAATTTTTTTCAGTTTAGCAAGACTGTTGTTCATTTGAATCCTATCCTCAAGCATACTTGCAATTTCTCCACATATTATCTAACAAGGTAATAAGTTGGGGTTTTTTTCCATTTTATTGCTCCCTGAACAGACCAGGACAACAGACAAATACACCAGAAACTCTTTTGACATTGAAATTTTGCTCACTGCTCTTCATGCCTCTCTTGCCCTTCCCTTTCACTACACACTAGAGAAACCATTCCCAAGTCTTCCTCTAATCTAACACAATTACATTCTTAGTTGTTTGCACCCTGCATATTGCTGGTCTATAACCTTTTGGTTAGATCCCTCACACACACCATTTTTTCATACTCATCTTCACTCATCTGACAAAGTTTCAAGGTGGTTTCTTACCAGTTTTCTAAATCAACTGTGGAGATGCAAACTGTGGAATGCTTGACAGAACAGCTTGTAGCACTGACCAGTGGATCCAGCTCCAGTGAAAAGAGAATGACCTTTCTCAGGGCTGCTGGATATTGCAAAATTAAAACAAAGTAAGAAGGGTGCATCTTTAGTTTGAAGGTTAAACTACCTTTCCTCCTGCTCCTGACCACCCATCAGTTATTTGCTAATATGCTGTTAGCTATGTAGAAACAGGCTATACTGAAAATGCAATAATCCCCCAGGATCAGCCTATAAATCCCCCTGGCTATCCAGAAACAATAGTTAAGACATTTCAAAACAGAGAGAGAACACGTGAAAGTCACTTGCTCTTTGCAGGGCTAAGTAGGATAAGCCAAAGGTGAATGTTTACATCACTGATGCAGATACAGAAGCTCAATCCTTGTGATTCCATGCAGGCCTGGGCACAGTCCATGGGAAGCCTCTCACTCCCTAACATGTTTCTAACATGTGTCATCCATCTTGGTTCAAAACACAGAACCTGGCCCAGCTCACTGCTATTGTCCTAACCCTTGCAAAACTCACATTTGCGTGGAGGTGGTCTGGAGAAAGAGGCACAAACCAGCTGATGCAGGAAGGTGATGCTGGAGATCTTCTAGTCCAAAACTCTGCTCAGAGCAGGTTGGTCAAGGTCATGTCCAAACAGATTTTTAATATCTCAAGGACTGAGCCTCCAGAGTTTCTCTGGGCAGCCTGTTCCAGTGTTTGACCCTCATCACAAAAAAAGAAATTTAAATGAAATTTCCTGTATTTCAGTTTGCATCTTTGTCTGTTGTCCTGTCCCCAGGCACATTTGACAGGAGTCTGGCTTTGTCTTCTACAGGATAAACACCCCATCAGATATTTGTACCCATGGATAAGATCCTCCTGAGCATTCTCTTCAGCAGGCTGAGTGGTCCCAGCTCTCTCAGGCTCTCCAGGCCCTCAGTTGTCTCCATGGCCCTTCTTCAGCTGTGTCTCACCAGGGCTCAGCAGAGGGAAGGATCACCCTTCACCAGCTGCTGTGGATACTCTGCCTGATGCAGACTGGGATGTTTTACCACAAGGGCACAAGGCATGGTCAGCTTGGTATTCACCAGGACTCCCAGATGCTTTTCTGCCAAGATGCTTTCCAGGAGGTCAGTTCAATTCTGCAGGGGCAGGAATTGTCACTTCCCATTGTTCAGCTTCATGAGATTTCTTCCAACCCTTCCCTCCAGCCAAGGTCCCTCTGAGTTGCAGGACACCCATCTGGTCTGTCAATCACTCACCCCAAGATAACAATTCTGCCCAGAAAAGAATTGTGGCCTTTTAATCATATCTCTCAATTAACAGAATCATAGCACAACAGAGGGTTTTGTCTCCATTATGTTGTGAGGAAATTCAAGATATGTACTTGAGGACTGTACAGAATTAATGTCCTTCTCTTTAGACTTTTATTTACAATCAGAAAGCACAAAGGTCTGCATCTTACAAGATCATATCAGTGGAATTCTCACAGCATGAAGTAACAAACCAATTAGTCAACTTCCAGTCACATTTTTGTTGCCTTTTAAACTTGGAATGCTTGCTCTTTTTGTATATGTGTGCCTTGTCACTAAATGTGTGTATCAGCTTTATATTGTCAACAGCAGAACAGACTTTAAGAAAAATAAATGCATAGCAAGGGTTCTATTTTGTTAATATGTTCTGGAAAGACACTACAAACCACAGAAAGGAAATCTGAGTTGCTTGTAATGTTTCATGGATGTTGAGATTGCTAGAACAGCCCTATTAAATGTAGTTGCTTATTTATTTTTTATATCAAATGGGCTTTCAAAAGCTTTGCACAGTGTTATAAAATAAAAAGCCACTCACCTACTTCCTACTCTTCTTCTCTTAAAAGTATGGAAATACATTCCAAAGACAAAGGGCAGAGTTTAGCAGTGTGAATCCAAATTACTTATTTCCACAAATACCATGGGAACTGGAATTTCCCTAACAGTTTTCAGACTCTCTTTTAAGGATGGTATTATTTCATCAGATATTTGTTTTTCTTCTAGATGTTAAGAATATTCTGAATATTTTAACATTTTTGTGAGAAGCAAAGCTACTTGCAAGCCCTGATTAGGAAGTTGCTTATTTTGTTGCCCCAGCCAGGTTCTGGGCACATAATCTTCAGTTCCAAGGTCTACAACTGTCTTAAATAACTTGTAGGTTCATGTCATACTGTGCTGGGGATTTGTGGCTGCTAATCTGTAGGGAAGAACTGTACAGCTGAAAGTCCCAGCCTGTTCTTAAATATTTCCATTTATTTGTTTTTCTTTTTCCTATCATTTTTTTCAACACAAAAGAAATTATGAGATGCAGGATTAATCAGGAGCTGAAAAATAGTCCTGGAAGTTTCCCAGGTGCCATATGGAGGCCACCAATCAAACTAAAATATGCATTATAAAAACAATGGTACAGGACTTACATGCAGCCTGCTCTCCATATCAAAGTTACAGAACAGAAATACATTTGCAATTACTTTGTAATATTTGGCTCAGATCAATTGCACTCTTGTGTGATCTACAGTGATTCAGGTGAACACCTTCACAGATGCAAAGTGGTGCCTTCCAAGCAATTCACAAAACAACTGGAACACACATCAAATCCTGTCAGTGTTTGAGGAGGGGGTGGAGCAAATCATAAATTAATTTTTGAAGGAACAAGGCCATTTAGATGTGAGCAGTCATTCAGAAAACTAAACATTCCTGTGTTGCTTTGCTGGAATAATGAAGGATTATTAAAAAATCCAAAATATTTGAATTGAGTTAATGTAATACACAGTGATATTTAAATGCACTTGAACACAGCCCAAGAGTGCAGATTTTGTGTGTGTGGTGTTAAGGTCCCAGAGTGCAGCAGGAGCTGCTTGGTGCAGCAGCAGCATCGGGGTCACAATGAGACCTAGAGAACATCACTCACCAGGGACCAACTCCTCCCCTGACTAAAAGGGACCATTAATGGGCTCTAAAACCCAGCTGATTTAGCCCTGTGAGGCCAAGAGGATACTGCTCCAGTCCAGATCCCAGGGCAGAGGGACTGGAGGGGGCAAATGAACATGCTGGAAAATATCGTGCAGTTCCCCACAGCGCTCATTGTTTCTTTGCATCCTGCATTCTTGCATTGAAACATCAGAAATTTCAAAACTGGATGGCAAAATGAAGGGATAAAAGGAGGACAGAAAATCTCTGTTGTTTTCTTGCCATCAGACTAAACCCTTCAGTGCTGAAGTTTTTCATTTGTCAGAAGAGAAAAAGTCACAGAGCAGGAAATACCAAGTAGTGAGGACGTTGGATCTGCATGACACAGCACTTTAGAAGCCTCTTGGCTTTAATATCTGTTTGCTTTGCTTGATGGCAAAGAAACAATAAACCAGGTAAATTCATGTGAGAAGTGTGATATCCAGAGAAATGGTCCAGTGCAGGGTACACATTAGCTGTGCAAACATAATGCACAGCATAAACAGGAAAACTCATATGTGGGTTTGAAAGTCAGCACTCATAATAATCCTTGGCAGTAAATCACACTTTATAATAATTTCCCTCTTTGCCCATTTCAAGCAAGCTCTGTAAGTATCTTTACTCTTAACATATTGCTCATGCAAAAAATAAGACTTTGTAAGGCACACTTCCTTTATGCGTGTACTCTGTGCCTAAATTTAGGGTAAATACAACAATATATTTTTCTAGAAAACAGAATATCCCAGCTATTGTGCTGGGACACAATTCTGCTTCCTTCCACTTTTTAAGTCTTTTCAGTTCTTTTACTGCACTAGCTTTTGAACTTTCATCTCTCTTCAGCCAAAATCCTTGTTTCTCTCACTCCTTGTTCTGGTCCTGGGCTGCTTTATAAAGATAATTTTTTCACCCCAGAAA
This sequence comes from Peucedramus taeniatus, assembly GCA_013400575.1. Lineage (NCBI taxonomy): Eukaryota > Metazoa > Chordata > Aves > Passeriformes > Fringillidae > Peucedramus > Peucedramus taeniatus. The sequence goes on along the minus strand of WBNO01025887.1, from coordinate 117,219 downwards.
AATCTGTCTGAATTTTCACTTTTGTATCTGTTTCTTCATGGTTTAGGAGTGGACCTTCTGAAGGTACCCTGGAGTTAGAAGCAAATGTGTAATTGCCTATGACAATCTTTTCAAAATCAAATGTCTGGTTCCTGTTAGAGATGAAAGCAGATTTGACCTAAAAATTACATTTTAATATTAATTGTATTAAAACAATTTCTGTACCATGACAGAATCTGGGGAAGAAGTGAGTTTTAAGACTGTGAAAACTGAGAGTTATTCAAACTCCCTAAACTGGAGAGGGATGGATTTGAAGAGTGGACTGTTAGGTGGATAAGAAAGTGGTTGGATGGTTGCACCCAGAGAATAGTGATCAGTGGCTCAGAGTCCCAATGACATCAGTGACAAGTGGTGCTCCTCAGGGGTTGGTTTTGGGTTTTGGGGCCAGTGTTATTTGATATCTTCATTAATGTCATAGACAAAGACTTTGAGTGTACCCTCAGCAACAGGATGTTAGATCCTTGCTGTGGGTTTGCTACTGCTGTTCTCATGAATGTTTAAGTATTTGCATGAAGTAACATCTCCAAGAAGTGGGACCCAAACGTTCCTCCCATGTATGCAAAGTAGAAGAGTCAGGATTTGAGCTCATTTTCAAAAATCCAAGGGAAGTACTTACACACCAAAACTATTATCCATACTAATGGGCTTCTTTCTGTTCAGCAATTCCACCTTGGACAAATAGTTTAAATTTTATTAAACTATATCCTTAAAAACTTGCACCAGTAAGGTTCCCCAATGAGTTCTACTCAAGTATTGGTCCATTTTCATGTCCCCACTCTTTCAGCAGGCTCAATGCCAGTTTTTTCTCTTCCAATACAGCCATGACATTTCTTGTCCTCTGTTCCCAGTGTTTTCTAACTTTTTCATTGCCCTTTTGAGCTTTTGGCCCTAAGCCTTCACAAACAAACTGTGCAATGCACCTGGAATCAAGGAAGAAAGTGCTGCATAATTATTAAGTTAAATATTTTCTCCTGACCCTTACAAAGAAATTTTTCATCTATTGCTTCTCCTGGTTATTTCCCAACCACCTGCTACTGAGTTAAACAGATATGGTTGAATACTGCATATTCAAACAACCTATAGCAAGTATTCGTAAATTATTACAGGAAAACTCCCTGCCTTCCAAAGAAAAGCAGATGTAAATTCAATTCTCTTGGAAACTCAGCCTGATGGTGTGTGCTCTCTCCATGGTCACTGCTGACCATTTGTTGTCAGGGCCTCAACAAACTTTCAAAAAGCAGAAGTATTTTGTCTCCCATTGATTCAAGGCATTGGAGTTTCCTCTGTCAAAGAGCGGTCAGACACATTAATGTAATTTCTTTTGTTTAAAACCTGATGGTATCAGTGTCAGTTCTCAGGTGACATATACGGAAGCATTAACTTTTATTATAGGTCAAGATTCATTAAAGAAGCTGAGACATGGCCTGAACTGTGTCTCATCTTTCCATTCCCTCAACTTCTCTGTGACTGTAGTGCTACCTCATTCCTTTTCTGCTCATTGTCAGTTGTCTCTTAATATAAAATAAAGTTTAAAAGATCTGGTATACAGCATAGAAACCCACTAAAAATTTGAGCCACAAAAATTCATATTCATATTCTTCATATTCATTTAATCTGAAGACAGCAGCAATGTAAACTTACAAAAAAAAAAAAAAAAAAATAAAAAAAGAAGCCCACTACATATTTATAGGGAACTTCAATTCCACTTTCACGGAATAAATGGCATTGGCATTTTATGTTCCACACCATTTAGACCTCAATCTCTCTTCTGGCAAGCCAGGCTGTTATTTTTTGTGGATTGTTCCTAAGTCATTTATAATCAGGCCACGGCACCACTGACAACAGCACCTTTGAAGTCAGGTAGGGATTATTAATTTGCTGTGAATTTTCAGAGCAGCTTCATCTTCTTTCCATACACATCCACTAAAAATCATAGAGGCAAAAATGAAGGTACCAGTCACAAACAAAATAAAGCTATCAACTCTCTGGGTTCAGATTAATTCTGAACAGAGCAAAAAGCCAACCAACCTTTACTTTTTAATGTGGAACATGATGTTTTAGGGTTCTTGAAATGCACATTCTGGGGGTGAGGTCTGAGAGAAAAAGGCTCAGAACTCTGGGCAATGAGCCCACAGCTCCATTCAGCCACCCTTGGGGGGCACAGAAGGGGAAAATCATTATTTGTGGCACAATTTTTAGCTCTCTATCAAAGACCACAATCACCAGCATGCGTGTCTGTCTGTCTTCCCTAAAAGAAAAGACTGTGTCTATCTATACAGGTTGGATATTGTGAGGAATTTCTTCACAGAAAGGGTGATTAAATATTGGAACATGCTGTGCAGGGAGGTGAAGTCCCCATCCCTGGAGGTGCTAAAGGAAAGACTGGACATGGCCACGGTCTGGTTGACACGATCGTGTTCAGTCACAGCTTGGACTCGATGATCTCTGAGGTCTTCTCCGACCCAATTAATCCTGTAATTCCGGGATACAAACTGATACAAACTTTAAGACTGGAAACACCTAGGTGGAGAGGCTCGGTGAGGCCACGGCGGCCGCGCCCGCGTTCCTGATGACCGGAAAGTGCTGAGCCCGGGGCTGCGACCACGAGGAGCTCCCGATCGGGGGGCGGCTGAAAGGATCACCCTGCCCCGGGGAGGGGGCCCATGGCCACCCTGCGGGGCCCCTGATCCCTGGGCCAGCTCTGAATAGGGACAGCGGGGCAGTGAACAGCGGGGCACGGGCGGGCGCGCCGGGTCGCCCTCAGCCTCTCC
>WBNO01025887.1:48487-114397 GCA_013400575.1 Peucedramus taeniatus | reverse complement strand
TGCCCGGCGCGGGAACGGCGGGAGCGGCGCCCGCAGGGAGCGCCCGCGGCGGGGGTCCCGCACGGGCATCCCTGAGGGGAGTGAGGGTGGAACGCGCCCCGCTGCCCTCCGCCCCTCGCTGCCCTCCGGCGGTCGGCAGCCTCCCGGTAAACTCCTCTCCAAGGGTTTGTGCCATTTCCAGTTAAGCCGCGGGAGAAAATGTGTGGAGTGTATTGAACAAAGGATGAGTCCTGCGGGATTTCTCTTTTGGAAGAGGTTAGCGACTCTCTCCGAAATAGGCAGCTGATACATTTTTCTCCGAAGTTTTAAAAAACACCATTCCCCAAAACAAACGCGCAGAGCACAGCCGCAGCCATCCGAGGCTCTGGTATTCCTGTCAGAACTTTTTCCACTGTCGGCAGGGTCATCCAGAGGCCCCGTCTGTGCTGGAGCTGCGCTGGCCGGGACGGGCGGTGCAGCTGAGGCTGTGGCTGCTGGGCTGGGAGGATGTGTTAGGGAATGAGCTCGACCCTCCCGGGCTATGGGGGACTTTTCCTAGGCCTGCTGCTGGCAAGGGAACAATTCATCCACAGGAAACAGGAGGGGCAGAGGGAGCCTCAGCGTTACCGCAGTTGAAGCTGGGATTCAATGTTGCGTTGGTTGAGGAGTGAGAGAGCAGGCAGTGATTGGGCTTGTTGGGGACAAAACAGAGAGGAATGGAGCCAGTGAGTAAAAGGAAGACTATAAGCACAGGAAAACACTTTAAAGAATTTCAAGTTCTCATAGAAAACGTTTGTGAAGGGAAGAGGGACAGTTATGCAGATGTTGGTGTTCTAGATTAAAATCAAGACCTTCAATTTATTATTACTATTGACTGTCACTGAAAAAAACCCTAGCTATACTTCTCCTGCTCATTACCACCTCCTTCACCATCTTCTCCCCGTGCTGGCACCATTGTTGATACAGCAGGGGCGGTGAGTGGCACGGAACATTACCCACAGACTCAAACTGACCTTTTAAACACTTTTTCTGATTAACCTAGTTAGTAATCATGTCTTTTTCCCTGCACTGCCATAGGGATGCTTATACTAGCTCAAGGAAATGTGGTTGGGAGGAAAAGAGTTTTTTTAGTTGCACATAGATGATTAGGTATGCATGTAGAAGCCCTGCTTTTTAATGTACACGTGTGTATTATGCACACCTGTGTGAAGGGATTGTGCAACTGGGAGGTTGAACATTCTGGCCCTTGTGTTGAACAGAGGGAGTGCCATTGATAAAGCAGTGTGGGGGAGGTTTACAAGTGCAAGAGGTGATGAGTAGTCTGAGGAGACTTACCTAGTAAAGGTGACTGGGATTGCAAGAGTAGTTCTTGCTGAACTAGGGGAGTGAGATTAGAATCCAGAGAAGAAGGGACTGGGAACTTGTGTGTGAGAGTACTGCAGGGAAACAAGAGTGAGAGTTTTACTTACCTGTTCAGTTTCAGCCATCTCACTTCAACCTCTTTTAGACTAGAAAACTTTATTTTCTGGAACAGATTAGGCTGGAGCCTGGCATTCTGAGTAACTCTGTATTCTAGGAACGAGCAAATATCAGGAAATCCCTGGGTGAAACTTGGATTATCATTTTCTCACACAAGTTCATCCAGAAATTAGTGTCCAACTAGTGTACTCAAAACAGCAAAGCATTGCATCTGGTTGTAATACATGCAGGTGTTGAGATTATAACTTGGTGATATCAGTTTTCTTTTGAGAGAAGTGGATAATTACACACAGAGTAACTGTACTAATAGTGTCATTTCTAGAAACACAAATGGAGAACTGAAGTTTTGAAGTTAGCATTAATTCAGTCTCTTCATCCATCTAGATCGAGCTACAGTTTTCTGTTAAGTAATAATATATTGTTTCTTGCATAAAAACCCTGTTGTACTCAGGGTATTGAAGAGATGAAGTATTTTGGTCTCATTCTCCTTACTTTTGTTGTGTGATGTTGAGATGTTTTCTCAATGTGATTCAGTTCTGCTTTGACTAGGCAATTACAAATTTCGTTGTATCGTCTGTTGTGCTTATCACCTTAGTATCTCAGTACTCAACTAATTCCCCTCTTAATTGACAAAACTCTCCTAAGACAAGGAAATCATCCTCCCATTCCACATGAAGAGTTAAAAATAAAACTATGGAGGCCAAGTCTGGTCCAGGTAGGATCAGATTTTTTTCAGGGTATTGAGTTCAGTTGTCCTCATTTATGTTAACTGCACAGGTGCAAATAAATTGAATGTCTGTTCTAAATCTATTCTGCAAATCAAGCAGTCAGATTTTGGGATATGCATCCCTAAAATAAAATGTATGTAGTTGGTGTCCACATTGGAACAGCATTTTTAGGTAATTTATCTAGAGTCATTAATAAATTCTGTGGCAAAAGCAGGATAAAATATACTTCAGGCCAGTGCTAAGTTTAGATGACAGCAGTGTGAACCATTTTTGTTTGCTCTGTCATTTTAAACAGCTCCCTTCCTGTGATCCTCTTGTCCATCATTTTGTTCTGCCTGCCTCTGTGACCTCCCTCACTTGTGATAGTGTTACCATTTCCATTTTTTTTTGGTGAGGCAGATCACAGGATCAATCAGGTTGAAAACAAAGACTTCTCTGACTTACTTTTGGCTCTTACCTGGCTCATAGAAACAGCTGGACAGTCAGGAAACAAGAGATGTGGTTGGTAGCACTTACCCCAGGTATGAGTACTGGGGAGAAGCTAACCCGTTTTACCCCTCTGCTTCCCTCTTCCATTATTCCAAATTTTATCTGTCATTTCTTCCCATTTACTCAACAAATGACACCAGATTCCTGTAGGCAAGAATTCTATTTTTTTTTGCACCATCCTGTTAAGAGCTTTTGCTTTCAGTTTGTCAGCTCAACCCTGAATTTTGTTGCTCATTTTCATCTCCCTCTTTCATGGATTCCCATCAGCTGTGTTTCCAGGATGCTCTGGTCTGGCTGGTGTTTCTTTAATGGTTGTTTTGTTTCAGCCTCCAAAGACAATATACTTTCTTGCCCCTGCAATTGCTTCCTCTCCTCTTCCACATTATAAACAAAAGCACTTGCAGTGTGCAGTGGAGAACCTTACAGAGTTGGCAAAGGAGTGGCCTGAATGACCTAATGTCTGGTCTGTTCTCTTGCCAGCTGAGTTCAGATGTTGGTAACTATTTGGCCTTTTAAGATCTAATCTGGCCATACCCAGACCTTTCCTTGTTTACCTTTGCTTGTCTTACTGATTCTTGTTAAAGTAAAATTTGATACACATTTGTGTGGCTTGAAATACACTTAACCCATTCTTTTCTTGCTGACACTTTTGATGGTACTGATTATCAAGTAATCAGTGTTTTAATCAAGGTTGCTGAATACTATTATTAGAATAACTACATTTCAAAAGCAAAGCCTGCCTTTATACTGACAGTTAAAGAAATTCCATGCTAACCACCCAAAATCATACCATGAGTTTTGGCTTGCTAAGAAAACACATCTGCTGAGAGCTCTTTTGTGCCTATTTCAGGCTGTTGCTTATTTTTAATAATATATAATTGCTATGTAAAACAACTTCAACATTGAATAAAAGTTAGGCATCTGTTCAGAACTACATTTATAAAATCAGACAAGAAATACATTTGCACAGCCCAGTATACTGGAGTTAGCATCAGCTGAGACATGCATACTGCAGTAGCACAAGAAGTGTTGCCCATTTTCAAACCAGAAATGCTGCTTTGTGCAAATATATTACTTTTTTGGTCATAGATATCTTTGCATGAGGGAGAGACAGACTATCCTCCAGTTGCATCTTGAAAGATCTTTGAGATCCCTTGTACTTTACACATTTCATTGTGCATTTTACCTGCTCAGTGGAGTGCTTCATTTAAACCATTTGAATCAGCCTTCTAACATTGCTTCTGAAATTACTTTTGAAAGCTGGCATCTCATATTTGAAGATCACAAACTCAACATACTTTCAGTTTTTCATCTTAGTGGTCAATCTGTACCAATATGATTACTCCAAGAGTGGTCAAACTAAGTGATGCTAAAATCCAGAGACACCGTGTGAAGTGTAGGATGGGAGTAATTTGTCATATATAAAACTTAATCCCTGTGAAGTATTCATTTTGTCATCTGAAACTGCAGAAAATCTTTATTTGCCAGAACTTCAGGGTGGGTGAGATTTTTTGTTTGTTTACACCAAGAATTGTGGTAATTCTGGATATTCCTGTTTTGCTGAGCTCTTTGTTTTCCTGTAGTATAACAATGGATGGACCAGTTTCAAGATTCACTTTACAGCAATTCTTCATTAATATCCCAATCACAAGATTAACTGTTTAACATAACTGTCTAAATTGTAGTATTTATTATAATCTGCTGTATTTGTAAATATTTCCTACTTGGCATTGAGGAATGACTCAGAAGGTGTGAATTTGTTAGCTCACTGGTGTGAAGGCAGTTTATGGAATCCTAGTAGGAAAATTCATAAGTAGTGGTTTCAACTGACAGGTGAACTTTTGCACCTGGCTGTTTCTCCAGGTTTATCAGTGAGTTGTTTACTGACCTTGTGTGTATTCTTCAGCTTTTATTTGCAAACTGTAACTCTTCAAACTATTTACTAAATAAACTTGGGAGGAGAAACAACTTTCTGTTTGTCATTCTGTCCCTAGTCTCGTGGCTGTGGGGAATGGTGAAGGGTTAAATAAGGTTTCAGTGTCAGAATTATTTAAATCTCCTGCTGGTTTTCCTATAGATTTCTCCTGTGGCAGCTGAAACGAGCACAGTCTGTGATATTTTATTTCAATACTGCTGAGCAGTTCTGAGTATCAGAAATGGAGTGGGCTCACTGTTGTGTTTGCTGTTTGCTGCTGTTGGTTGTCAGAGCTCTGGGCAGCAGTGAAATGAAGGCATGGCCTATTGAGTGTGCGGCTGCATAAGCAGCTTAACTCATCTAAGCTTCTCCCACTGCCTGAAAGCAGGAGTTCTTCCTTTTCCACTCCATCCTTGCTGGGTTTTGCATTTTGACTGCTTCCCTGCTGTTCTGCAGTCAGTTGCAGCAGGGACCTGATCTGTTTTATTTTAAAACAAGCGAGAAGGTGAGAAGGTGAACAAACTTGTCTTTATAGAAAGGCTACTTAGGGTGAGCTGTAAAGTGCCCAACTACAAGCTCATTAGAGCTGCAGTTCTCAAAAATGGAAGAAGTATCAAAGCACTTTCACTGTGGCTGTTAGGAATTCTTGGCAAAAGATTTGATCAAAGTTTTCATCTTAACGTAAGAAAGAAAGTTTTACAGGGAGATCAGTCATTCACTGGAACAACCTCCCCAAGAACATGGGGGGATCCCCATAACATGAGGGCTTGTTTTTGCAGTTGGGTCAGGGCTGCCTTCCACACAAAAGGTTGGACCAGACAATCTTTTGACAGTCCTTAGCTGCTCTATGGTTCTATGAAACGTGTGTGTATGGGTGAAGCAATCTACACCAGAAATACACAAGGTGGAGAGGCACCTGCTGATGGACAGCACGTCCAGGATCTCCAATGACTGCTGCAGAGTATTACATATGTGCATGAGTTACCAGACCTAAAAAATACCAGTGGTGTATTTTTTGCATTAGAAGACTCCTCCACGTTTTCTGTATCTTGGAGTAGGTGTTCAGCTTTGTGGGGGAATAGGGAAACGCCCTTTTGAATCTTCCAAGGACAAAATGTTAGACATGTTGGATCCTGTAGAGGATCTGTCAGTTATGAATTAAGTGTTCAAGAGCTAACTTTATTTTATTCTGTGTATGCTTTTAACACAACTAAGATAAATTACATCTTCAAATACAGTTAATTGCACACAAAAATTTGACACATCAATTTGGCATGTGAGTTTTAGGAACTTCAATATGAACATCCTCTGAGTTGTTTTTGTTACATGCATTTTTGTGCTTCCTACTCAGGCAGAATGGGTGTTGTACTAGCTCTCTTCATAAGGAGTAAAAGAGCAACAGCAGAATTGTTGTTTTAGTTTTGGGAGCTGCTGTAGTGTTTTTACAGTGCTGGAAAGTGCAAAAAATTGTTTATAAGTATGACCTGACACTGGTAGGTATGGATTTATTCTGTGTGATTGATCAGCTGTGACTTGGAGCTTCATTGTGATCTTTATTTCCTCATAAATGACAGTTTGAATTAGATGTTAGTTCATCTTCCAGTGTTTCCTCCAGTTATGATGTTCAGAATGCCTCCATCCTCTAGCTCAGTGTGCTTCCTCCAGGAAAACTGCCATGAATTTAAGGTTTTCTACTGCTCCTTAGTAGTTGATTGGAAGGGACCATGAGTAAAATTGTTGTACTAGAGGTCATCACAAGGGATGCAAAACTAGCTCCCTGAGAGGTTGACTTTGGTGGCAGATAACAGTCTGGAAAGTTCACATTTCCTTTCTCTGGCTGTCCTTGGGAGCAGAGTGGCAGAGAGGAGGGGGAGGTCAGTGTGAGAGGGACAAAGCTGAAGTGCAGAGCACAGAACTGCATCAGTCACATCAGGGGGGCTCATCCCCAAGTAAGGGTGGGTGGCAGTGGCAGGAAAGGTGGAGAAATTCCTTGACTCCTCAAGGCTGAAGTCAAAACATGTTTTTCTATAACCCTAAACGTGTAAATTAGCTTTGTGGGTAAGTTTGTCCAAATCCTACTCAGAAAAAAATTAAGTGCAATGCAGTAAAATAAAGTGTGCATCTTCATGTGTTTAGAAATTCAGATAAAGTTATGTAAGAAATAATGGACGTGGGTGTTGAGAGAGGGAAATAAGAGTATTTAGTATTTGAAATTTACTTTTTTTTTTCCCCTGGTTTGTAGGGCTCTTTACCCTTCTGTATTACTGCAGCTGCTCTGTGAATTCTTGTGGTGTACAACTTTCTGTATGCTTTCTTTATGCAATTCCCCAGTGTGACAGAAAACTTAATAAAATCTCTAAAGGAGCTGTGCCTCATTATCTTTTGCCTAGTTACCATATAATTCAATAAGATGAAATATGTGTTTATGACTCTTTCATAACTTCTCTGCAATTTGATTTTTGGTTGACTGGAAAATCCCATTAAAACATGCTCTGAAGTGTTGTCATATATGCATTGCTTCAGGGGAGGACAGACAGGATGGAAATTTATATTAAAGCATGCTGACAGTGTGTAAATACTTGGAAGAGAAGGCTTTGTTTGCACATTTCTCTAGCTTAGTTTAGCACTTCACAAAGGAATTGCTTTTTATTGGTTTGGAGTTAATTTTTCTAAATTAAGTGGGGTGTTAGGCATTGGCCTACCAAACAAGTGCTAAATGCAGTTTCTGTACTGGGCAGAATGTTGCCTCATCACAGAAAAACGGAAACTTCATTAAGTAGTAATCTTATGTTTACTATAAAATTATTGCACATTAAATAAAGATGCCAATGAAAAATTACCCAGGCTTCTTTTTCATTCTGAGATCTAGAATGTTTCTGGGGTTTCTTAATAGCCACTTGAAAAATACTGGTAGTTTAGAGGTAGTCTGATTTTTAAATGTAGCGGTTGCTGCTTGCCTTTCACAATGTTGTAATAATTTAAAAAAAAAACTTCAGGGAGTTGAGGAAAATCTTTTTCAAATGTATGGAATTGTCAGGTATCTCTTTTCCTGTGAAAAAAGCAGACTTGGATATTGGATACAGATTAATAGACTTGGAGGCTGAATCTTGTACAGCCAGTTTGTGTTATTGGAAAATCTGTAAAGGTATTATTTGTGACATTTGGGTCATAGTTTTGCCTTATAAGCTGTGTTGGGGAAGAAAGTATCTGTAAGAGTTTCAGAGCAGGATAAATGGTACATTGTTAGCTTTGATCTTGTGACCTTTTCTGAGCAGATGAACACTGTACCTGTAATGAAATGACATTTTTGTGAATGGACTGTGCCCAGAGACTGTTTCTTGGCCCTTCTCTGTCATGTCTAGAGAGGTATAATCTAAAATAAAGGTAGTACCTTTACCTTTTTTTTTTCCCTTCCACACCTAACCCATATATGCTTTTAAAAGGCAGAAAGCACTGTTGTACTCTACTTTCTGCTTATTATGAACACTTTGATGGGTGGATTTGGGAGACCAGAGACAATGAAAAAGAGAGATTGTAGGTAGTGAGTAGGACCTTTAAAGAGACCACCTGCCACCTATCAACTTGATTTCTGGTTGTGTCATGGTATTATGTGCTGATATTTACTCCCCTGGTCCTAATCCAGTTTTAAACCACTTTGGAGAGGAACTGGGTGTAGTTACCCATTTTGTACTGGGCACTGGACTCCTCTCCTTTCACAGCCAGGTAGTTACCAATAAAAGCTACATCTGGAGAATTGTGTTATAGTAATTGCCAAATCTCACCCTCATTTCTTGATTTCCTTTTTAGTCATTTTAATCTATTTCTACTTTTGTCCTGAACAGCATCCTATGTCAGCAAGTTCCATGCATTATACATTATGTGAAATTTCAGGTCCTTTGGCTTATTTGCATTTGTGTCAGCTGTCAGTGGGTACCCTCTAGTTTCTCACTTTGTGAGAAGTAATGGCTGCAATGTGTTGCATGTGTTACAGTTAGATCAGCTGAATGACTGCCTTCGATGAACTGAGAGGTTTTGTTATACAATGATGATTTAAACACAAAGGATATTTTCCTTCTTTCCAAATAAATAGCAACATGTAATTTTCCATCCATATACAATGCAATTTTCAGCTGAAGTTGGGAGCTGCTGACTATTCCTTAGTTTGTTGTCTGTAAAGCATCAGGAGATGGTCTGAACTACAAAATCAAAGCTGGCTTGTTTGTAATCTAGAGAACAGATGCAAATGTTTCATTTTATGAAAACAAGGACAGAATAAGGGAGGAAAATAAGATAAGTGTATGTTCAAAGCTCCTAATTTAGGGAGGCTGTGAGTGAAAACATTCTGCAGTATTCTGATACATTTCATGTGGGTTGTTTTCTTAAAAAGTGCTAGCAGGTCAATTGATTATTTTATCTTATTATAAGTTTAAAAAAATACATGATAGATATTCAATAAGCAGCTGTCACTTTACTAGTATAACACAGGATTTTATCAATGCATTATGTAACACTTCAACCACCTGTAAATGTGTACCAAAGGGATCAGGTACTTTCTCTGGCTTATTAAGTATTGACTTTTTGTGTTAGTTTATTATTTCAGAAGCTGGTAACATTTTGGAGAGGAAGTTATTGAAAGTATCACTAATGGTGATTATAAACTGGATATTAATTTTGTAATCAGTAATTGCAAGTTTCCACTCCTTAGGGCAGTGTGGGAAGAATGTGCTTTTTTTTTGTTTGGGGAGGTGAGGGCTGGCTAGGTCGTCTCATAGTTCCTGGTTTAGCTGTCTCTGTCTCTTTTTCTGATGTTTCTGAGAAACTACTCCAGTATTTCAGGTTTTTAGCCTTAGACTGAGCCCTGTGGTGTCCTCTGTGTGTGTCCTGCAGGATATAATTTCTGCTTCAAGAAGATAATTTTTGAAGACAAAAGACAAGCACATAGGCTGCTTCAGAAATCTCTTTGACTGTGGTGAGATTTTTTATTTTTAAGAGGTTTTATTGCTTCATTTGTTTTTTTTAGTTTGATGGAGAGCCTCACATTACCTTTGTTTTTGTCAACTTATTTGTCAGAGTAATTTTGTACCCTTTCAGAAAGCTTTTCCCAAACATTCACTATCACCACATAACAACTTTTAGCTCTTTACTGAGAAATCATTTTTATAGAGGTTCCTTCCTCAGCTACTTACTGCTGTTGAGTGTGGTCATACAGTGCACATTGGGTGTATCTGCAGTAGCATTTTGGTTCAGATTAGGATTCTTCCAATTGTCACTATTTACTGTGCTTTGGTTTGCACTGCAGAAACGTTTCAAACCACTAAGACTGAGATATTTTTGAATCAAGATAAACCAGAAGATAAACTCCAAGAGCTGCAGTCCCACTGCCAGACAGTGCTCAGCTCATGAAAGCTAGTTAGAGCTACCCCAAAGTAGAATTCTTGACCTGTGTTGGGTCCTCAGCACCAACTGTTTAGCTCTTCAGGTGCACTCCTAGTGCTCTGCATTCCTAGCTAATGTGAGTGTAGTCAGACTAGAGGTCATTATTATGCACTTAGAGGTTATTATTCATGGCCACTGTAATTGCTTCAGATAAAGAGTCCAGCTATTAAAGCCTAAGTTAGAATAGATGATATCCAAGTGGCTGACAAGCTAGATTTGTCAGCTGGCACCCAAACACTAATTAGGGCAGGGAGCACTAGATCTAGAGTCAAGCTGTGTTCCTGTCTCTGTTACTTTTTCACCTTTCCCACTATTAATCTGACTTCCCCTCCATTCCCTAAAGTGCTTATCCTTGTTATCCAGCTGCTACCCCAAATCACAATATTGACATCTCACATGTGCTGGCAGTGCTCTTTCCCTCTTTAACCTACTTGAGTTGCCCCCTTGTAAAGGGCTATGGGGCTGTGCTTGGTCCTGGACATGGAGTTTGCTTCCTGACTGCCCATTTCTGCTGGCAAAATAGATAATGGTTTCCAGCTGCCAAAGAAACCGTGACTGCTGAGATGACTGCTGCAATTGGTAAACCCACCTTCACTTCACTGAGAGCATTAATGGGTTTTCTCTGTTTTTCTTGGTCATTAATTTTCATAGAAAATATGTGGGAGCACGGAAGAAATCTCAGTGTCAGATTTGGTGAAAAGGTACTGGCGGAGGAACAGAATATGGAATAGATAAGTGACATAGCATCAGTTTTGTGTCCAGACAAAATCAGGATAAAAAACACATCCTAGTGTGAAAGCTTCGTTTAATTGTTCATCATTCGCACTTGAAAAAGGAGAGGAATTGGTTATTGTTATATCAGCATTTCAATGGATTATCAAGTTAAATGCTCTAAATTTGAATTCCTAAGGCATAGGAGATTGTATAACCTAAAGCAATGTCTTCTGACAGTAGCTTACAGAAGAGTGAGGTGTCTGAAATTCTACTCTACAGGCTGCTCGGAAAGGCATGGTCTCTTGGGGATTTGTGGAATTCTGGTTTCCACACAGATGGTTATGTAAGTGTTCAATTATGCCTCCCAGGAACTGCCCCATGTGGTCCCTAGGCGTTTTAAAACAATGCAATCCACTGAAATTCTCCCTCTCTGTAAAGAGTTTTGTTACTTCTCCTGCCAAATGTCCTGCTTGCCAAGATGTATCAGGAGAATGTTCTTGTTTGGTTTTTAAAGGGAGGGGAAGGTAGAGAGATAGCTTAGCTTATAGCAGTTCCCCCTTTGAACCTCTGGAAGTATCCAGAAAATAACCAACCAGAATATTGCCATAGCTTAAACAGAACAAAAATCATAGAGTGAAGAAGTGGTAATGAAGTTGAGGCAGAAGCTCAGACTCAGTCTCTCCAGCTGCAGTCCTGAGGCGCTTCCTTCACTCTGCTCACAGGGTAGTATTGTGCCCTGTTCATGTTCATTCTGTGAGTAATGATGTTTCCCTGGGTTTAGGGTGCAGTGGCAGTCTGCTAAGTACAGGTTCCTCTTAGTCATCTGGTCTGGTTTTGGGTGCTTAATGATGATGATGATTTATAATGCTGTGATCAAATAGCATATACAAAGCAGAAGATTTTTCAGATCTCTGTTTTACTCTTGTCCCATGTAGTCTGAGATGGGATAAATCTTTTGCATCCTCGTCTGACAGAATAGTTTCCAAAGTGCTCCCTCCCTCTCTATTTTCACCAAATTCCCTGGAAAACCTTGCTTTTGCAAGCAAACTGAACTTAATAAATACAGGGTTCTCTCATATCCTATGGAATTCCTGTTCAGAGAAAAATCAATCTATTTTTCCACCATTTTTTTGAATCAGTGTAAATTCTTTGGTATGCTTTTCCTGGGGAGAAAGCTCTTTGGAAGTAGATAACTGTAATTGAAATTGTACTCTTTCCAAGCATATAAAAGACATGGTGCCAGTGGGATTTTTAGGTAGGCACATGATCCATTCTGTATAAATGGCTGTCAGATAATTTAACAGCTACACAGGAAGTCAGATTGATAATGTTTTAATATTTCTTCTAAACAAACCTCCCCCTGGAGTGTTCCAGCTGGTTTGGGACTGAGGAGCTAGAACAGCAGTGTTTATTTTTAGACTGAATGTCTACTGAAGTTTTAGTTAACAATGTCCCTGGAATGGACCTGCTTTCATAAAAAGCTCCAGAAGAACCTAAATATTGATAAGTTTAAGAAATTATGTAGCTCTTGGGCTTCATGAATTGTACAGGTTACAAAACTGAAGTTAACAGCTGTACCACTTGTCAACATTCTGTTGCAGAATGGAAAAAAAGCCACTTCCCCCTTCCCTACCTGGATGCTGTCATGTGCATCCCTCCCCAGCTGGGAGAGGAGCAGGGGGCCTTGCAGTAAGTCCTTTTTAACACAGCAGGTGAGAAACTAGGTGAGGGAAAATACTGCAGCTGCTCTACATTAGCCTTACTTCCCCTTCCCTTTCTCCTCCCTTCCCTTAAGGACTCGCTTTGTTCTCGATGTTCTGTATCCTTGGAACACATGACAGGGAGGGAGAACAGTGCAGGCAGTTTGTGTGCCCTCAGTCAGATCTTCTGTCCTTTAATGGTACTTGCTGCACACAAGTTGCCATTAAGCTTGAAGTCAGGAAATGTACCCAGAAGAGGTGTGTGCCTGCCAGCCAGAGATGGTTATCCTAAAAAATGCAACAAAATCCTGCAGAAACACTGTCTTGAGACAGCAGTTTTTAATGCTGAAATTGGTTATCTTCCCAGTTTGAGAGATTGTCACTGCTAGAATATGATTACCACCTTTGGAATTATGTACACAAATATTATATGCTTTATGCTTATAAATAGTGTATGCAAGATTTGGGCACTTGCAGAATTGAGAAAAAGAATATTTAGGTTAGTTGTGGAAATAAATGTACAGCTTGGTTTGTTATTTCAGTATTAATTCTTCTTTCATGTGGGATGTTTCTCCTTGGCAAGAGGCTGCAGCCCATTGGTGCTGAGCAGGGTACTGCTGGTAAATAGCAGGGGTGGTGTTGGTGTGTCTCCTGGGCTCTCACAGGCTTTAGAACTCAGTGTTTCCCACTGAGTCATTATAATTCCTACTAGAAGTGTGTGGTTCATTGTTTTTTGTTTTGTTTTTTAAGCATTCTACAAGCAGGCAGTCAGGAAAGGTCACATGTTGGTTGGATCAGCTGCCATTAACTCAGAATTGGACACTTAGCATGGGTATAGGGCTATACAGCTGTCCACTGTGTTGTCACATATCTAAGGTGATGTATAACCTTATAGAAGATGCATAGAAGAGGGATTCCTGAAACAACAAATTTTTGTTAGTTTGCGAAGACTTAAAAGCAGGAAACGAAGTAAAGAGTTGGGCAGAGGAATAAATGAGTCAGTAGTAAGTCAGGATGCTCCTGTGGTGTGACCAGCCCTCTTCTGCTTTATTAGCTGGCTTATGATGGTTAAAAAAGTTTTTTTACTTGTCTTTGTTCAATCCCTTCTTCCCAGCCACCTTTGAACTATTTAGTCAACTTGAACCAAGAGGGTCAGAGTAGAGGACTAAAGTATAATTAAACTCCTTCCCTTTAGGGGGACGGACTGTTAATAGAAGGTAAAGTTGTGATTTGTGGGAGCTTGGAAATGAAGAAATTTGAGAGGAAAGTCAGAAGAGAGAAACACGTTTGTCGGAGAATAGGCAGAATTAATTCCAGGGAACTCTGAATACTTGAAACTGCTGTAAAAATCTAATGTGGATTGATGAAGGGAAGTTTCTGCACTACAGCCACTGACTGAAAAGCTGTATTTGATATTTCCTGGAGAAGGGCGTGCTGTTTCCTTCTGTAATGAAGGAGGTAAAGTGAAACATAATTTGTGTTCTGCAGTCACTTCAGCAACTCTTTGTTTTGTCACTAGCCCCTAATAAAATTTCCTTTGAAGATATTTCAAGATATTTTACCGTCTCTGTTTTCTTTTTCCTTCTCCCTGTGTTTTCCCCATTTTCCCAACCTGTGAGTCAGTGTTCTGGTGTTCATTCCCAGAAACCATGATATGCCAAGTACCAAGTGCCAGGTGCCAAGGCAAAGGCAGTGACTTGCACTGCTCCTGGTGGAAAACATCCTGTAGCAGGGGGGAGGCACAAAGTCCCTTTTTTCCCAGCACAGTTCCAAGTAGGCAGAGCCATCAGAGAAGTTGTGACTCATGGATGTGGATGCTGGTGTTCTGTCTTGGTTTCTTTTTTATTTTGAATATTGTAGAAATCCACACTCAAGTTGTGTTAAAAGGGTGAAAGATTAAAGACTAACTGAAGTTAATTGAAAAAAAAAAAGACCCCATTCAAGAAGGGAAGCATAGGAAAGGTATGTTTAATTCACTGCATTGCTGCCACTTGACAGAGCAAGGGAGCACTCCTGGCTGCTGCCTCTTGTATTGATGTGTGTTTATTTAACTGTTGCTAAACCAGCTGTCTGAAACTGGTGGGTAATAAATGGCAAAAGAAAATAATAACATAATGGGTGAAGAAAATAGACCACTAGCCAAATCTTTCATGACCTGTTTATTTTAATAAGTTTAGTGGTTTCTTCATCACAGATATTTGGGTTGTGACTAATCATTAAATGATGCTAATTTTATTTTTATTCAGGAAGCAAAGGGTCATTTGTTTTGGCATAGAGTAGTCTGCAAAGAAAAATTCTGGCTCTTAAAAGAAGTTTTATATACATTCTGAAAAAAAAAATTAGGCCCTCTGCTTCTGTCAACCTACAATATTTAGTAACAACAAGCTAAACACTGTGGTGGTGAGATTTTAGAGTGCCTTAATGTCTGTTCTTTATTCACATTTATTTGCCTTTGCAGAGATTTAACGAACTTGCTTTAAAATCAGTTTGCTCCTTCATCCCACATCTTGTAGTGCCACTCCTACAGTTTTGTTAGCAGGCTGGGATGTCTTCATGGAGCACCATTCACCTCAGCACTGCAAGTACTGCAGTCTGCTCTTGCATGATGAGTTATGATGTTGGGCAGGCCAGGCTGGGAACATTAACTTTCCCTCTTTGTTTATTACAACAGCCATGGCCAACCTTTCTTACAGAAAGGT
Source organism: Peucedramus taeniatus (assembly GCA_013400575.1). NCBI lineage: Eukaryota > Metazoa > Chordata > Aves > Passeriformes > Fringillidae > Peucedramus > Peucedramus taeniatus. The sequence goes on along the minus strand of WBNO01025887.1, from coordinate 99,258 downwards.
TTGCTTATGAGGGTTTGGATTTATGGAAGGTGAGGACATCTGGGTGCTGTGATGTGTTGATGTGTAACCTGGCCTCTGAAGACTGCTGCTAACCCTTAGGAGTAGGTAATTTATTAATAAAAATCTCTAACCTCCTGGTGTTCTACTAACTTGGTTAGGCAGTTACACCCTTCTCTTTGCTGAGAGCTTTTATTTTCCTGACTTCTCCTGTACCAGAAAAAGACTCCAAGGAGCTGCACTCCTCTTGCTTCCTCCAGATGCAGTTCTTACTGGCTCTCTGCCTGGTGGTGCAATGAGCTTCAGGCACTTTCTCAACTGAGAGCATCTCCTGTCTGTTCTCTTTCCAAGATGAGGTACAAAGTACATGTAAGTTCTTGTAGGGCAGGTTGGGATCCTCTCATGCAGTGCAAGTTCCTTTGCCAGATCACAGGTCTTGTTCTGCCCTTGAACTCTATGCAGGCATCCTGTTTTAATCAGTACCTGACTCTGAATGAATTTCCATATGTTCACTCTGATTTCAAAAAATCTGATCTATAGACTAAAGATAATGAGTTGACTTGATGATCTCTGCAGAGTGAATTTAAGTCTTAGTTAAGGTATAAGTAATTACAGTGGAGAATGTAATACCTTTTAAGTTCAGTTAGGCAAAACAGGTTGCATTTTGTTTGAAATTATATACACCCTCTTATTTAATATTAACATTTTTGATATTCTGAATTTGAAAAGCCTTGAAAAATGTTAAAGCACCATTTCAAAGGTTATCTTTTTCTTGGATAGTGTTCCTATACTACTGAAATCAGCCTGCATGCAGTACTGTTACAACTCAAAATTTTGATCATTTTGATTTGGAGTTTTGAATATTGATCTATTCATACCAGTATTTGGGAATCAGGAGAAACTTGTCCAAGATGACTGTAATTTGCAAACTCATCAGGATATTTGCTCTTTTGTTTACAGATTTGATATTTGCAAGTTCCCTGCCTTGACAGCAATCACCATGGATAGTGGTAAGTTTAACCTACTGATGAGTGTACATTCTCTATTATTTCCTGTTAGGTAGACAGTAACACACCCCAAAAATCTGCTCATAATCCCAGTCTCTTTGCACAAAAGATGCCCTCTGGCATTTAACAGGCTTTGATGTTACAGATGATGCAGGACTTTGCTCACACTGAATTGGAGTCATGCAACTGTTCTGACAGAGATATTATTTGCAGACCATAAAAATCATCACAGTCTTATTGTTGCCCTTTGAAAGCTGGCTGCAGAATGAAGACCACAGAGCTGAATTTCCAGCACTGAGTACTTTAGTTTTAACTGTTTTTAAGCTTGTCTCTGTAACTCCTGGTTCTCAGAGCAGAAGTCACTTTTTAAATTTGTAAATAAAAGCACAACTTCAAACCAAATGGATTTATTAAGATGACCTACAGAAATATTTAATAGCAGCAGCAACTTCAAATTTAGGGCTAAAATGTTTATTTTTGCTATTTAGTGGTGATTTTAGTCTGCTTAGTTGTTGGTAAGGAGTCAAAAAAGGAAGCTCAATACTGGTCTCAGTAGAGCTGGTTTTGGTGTCCCGGCTGCCCCGGGCTTTGCTACAGTGGCACTTCAGTGTCCCAGAATTCTTTTCCCATGCTGCTGCTCCCTGTCCCCTCTGTCACTACATACCTAAAGCCTTTTTCCTTTCCCTGTGAATACTTCAGCTGGCAGGCTGCAAAATATTTATCCTTTTGTGTCTGTGCCTGGCTCCAGTTCTGATTGAATTTCACCTTGGTAGAGTATCCATTCACTACTAGGATAGCAGGCAGGCTTTCCAGAGGATGTGTAATAAATTGATCTGACTGTATTGTTCTCTTCAATAATAATAATAAGTGAAACTAAGTCTTTGGAAGCTTTCTGATACATAAAAACTTGGTAAAAGCCAATTATTAGAGTTACATACAGAGCACAAACATGTCTGAAGAAATTATTCTTCAATTATTTGAAGAAATTCAAATGCATTAAATTTGGTAGTTGTATAACTTCATCTATAGCCTACAAAAATTGGGGAAGTAGAAGAGACTTTGGGTGATTTGTGTCTTATGTAATGCCGAAATAATTATTTTGACTTTTCTTTTATCTTTTATTTGCTAGTTAATCTCTTTAACAAAAGTGAAAAAGTGACTTATCTTGCTTCATTCCTTTATTCTTACACATGCAAGTCTTCCCTGATTCTGTTGAGCTCCACAGTAACAGCTGCAGTGAATTCAGCCATGCTATGGCTTAGCTGGGTGGGCATCCAGCCCAAGTGAGCTTTTTGCACACTCCTATCCAACTATAGCTGAGTATCTAAATGATTATGGTCCTGGAATACTAAGAAGTCAGAGTGGGTTCTGCAATACAGTTCCATTATCTTTTTTTAAAAGCTTCATCAGGCAGTGCCCGATTCTCATTAAATCCCTGTATTTCAATTGCAGTTTTTTATTTCCTTGATACATTTATATTGACTTCTCAATAGGATTTGAAGTCACTAGGATTATGCAAAGCATTAAAAAATTCACATCCAAACAAACAAGTTAATATGCTTCGTTTTTATTTCCAGCCTTGCAGGGTCAAAAGGCATTCCTGGCCTAGACTAGCCAGAGGTTGTTATTTATCAGATACATTCATAATTAAGATGGGATGCAGTTTATTTTCCTCAGCAGGCTTTTTTTTGTCTCTTTAGTATGTGCATTTTGTGTACTGTATTGTGAGAGAAGACAGACCTTGTGAATATGAGTTGTTACATAAAAACTTTGGGGGTTTAGATAGTCATATATTGTCCATTCTTGAACTGAACTGACATTTTGCTGTTCTTCATCAATGCATTTCAGAAATGTATTATTATTTCCTTTTGGAAAACTTAAGTATTTCCTAAAAACTCATACCAATATGTATCAAATGCAATATTTCTTAATATACCAGTTTTTAACCTTTATTCTCTTTGGAAATTGGAAAGCGCATGTAGAAACAAATATTTGTATCTTGTTTCTGAGAGCCAGAATCTGTAAATCAGGGTATTTTCAGCTACCTGCATTTTCCTGTGTTTATTTTCCTTCTGCATCCAATAAAAAGCTGTCATCATTTCTCTCATTGCTCTTTTTGCGGATGGATTCCAGCCATGAAATGAAATTCCCTAGGTTTTATCTGCTGGAGGAAGGGAAACTTAATTTATAGTGCATTATCTACTCTTCAGTGCTTCTGCATATGGGCACTCTTAGGAGAGTCTGGCCTGACACTTGTTCCCTTCAGGAATGCCCACGAGGAGTTGAGGGAAGTAGGAAAAGCACTTGCAGTCCATCCCCAGGCATGGCTGTGTGCTGCATTCCTGATATGGATGAATTGTTCAGCTCATCACCTTGAGGTGATCACTGAGGCATGAGGCTGAAAGAAACCAAATTATGCAGGCCTAGAGGAAAATGGGGGGAGCTGTGAGGGGAGCTGTGTGGAAAGTGGAAAAAAGCCATCTCTTATTCTTTCCTTTTTGAAGAGACTCCTGAATATTAGTTTCTCTGTTACTTAGTTGATGAACTTAGACAATAGATGTCCATGTGCTCACATGTGGTGCTGAAGAAAACCAAATTTGCAGTAGATGCAGTTGCAGAGCTGGATGTACTGAAGCCCTAGCATCCTCATGAGCAGGGTAGTTTGTATGATGCATGCATGTATGTAATGTATTCAGCTGGAAGCATAGGAGTCAGTGCTGTTTTGGAATTCAATCTTCACATCTTCATATAATCCTTTGCAAAAGGAAGAAGATCACTGTCTAATGATTTGTAACCAAGTGTGACTGACTGACCCTGGCTGGATGCCAGGTGCCCCCAAAACTGCTCTGTCACTGCCCTCCACCATGGTCTGCACCATGGTCTCCGGGGGAATCTCAGCTCTGGCACCTGGAGCACCTCCTCCCCTTCCTTCCCCACTGGCACAGGGTAATTTTCTAGCAGCTTCTCACAGAAGCCACCCCTGTAGCCTGGCCATGGAGATCCATTACAGTAGTATACCACAGACATTAAACAAGCTGAGATTAGTTATGCTTGATTATGCTAATCTGTGCTGGCAAATACCACCACATGTTTCTAAAGCAAAAACAGTTTCCTTGCTGCCATCCTTTTATAACATTAAAAATCAGATGATTAAGAGGAAAAAAAAACCCTTCAGACTAAATGAAGCAATGTACAAATGACTGTGTAGCCAAGAAAATGCTACAAATGCATTAGTGTGGCAGTGCATTGAATCATTATCTCCTCTTGCTGGCACTCAGAGCCCAAGAACAGTGTAGCACTGACTTGATGTTCCTGCTTCCTGACCTGAAATACCTGGAGAACTCCTGCATCATGCACTGCAGATGTGCCTCCTGGGTAATTCAGGCTGATGGATTCCAAAGTGTTCCCAGTTACTGCATATGTAAAAATCATTGGGTCAGAGAGTTTGATGGAAAGCTGGAACATCAGAAGAAAAAAGATTGCTTCCAGCTTTCCTCCTTGGACAGCAAACTAAAGGCAGCAAATAAAGAATACCTGTGTCAGAACATTTGTTGCCTTCTAGGATTGTTTCATTTACTCATCAAATAAGGTGAGATTTTCTGTATGATTCAAAAAAATTGAAAGAGGCTACTTCCCCCCCACACTCTCAAAAGAGATCCCATTTCATGGTTGAGTTCTGGAGTGAAGGGAGCAAGTCTGCTTCAAAGTTGCTTAAGAAAAGTTACAGCTTAAGCACTGATAAATGCAGCTGTCTGGTGTTTGTGACTCTGGGTAATAGTCATAAATATTTATATCAAAAACTTCAGAGCATTCTGGCTGTGATGCCCTCAGGCAGTAGCAAATATCATTTTGGATGTTGACAAGCAGGATTTGTTTGTTCTGTGTCAGCTTGAGCTGAGCATGTGCCTTTCCCAAGGACTCTTCTTGGGCACCGGCTTCAGTCTTGTTTCACCACACATGACTATGATGTTGAATTGAGGTCTGTGCATTTATGACATTTTAGCAATAACTACTGAAATTGTAGTCCCAACTACTTACCACAGTGAGCAAAACTAGGAAAGGTCTTTCACCATATCAAATAAAGGGGGAGATTTGAAAAAACTTCTCAAAGGCATGTTTTCTTGGAGCAATTCTAGCATGAGGTTTTGGGTGTCTAGTTTAGAAGTGACCTTTGTTGACTCTTCTCTTCTTATTCAGTGTTTTTAACAGAGGACAAAGCCAACTCTGTGTTAAAAAGATACCCAAGAGCCAACACATTTCTGGAAGAAATAAAGCAAGGTGACATAGAACATGAATGCAGAGAAGAAATCTGTAGCTATGAAGAAGCAAGAGAAGCGTTTGAAAATGAGGAAAAAACGGTATGTTTTGCTGTGTATGTGAAGATGGGTGGGGTGCATTTACACTAAAGTTTTGGGTGTGCTGTGTGCTTGTGTGTTTTCCAACATTGCATTAGACTTGGTTTTTGCACAGGGAAATTGTACTGTACAGTGATTTAGTAGCTAGAGTGGCACAGGAACCTTGCAGATTTCTTCTGAAATTTACACAGGTGACACATTCCACTCTTCAGTGGCTGAGCTCTACATCAAAAAATAACAGTGTATTAAGGCATACTGGACATTTTAAGTTCTTGGCATCTTTTTGTTGGTGTTGATGTGTATGTCACATGGGTGATGGGAGATGGGTAAGGCTGGCATGAGAATTTTCTGATTTATTAAAATGAAGTTGTAGGACATGTGGTGTCCCTTCAAAGCTGCTTCTTTCTGAAGCTGTGAAGTGCCTGTACCCACGTGTTTTTACCTCCCAAACTTGGCATGATTATTCCTAATGATAGCTCATTGTGTAATTAAAAATAATGCGTACAATGAGACAACTTGTATAAAATTCTAACACAATATCACATCTGCTTTTTGTTCCAGTCACTAGAGAAAACATGACCTAGACGTGTTGTCTCAGCTTCTTTCTCCCATTTAGGAACATTTTATGCTATGGTAATTAGCACTTCCCTTGCAGAGGTATTTGAGAAGTAGTAAAATAGAAATAATTACATCTCGTTTCTGCCACAACTGTTGAAGGAGCTTCCAATAAGGTCCTGACCTTTTATTCATTTCCACTACTGTATCCTTTTTCCCTGGCTGCTGTATTCTGCTGTGGGGAGTTGCAAATGGGCCAGGCTCTTCTAATGTGCAGTGGTGCCTGACCAGCCTCATGTACTTGGGCTTTATTTAGTGCATTGTCTCCCAGCAGTATCCATCCACACAGCCACTTAGTAATACTTAACATCTGTGTCCCAGGGGAAGGGAATGGATGCAGTAGACTGGGAACATGATATAGCATATGCAGAGAAACACAGGATCAAAGCTTTCATAGTATAGATCGACTGGAATTCAATTAGGGGCTGTAGCTTATTTAGCTCATGATAACTTTTTGTCTAATCTCGGTCTTTATATTTTTTATCTTGTCCACTTGCTTCTTTGTTTTTCTGCAGTCTTCTGGGCAGGTCTGCAACATGCAGATTTGTAATATTAAAATAATATCGAGCAGTTCCCTCGAGTTATTTTTGGTACATGAGTTTTTAATTAGCATTGTGTATGTCAAGTGTGCGTACATGCCATTCACTATTTTCAAGTCAGGTTTGGGGATTTTGACAGATTCAGAATTACAATTTTAAACTATAAAGTTAGTTATAAAGATAAAATTATTATGTTAGGCTAGAGCCAACAGGGAAGAGTTTGCAGGGCTTTGTGGGTAAAATCGAATATGAAATTCTGTGTTGACAAATGTAATGCATGTGGAGGAATTGGGGACATTCATTATAATATATGATTGGCTCTGAACAGAATTCGGGAACAAGATCTGAATTTCAATCTATGAAGACTTCAATTTAGTGCTGAGCAGTTACACAAAGCCAAAACAAAGAACCCTGAGTTCTAAGAATCTGAAATAAAGGAACAGGAATCAAAATAAAGAGCTTACCCACATCTTGAGTGTGTACAACTCTCATCTCCCTATCTCTTTAAAAGCAAATTAGTAGGTGAGGAAAGACCTGAAAAGTGTGACAATTGATCAAGAGATGGAAAGATTTGTATAACAACAGTAGATTATAAAATAATTGAATCAGGGAATATGTGATGATGTCTGTGAGATGAAGGCTGAGCTGAGGTCAGTCACTTGCCATCCTTCTGATAGCAGAGCTGAGAGGGCCTCAAAGGAAACTGGAAAGGGGCAGGTTCAAAGTAAATAGAAGTCTCTCCTCACCACAGCTATTGGAGCTGTAGACTGCCTTGCCACAGGATGTCTCGGATCCTAAAAGCTTGTATAGGTTCAGAGAACAGTGATGTAAATGAAGGGAAGTTAAATCAGTCTGGAACCATTAATTAAAAGGAATCGACTTTGGCTAATGGAAGTTCTTGAGGCACAAATATGTAAAATCTGGGAGAGTATCTCCCAGCAGGAGCACAGTAGCCTGCTTGTGTTTGAACTCTTTCAGTAGTCTCTAATGATTACTGTCAGAGAAGCTAACAGATAAGGTGAGCCCTAGGTGTGACCTCGTAAAGCTGTTTATTGGTGCTGCCTGTAGCCTGCAGGCAGCTCTGCATGTGGTCACTGGTCAAGTGTCAGAGGTTGTTGGGAGGCTCAAAGATTTATTCAAAGGTTACTGTGCTAAGTATCTGAGTGTGATTGTGGCACTGATGTTAATTTAATTTCCATTAGCTCATTTTTTTAAAATAAACTGCATGAAGATTTTAAAAGCTGGAAGTCACAGATTTTCATTCATGTTGCAAATTTCCAGTGGATTTTAAATATTGCAAAAATTACCAGGTTCTCTTTGTTGCTTCATTCAAGCAAAACAAACAAACTACTGCTAAAAATCTTAGTAAGCAACTCAAAACTTGTCAACACCAGATCTAAAATTATATGATCAAGTAAAACTTGCAGTGTCACTCTGTGTGTAATTATGGATGCTGGATAAATACTCCGAAGATATGAATCTTTTCCTGCTACTTGAAACTGGGGGCAGCCAGAAGGGAAGAGTATAGCAGGTGCACTCATTCCCCTTATTGCTCTGTTCTCACCCTCTGCCTGGTGAATACCAAGCAGTCTTCTGACTGGCTTATTATCAGTTCACCTTAAAAACAAGTCAGGCAATTGACAAAGAATCATTTGAGGATGACAATGCTGCCAAATGTAGTAAAGGCCTCCCCTGAAATTCTCAAGAGAGTGTGAATCTTGACTTCCTTGTGGATCCCTTATTTGATTCAGCATTCAGATCCAGCTAAGTGATACTGACTCTGTTCTGGGAAGTATTACAAATGAAAGGGAAATAGAATTCTGGAAAATTTTGCTCTAAGTGTCTTTGGGATGCCTTTGAGAATTCCTTTTCATTATTTCAAACTGGATTTGCCAAAGCACTAAGGTACATTCAGAAAAATAGTCGTTGGCAGGAATATATGTTAGATGTTTTCTAAGTCTTTTCCATTGCAGTTATCTGATTCTGTGGCCTGCTTAAGTTTTTCAGCCTTATAAGGCTTTTACACCTGGTATTCCCAGTTGTACAGCACTCAGGGATAAATCATTACTGAAGTGCCCTTTTCATTAATCATAAGTTAGTAATTTTGTCAAGCAGAAAGTCCTTTCGGTTGTTAAAGAGACCAGCAGTTGTGAGAAGGATGTTTGTGCTGGGAGTTTTCCAGCTTATAAATTACTCTTTAACTTTCTGTATGAATTTTACAGATACTTTGTAAATTTTCAGTCTTCCCCCTCTTGGTCTTTTTCAAACAGTAGTTTTTTCACAAACAGCAATTTGTACAAATCCTCACACTGTGCAAACTCATCTAGGTGGTCTGTGGCTTTGTTGGGCAGGATTTGACTCTGACCAGATGTCTTGTACTTCTGCTGCACCATCCCTTTACTCTGCAGTGTAGCTGTGGGGTGGCAGAGCAGAGGGAGAGCTTGGCAGCTGTGCAACTCAGACCTGAAGGATGAATTTCCTGCAGTTCCTGTCAATTGTGGCGGTCTGGGGCTAAAAGTCTTTGTGCTTCTCTTGGAGAGCTGACTTGCAAAAATGCAAGCTGGGAGCCCAGGATCTAGTATACTAACAAGGTTATTTCTTGTGAGGTTTTGTGGAGTTGTATTTTTGTTGGTTTTTTTCTTTTTCCATGAAGAAGAGCATTTAAAGATTTTTTTTTTAATGACTAAGCAAGTGTTTCTTTCTTAGTGTTTTTCACCTGTGTGCAGAACTGTATTCCTCTATCTATGTAAGATAGTGTTAGACCTAAAGTAATTTCAGACCTGGGAGTGGGGAGTGTCTAAACTGTCTTGAGCTTCCTTTGCCTTGCATGTAAATGATTACATTAAAATTAAATGTAAATTTTATGTAAATTAAACTACTTTCATCCTTAAGGCAGATTACACTTTTTTAGCTCTTTATGCATCTGTCTGGTCACATCACCAAGTCAAACATCCCCAAAGCAACACACTCTGTTCTGCACTAAGTGCCTGCCACTCTGGGAGAACAGAACAGATTTTCTGTTGCTTTGCTGAGTAGCAGAGTGCCATGGAGAGATCAGGCTGTTTCAGCTTTCTGAAGATACAGAGGCATTTTCTACAGCAGATAGACCTGACCTAGAAGTAATGTGGAAACAATATGCAAAGACCAGTCACTACTTACTACCCTTCTATTGGAGAAGGTGCATTTCCTCTGCAGTCTGCCAAACATAATAGATTGTTAGGGGACAAGTGTGATTTCTTCTTTTTCATCAAAACTACCTTTCTCCTCCAGACAGTCTTTAAAATGACATATCCTTGCACTGTATATGTAATGACTTTCAATAAATCTTTGGTCTTAAAAACAAACGTAAAATTTTATTTCTTTGCTGCCATGGAGGCCACAGAACAGCGATGTGAGAAGTTTGGTCCCAATACATACAGCAGGATTTCATAATCCTAATCAATCATTTTCTGTGGGGTTTTTTTTGTTTGTTTGGTTGGTTGGTTGGTTTGGTTTTTTGTGGGTTTTTTTTGTTTTTGTTTTTTTTTTGGGGGGGGGTTTTTTTTTTGTTTTGGTTTTGTTTTGTTTTGTTTTGTTTTTGTTTAACAATATATATTATTTATTCCACTAAGTAATCTAATTTGCTGTATTCTTACCAGATGCAAAAGTAATAGGTATTCTTAATTGCCTGGCAGTCTGGTGCGAGAGAGTGAGGTGTTTGGTTCTGCCAGGTTTTACCATGCAGACATCCCAAAAGCCTTCAGTTGTGCAGCTGATGGCATTTTTCAGTGTTACTTCTCCACAAAATACATTTTTCTAAACTCAAAACTGTTGTTTTGGGGTTCAGTGTGGAACACATGTCAAGGAGGGCCCTTGTATAGAAGTATTTAGAGTCCATCTTTCCAGTCTGTCTTGATTTGTTTGAAGCCAATGCCATCTGACACAGCTTAGATGATTTGGATCTGGGTTCACATCAAAGAGGGGCATTATGACAACCTGCTTGTGGTGTCAAGCCTTAAAATTTAGGGAAAATGCCTGATCCTGGATTGGTGTAGGAGTTGAAATTGTTTTGGGTTTTGAATTTCCACATAGACATAAGAAAAACTAAATTTATGTTTGGAAAGGAAGATTTACAGGAGAGTCAGTTGTTTCATGTACATGACATTGCTCTTAACCTGAGTAAATTCTAATCCAGAAGTGTTGATAGTGTGTGTTGGTGTCCTGGTCCTGCCTTTGCACAGGGAAAGCTTGACCTCCATGCTAGAGGGATTGTGCTGCTTCTGGACTCAAGCTGCCTCTGGGGTCAGTTTGGTGGCATTTTCTGTTTAATGCTCATCATGTGGCATCCAGCCTGAGCTAAAAAAAATGATGAATCTGATTTGTCTGTGCACAAAGTCAGTCTGCAACCTAAATACATCATTTACTAACAACGCAATTACAATTTCAATTCTACCTGGTGACTATTTTATAAATAGTTGCATGAAATGTGTGCTGTCATTTAAAATTAATGTGATGCTGGCAGGAGGATGAGAGGGTCAAGTCTGTGCATTTTTAAGGAAAACTAGAGTTCAGAGATTGTGGCATGGACTGGGGGAGTGTCATTAATAATGGGTTTTGGGGTTGGGGTTTTTAATTATACTATAATATATTAAAATGTTCTAAATTATGACTATAAAACTCAGTGGAAGTGTTTCATAGTAGGGGAGACATTACATATGAGGATGGCTACTCTTTTAAGGCAGGGTATGCTTTTCTTTTGTGCTGTTTCTTCATAGCATTCACTGCAGAAGAAATTTGATGGTAACATGATATTTGTGCTCCCATTTGCTCATATTAATATAGCAAAGAGGACTTTCAAGTATTGGTGTCCCCCTTCATCTTTGTTTTCGCTTGTTCATATTTTCACTGTATGTTCCATTTATCTGTAGCTGTTGTCAAGGTTTCTAGAACATAATAACCTCTATAATAAGTAATAGTCTCATGGTTATGGAGCTATTTTTAACTGTAAACAGAGGATCTGGATCAACTCAAAATAAGCTGACAGTGATTGCTGTATGAGCCAGAGGGTGGGGCATGTCTAAATTATGATAAGACAGTGCAGCATAGTTGTGCTTAGCCAAAATGGTCTGTAGTGTTTCTGTGTCAAATTGCAGTAGTGTATTACTGCAATTCTAAAACAAACAAACCCTAAACTTGTACCTTGAGTAGTGCTGACAGATTCTGATCCACCACATGGCTGATGTGCCTGTTGATTAGGCAGGGGCTTTTGAGATGTTTTTCTCCTAGTTTTTGTGGCTGGGTTTTTTTCTTTTCTGAGTGTATTATTGCTTAGTCATATCTCTGCTGCATGTTTGTAAACATTGAGTGCAGATATAAGAATGTTAAAAGTGGTGAGGAGTTTGTTTGCAAAACTGAATCCCTTTTGTATCATTAATCACATGCGAAGAAAAATTGAAAATTTGTATGTGCTTATCCATGCCAGTTCTTATTTTAATCATCAATATTTGAAATGCCTTTTTTTTTTTATCCTCATTCTTTAAAACTATTTGCTTACATTGCTTGTTTTTTATTAACTGTGTTATAGTTTCTGACATGTTGTGTCTTGCTCTTCTAGAAAGAGTTCTGGAAAGTCTACAAAAACGGACTCCAGGGAGAAAGTAACACAGGACATAGCTGGTATTCATTTTACCTTGCATTTCCATTAATCATTGGCCTTTTTGTTATCCTCATTGTCATTTTTGTCATCTGGAGATGCCTGTTTAAAAAGAAAATGCGCAGGCAGTCGGTGTACGTGCACAGGGGAGCCCACGGAGCGCTGGGCGATGGTGCTGACGGCAGAGGGCCCCTCCCGCCGCCCCTCAGCATTGTTCATTCCCCACAGGAGGAAATGTATGAAGTCAGTGGGCTCTCTCCAGGAGGTCTGAGCTATTCGGATGCACGGTCAGACTCAATATCCACAAGGCTCTCAAACTGTGATCCTCCTCCTTCCTATGAGGAAGCCACTGGGGAAATCAGTGTGAGAAGAAGCGAAACTGAACAGCATTTAGATCCACCCCCACAATACGAAGACATTGTGAATTCCAGTTCAGCCAGTGCCATTGCACTAACCCCCATTGTCACCAGTACTAAGTAAAACAAGAAGAATGCCATGGACCTTTTAAAAATAATCATTTTGTAGCACTTTATCTTGGCTTATTATGCATTTCTGTAATTTAACGGACTTGTATACGATGAATTTCACCTTTTTTAGGTTCACTCGTTCTTTGGGTTTGGGATTTTTTTTCCCCAATCAAATGTCTTAAAAGATACGGAATCTGTATTGAGAGTGTAGTGCAGATACAGATGTGGTGCTCTGTCATACTTCTCAAAAGTACCTCTGTTTTGAAGGATGTCACTTGTTTTATTCCAAACACTGTCCACATTCCCCACAAGATTTGTGGGATCCCCCTCCCCTTTCTTACTGCAGACTGTCAGAATTCCCTGCAATAGGGAATCCTTAAGCAACATTTTAATAGTTATTTAAACTAGAGGGGACTGATTTTGCAGTATTGCCTCTTGTTTGGTTTGTTCCTTTTTCTCACTTGATTTTTGTTACATGTTGCACCCTCTCCTGGCCCTCGGGAGGCTGGGAGCCTTTGTGTTCAAACCAGGATCTCATGTGGAGAATGCTGGTGTAACAGCAATAATTCCAGAGTCCTAGCAGGAGAGGTGTATTCTAAAGGTTTTGCTCTTACAGCTCAAAATTCTGTAAATGCTCAGAAGCTGAAAATTCAAGACACTAATTGGTGAATTTAATGGTGTAAGTTTTTGTCTGTGTTCTGCCTTTCCTGTTTTCCTATCTGGTTTTACTTTTGTATTCTAGAGCTGAGAACTGTGCATATGTTAACTTCAGAACTTGAAAGTTCATGCAACAGTAATAGTGAAGTACTCAAGAGTGGATAAAATCATTATCATGGACTTCCTACTGTGATTTTCACTGGGACCAGGATGTAATCTATAAGCACATACACCCAAAGGCATTTCCTTTCCTTTTCAAAGGGAGAAAAAGGAAAGAAGTTCAGTGTCTGTGACTTCCTTTTTTCCCCAAGTATGAAAACCTTCCTCAAGGTTTTGCCAGCTATAAATATAAACCCTTTCCTCAAGTTCTGATACTCCCTTGTCTACTGACATGTACCTTGTGTGCACCTTGTACTGGTGCCTGTGGAAATTTTTTGCAGAGAATATAAATATCTTTTTTCAATAACAAATAAATTTATTGCTTATCCAGTCCAACAAGGAATTCTTAGAACATGCAAATATAACCCCAAGCATTAGTGTGGAGTGACTTTTTGAGGCTGAAGAGATGGATGCAAGTTACATACAGGCTTATACAGAATTTCATCCACTTGGTTTAGGTGGTAAAAATTCTAGTGTGGTGATTCTTGTTTTACAGGTTGGTTTAAAAGTTAATTGCTCTGTTTAATTTCTGAATATTAAGTTTCAGTTTTCTTTCTTCCCACACCAAGTAGCGTGGCATTAGCTTAGTACTGTTTTGTGTTCCACTAATGAATTAACACCAATTGAAATGTGTTGAGCCCTGAAGGACTAAATTATGTTATGTTGGATTTCTTACAACAGAAACCCAAACTGTCTTGTTTCAAACACCCCAGATGAAATGCCAGTGTCATCTGTTTAAAATTGCCCTTAATGTCTCTCTCATGGGGGCTAGGCCCAACTGTTCCCAAAGGATTTTTGTGGAAGGTGACTGGGAGGAAATGGATGGTTATAGATGGGTGTGTAAATGCACACTTTGAGAAGAATATGATCTAATGTATTGACAAGTGGAGTCAGGAGTTCTCATTTTTGGCAAAGAGTAGGTTGCTTTTGTTGCCTGCTGGGGATCTTCAGCTGCTAAGGCAAAGTTGTATTAGAGATGAGCTCCTGGCCAAACTCCTGATTCCACTGTCAAAACTGTAACTCGTATTTATATTCATTACATATAATAGATATATTAAGATAACTAGATAAGTACAGTATGTTTTGGACATTTGTAGTAAAAATTGCCTGGTTTTGTTTGTGGACTGTCAGATATTTTCTTTTGAAGTGGTTTTAGCTCTTGTGAATCCTGAATTGCCACTTGTGGAAGTTGAAACTCCTTTCATACTGAGCAAGAGTTAATAAATAAACTGCTTTAGGCAGATTCACCAGAACAAAGTGCCTCATCCCAGCATGCAGGAACCACCTCAGAAAGAGCTGGTACTTCAGTGTCTGTGCCATATTGGCACCTCCTGTGCCTGCCTGCACAGATGGTAGTTTTAGCAGTAACTTCTTTGTCAGGATATAGGACATTCCTGTAGGAAATGCATGGAGATCACCCATGTTGCATTAGGTTGTTAAGCAGCTGTCACCATCCCTGAACATGCTTTAGTAGTTTAGAGATGAACTGGATTTTCCCTTTTTTCCATGTTATCTTTGCTCTGTATTCCACTGCCACTTTTGAAGGGTTTGTTTTTGGCTCCTAAGTTGAGTATGTTACTTTATCCTGTTACTGTGTGCTGTAGAGACTTTTATGTGCAATCCAAAATGGATGCTTGCCATTCCAAAAAAAAGTCACAACCAAAAACTTAGTGATCTATGAGTTGAATTAATTGGACAATGCCTTTTCCATGAATACATGAGTATGAAAGCCATTGTTGGCTATAAATTTATGTATTGGAGAATAAATTTAATATCTAAACAAAACCTCTGTGGGACAGTTGTGCAAATGCATTTCCTCTAAAATATGAACAGTTTTCTCCATGTCTGGAATTGTGTCAACTTACAAATTGTTTGTTCTGTTTTGTGAAATGTGGGAAAATAGCTTAGTTTTGTGGTTGGCTTTTCTAACCTGATTGAAAAATAAAATTTTATTTGTACTGGGGGTTTTTACAGCTTTTTTTTTCTTTTCATTTTACCTATCCTGTAATTGCATTGTCATGCAATAAATATAAATTTATAGTTGTACCTCTCTAAGGTTTTGCAGCTCTGAATGCAGTGCTGTCTTGACTGATGACATGAATAGTTAGGATACTGCCTTTCCCACTTCTGAATGTAACATTGAATTTCATCTTGTATTAGGACTGAAATGATTTAGCTACTAAAACTAACTTAAAGGTGGCACTGTTTTAAGAAATTATGGAAATTAATGATTTGCTTAGATGATATTAACATTAGTGAAGGTTGTTCCCTCTTCACTGGATGTAAATAACCTCTGATTACAGTATTGTATATTTTAAAGGGGTTTGGTTTACATTAAATTATCCTATTTAAACATTTTTGCCTATGTTTATAGAAAATTTTTTGTAACATTTGTTTTTCAATATCCTAAATAAAAATTTTTAAGATGCCTCTAATGTTTCAAAATATCAATTTTACACAACTACAATGAGTATTAACCTTGTGTATTTAAGTGGTCTTTTAATTTCCATTGTTCTTTGGACTTAATCAGCTTCATGAATCAATTGTTTTGATGATATAAAATAAAATTATAATTTCGTTTGTGGGTAGGCAATTCTATTGTTTTAAAATTCAGGCTCAATTTTTATCAGAGTTGGAAATTTTTATTATTCCCTGTTAAAAAAAAATTAACACTGAGATGAGCTCATTTGCTTAGAGTCTGGTGTTAATAACACCAAGGTTGTGGGTTCAGTCCCTGTATGGGCTGTTCACTTAAGAGCTGGACTTGAAGATCCTTCTTAGTCCCTTCCAGCTCAGAATATTCTGTGATTTGTTGTAGCCATAGCTAAATAAGTCACAGACTGAGGGGAAGAAAAGGAGCAAAAAATGTTGAAGTGGGAGGACTTAATTTCAAAATTCCCTTCAGCCACTTGTAAGTGGTTACAAAATTTCATGTCAGCTCTAGGAATGATGAATTAACAGAGAACAAAACCGAACCCAGCCTTGTGCAATGATCCTTGCTGGAAACTGAAGGTCTTCATTCCAGGCAACACAAAGTGGGTCTCATCCCTTCCCACTCTGGTAATCAGGATAAAGTGTCCCTGGGATTGTTCAGGGCAGGGTCTGTGGGAGAGGCTGGAGAAGCCCAGGGCAAGGGTTGTGTCTCAGAGCTGTGCACTCAAGTGCAGTTTTGTGCTGCTCATAACACAAGGGCAAAGAAAGGTACCTGAAGCAGCAAAGGGCAGTGACTCCCCAAGCTGTCAGTGCACAGTTGGTCCCCTGCTCCCCTTGGGAAGCTTTCATTTGTGTATCCCAGGCCAGCACCATCCAAACTCTGCCCTGGGTTAGGTGGGGCTTGCTGTGCACACACACACATTTCACACATCCATCAGCAGGGGCTGAGTGTGCCCGTGGCTCAGGCCCTGCAGGCCTGGCTTGCAGCTATGGGGGGCTACGGTGCTGAACTGGTGTCAGGAATCTCAGTGTCTATAAAAATCAGATCATTGTGCAGGTTACCAGTGAGGAATGCTCATTATTTATTGTTTCTCGTGCCCAGAGCACTGTGCTGTGCTGCTCTAAATCACACTGATAGATTTCTTTTTATTTTCTGCATAATGTGAGCTTTGTAAATGTCTCCTAGTGCCACTTGCTGATTTTTAAAAAGAAGGAAAACCATGTTCAGCTGAAAGCACTGAGGTGACATCTGTACTTTTTCATTGCTTGCTGCACACACATTTGATTGATTTGCTACAGGGTAATTGAACTTTGAATTTTGCCAGAAAGTTGAAGTACACTTTTCCTCTGCAGGGGTATCTCAGTAATTGTATTTTTCATTTGGCAGTGAGTTATTGAGTGCTAAGTAACAAGTCAGTGCAGGAAAGGTCTTGCTTATGCTATCTTGACCATATTTATCTATCTGTAGCTAGATACAGATATCTCCAACACATACATTATACAGCATATTACACAGGACTTGCTTACCATTTAGATCTGTGCAAATGTTTGCTGTAATATCAGATCTGTGTCTTTGCCTGTCCTCTCTCTGTGTCTCCTGCAATAAAGACACACTGACTGCTGTGCTGTTTTCCCCTTTAGAAATAAGGCCTAAAAATCAAAAAGACAATTTTCAGTGTGCCCTGCTGTTTCCTTCTCCACTTGGAAGAATTGTACATAACTGTGTGGCTCACAGAGTTAGCTGAGGAGCTTAAAGCAAGAAGGAAACAAGTATTTATTTATTTTCATACTGCCAGCAATGAAATGCATAAGGAATAATCTGTACCAGATTGTCTCCCTGGCCTTTCCTGTGGTGTGGGATGTGTTTTCCCACACAACAGACCCTGGATCAATTCCATGGGTCAGAGGCTCCCAGTTTGATTTTTCTTGATTTTCTCACTCAGCTCTTGCCGCTGGCAGTGGCGCAGCAGCCGCTCCTGGCTGTGCACAGGGACTCTGAGTTGTTTGTTTGGTGACACACATCATAGGTGGCTCTGGGACCCAGGCTTCCCTGCTTTCCTCCCCTGCCCGTGCTGGTCTGCTCATACCCAGACCAGGCAGCATTTCAGTTCTGGCAAGGAGCTGAGGGGATGAACAGCCTGTGGGACCAGAGGCAGGTGTCAGCCTGCTGTGACACATGGTGAGGCACAGTCTCTTATCACCTGTGGCCTTTTCACTACCAGTCTGAATGCAGCCACCTCATGTGGGTTGTTTCCAAGATTAAAACCACTGCAGGCAGCATTTCTTGCCAGAACTTTCTGTGAAAAATGGTCTGTCAAAGAAAAGCAAGGGCGTTGGGACCAGCTCGAACATTTTCCCCAGCTAGTATCCCTAAACTCTCTTAGCACAAGGAATTTATTGCCATTTACTATTAGAATTACTATTTTTATTTTTTTCCTTATGCTTTGTGTCTGCTTTTCTGTTCATGGTTGTATTCTAACCATAGTTTTTTCCTTACAGATGGGTGAAGGTAAAATATACATATAATCATGAAAAGCTACATGTTTCATTTTTGTTTAATTTTTCTGTTTCTGGGTGAGTTGGGTTTTTTCCTCTTAGCTTGCTGGTTTTTGCCTTTTGTTTGATAAAAGTGCTGGATAACAATACCTCCTTTTTCTGCTCCCCCTAAAATCTTTCACATGCTCCTTTAGTAAAGTGCATAACAGTTGATGTTTTTATTGTGCAGATTCCCTAGAAGAAATGCAGTTTTAAAAATAATTTCTAATGTTATTTTCTCTTCAGTCATTTTTTCAGCCTTATGAAGTGTTACTTGTTGCTTAGTTTCCCTTTTCTTGCCTAATTATGCTTCCACCCTCATTACCTTCCAGCATTTCCACACAGGCAGCTTGGCTTCATGAACACACTACCATCTCCTCCATTGTCAGGAATGTTTAAAAAGGGGTTTCTGCTCTGCACATTGCTTTCAGATTTCAGCATAACCATAACTGCATAACCCAGCATTGACTTCCTGAAAATTGTTCACAAAATCCTGATGCCAGTGCCAAGCCGTCAGCAAACCCTCAGGCCCTGAGGAAGGCTGGTTCTCATCCTGACCTTCACCCACAGCCCTGGAGCAAGGATTTGAACTTGAGTTGCCTCCATTGCAGGGCATTAGGCTGCTCTGAATATTAGACTGAGCTTGCAGTCTTTATCTTTCTCAAGCTTCAAAATCCTTTGAAATTCTCTATACTATATGCAGATCCCTGAGTATAGTGAATTTAAACTACTTAACATAGACTTAATTTACTTACTAACTTCTTATGGATTGTTGGAAAGCAGACCAGTATATTTCTGTTATGGGATATCAGAGGGTGTGGGTTTAAACTGCTCTCTTGATTTTTTTGTATGCTGGTGACACCAACCTTAGTATTACACTTTATGGATCACAAATTTCATCTGGAACCTGAGAAATTCTCACCAGTAGGTTTTGTTGCTTGTTTTTGTCAAAACTGGCATGGTCCCATAAGCAATTTTAGCTTCACTGAATTACTCTTCAGTATAGAAGTGTTTATTAAAAAAATTCCTGAGTAGCAGCAGTTGATGGTTTTATGATTGACTACAGTGATGTCTCCTAGCAACAGGACTGAAAAAAGATCATCCCACATTGCTCATTTGTCCAGAGATTTCCAGACCACTGTGTTTATCTTGATGAGGCTGACTAAGTCATCTCACTTCACTGGTACTCCCTGCACCACATTTTGTGCCCATTTTGTGTTGAAAAGGGTTCTCCAAAGTCACACCAAAGGTGTAAGGCCTTTTCCCAGAGTCCTGTTCTGGGGTGTGTGAAATCCCCCCCAGGCAGCTGAGTAGTGCTGCCCCACATCCCAAAGCATTCACCTCCCTTGGCCTGCCCTTTCCCAGAGCCCTGGTGTGCCAGGGCTTGCAAAGGTTGGAGGCCTGTGGAGTTCACTTTGTTGTCTGGCACAGGATTCCAGAGCCAGGTACAGCCTGTGGACCTTTCATGTGGCACCTCCTGTGTGCTGGTGACAATGACAAATGAGTAACTTGCTCATAGCCATCATCATTTTGATAATCCTTTTTTTTTAAGATATTGCTGTTGTTGGCAGTGAGCAAATGCTCCTTTTCCACAAGATGTCACAGGTGAGATTCTGCAAGAGGCTGCTCTGCATTCCCCCACCTCCTCATGGCACTTCCCTCTGCTTTCCCAAAGCCACCTCAGGCTGGGAGGACACTGTGTCCCCCCCACAGCTGCTGTGTTGGCCTGAGGCTGGCTGGCACTGCTGGGTGGGATGTGCTGCCTTTCCCCCCTCCTGGAGGTGCCCAGCACTGAGGGAGATGTGCCATGTGCCACATCCCAGCAGCTCCTTAGCTGGATTTGTGCTGCAGAAGAGGCTGGGTGAGCATCAGAAGTTTTCCAGGTTCTGCCTCTGTCTCTCTTACTTGCATGGCTTTAATTTTAATTTCTTTGGGGCAAGTTCTAAAAGCTGCAGTTTTTTTACATGGCTTTGAAGGCAGTTTAAACAAATCCTGTGAAGGTACCTTGGGAGTGTTCCTGCCATCACTGTCCAGTGCCTGCTACAAATTGTGCTCTTCACTTTGTTACTTAAACTGCAGGAGGTGAGTTAGTTAATTTTAATAGAGTGCTACAGGGTGAGTTTTGCAAATCTAATTATTTGAAGGGCACTCAGAAATGTTAAAAGGTGTGTTTTAAGGCTGAATCTGAAGAAAGTGGTGCAATTAAATAATAATCTAGTATTTTTCCTAAAAAAAAAAAAAAAGGAAAGAGATAAAAAGAAAAGAAAGAGGCCAGTTCAACTGAAGTAATTACTTTAGTAGTAGTAGTTTAAAAGTCCTCCAAAGCCCTTGGTTTTGCTCATGTACACATGTCTCTGATACCTTTATAGGTTTATTGTCTACATTTGGATCAAATTAACACGTGCTTCTCTGTTTTGTCTTGGCCAGCCTTGGTGCTGTGGTTGGTATCAAGATACACAGCAAAAACACAGCAGGGAGATCAAAATGGGGATATTGAAGCAGTCACACAGAACCAGCCACGCTGCAGAGCAACCAGAGATGCAGGTCTGCTAAACTGGACCAGCCAGTGCAGGCACTGGTGGAATCTGTGTGAAAGAGTCAACTTCCAGAGAGGGTTAATCAGAGGCTGCTTGGTGTGGAGGGAGTCCTGCCAGAATGCTGAGGTTATCCCAGCAACCTTGCAGTGATTGTCTCATCTGATGGGTGTTTTCATTCCTTAGGATCTTTTTAAGTCACCTCTCTGCTCCCTTGGTGGTGTGAACAAGGTTATCTCTACAGGGCATGCAGATATTGTCCCCTAGAGCCCAGAGATTTGCAATATTTTTCTTGTCATTGCCCTTTTAAGCCTCTGTCAGTAACAGTTGAGTTTGGCCTGCTGTATTCACCTTAAGAAATCAAGGGAGTGGATTTCTATGAATGTTTCTGTATTCATCTCTCAACTCCACCCTCCCTGGCTATGAGAATCCCTCCAAGGTGAGAGCAGCAAGTTCCTGTAGCTGCCTCTGGCTGTAAACCATGACATGTGTTGAACAGCTGACTCTTGCTGTGCTTGTAAAGCACTGATGAAGGACTGTAAGGAGTTAAATCCTGCTGTATTTCAGTTTTTTTCCCTTATGTTCCTCTTGAACTGAGCACTCTTCAGAACACCTCTTCACAGATTAGACTCTCTTTTTATTCACACCACTGCCAAGCTAAATTTGTTACAGAAATTTTCTTTCACTTGTGTATAACCTTGAGAAAGATTCTTTCAGCCAGTAGTTTGACCAACCTTACAGAGAAAAGAATTGAGCAATTTTGTCTAATCTCATCATATTGAAAAAGACTTACTAAAAACCAAAAAGATTAAAAATGCAGTGGTTGTGCACAAGTCCATTCTCATTATATTTTTCCAAGTAACCATTTCAAGCTTTTATCTGTTGTTAAGCTTTGTTTCTATTGCTAATAAACCTGTGTGAGACAAATAATGAAATATTGATTTGCCAACTTGAAACTTTTTCAGCTGCCATTTTATTCAGTGCTCCATTGGCAGCACAGCAGAATGGAGGTTTTATTGTGGACTGAATGAACCCATTGGTTTGAGCATGACACGGTGAAATTCTAACACAGCAATAAAATTGCAGGGCACATTTATGCCATCTGTTTCATAGTGGAGAAACAAAGAACATTTTAGTGATGGCCTCAAAGAATAAATCTGGACTTAGAAAAGAAAAATAACTGGAGCTTATAATGTTAGGAACAGCCTAAGATGTTTCATGGCCTCCTTCCCCCACCGTTGCTCAGCTGCAAGGTTCCCCCAGGTGTTTCTTGGTTTAGGATCCTTAGCTGTTATAGTCTGCTGGGTTAAGGGCTCAAAAAACATTTCTAAGTCATAGAACACTGATTCAACAGATGTTTGCTTCCCCCTATCTCATCTATTGCTTTTATCAGCTTTCCAGTTTTGGAATGGGCAGACATGAAAGCAGTCATATTGCATTGCTCCACCATCAATCAGTGATAGGAAACAAAGTTAAAAGGTCACAATACATGAGCAAGAGGCAGACATGAAAGAATTTTGTTCAGTCTTTCATCAAAACAATGTAAAATCTAAGATATGAGCCCTTTGTTACCAGAAAAAGAAGGAATTAGATTATTGTAATAAACATAGAATGTGTAGAAAAGGTTTTTTTCCTTGGGAATTGTGTGATGTAAGAGAAGAGGGTTCTCTTTTTCGGTTCTCTCATCAAATATTTGATATTGTGGTCCTTGTGTTTTTAAGTAAACTGTGACCTGAAAGAATGGTCCAAAAAGTAATGTCCTTGTAGCTGTTGAAATCTGTAGATACTGAATGTGATTAAGATGAGTAATGAATATTGTTAGTAATTATATTCGTTGAAAAGTTATAAATGTTATGGTTTATCTACCCAATAAGAAATAAAACAGTGTATTTCTTCATGTTCAAACTGAAAGAGAGTAGGTTTAGATTAGGTATTAGGAAGAAGTTCTTTACTGTGAGGGTGGTGGGGCCCTGGCACAGGCTGTTCAGAGGAGCTGTGGAAGTGCTCAAGGCCAGGCTGGATGGAGCTCTGAGCAGCCTGGTCTGGTGGAAGGTGTCACTGCCCATGGCAGGGGGCTTGGAACTGGATCATCTTTGAGATCCCTTCCAGCCAAAGCTGTTCTGTGATTTTATTCTATGATGGATGGGGTCTCTTGCAGGGAGTTTCTCTACAGTTTCTTATTGTTTTCTAGGCCCTCTTTCCTCATCCTCCCTGATGTACCTGGATGACCTTTTGTGATGGTATCTGTCCTAAGTCTGCATAGTCTCTCATGGAAGAGGAAAGGAGAAGACAAAAGATGTCAGGACTGTTGAAGCCACTACTTTCTGGTCCAGCTACAGCACTGAGGTGCCTCAGGGCATCTGTGCCCACTCCCAGTGTCAAAACCCCTCACTGCCCTGCTCTGTTCAACTATCTCATCCCCAGTGCCTAGTCCTGGTTTCTTACCTGCCAAAACTTGGCACTTTCCTACAGCCCCCACCACAGAATGCTGCTTCAGAGGGTAACACCTTGATCAGAGCTGATTGCCCTGAGTCTGCCACCAGCTCCTGTGAAGGAGGTTTGCATCCTCACCCAGCTCTCCCCAGTAGGCACCTGGTTCCCTGCCTGGCACAAATCAGTGCCTGTCAGGTATTAAATGAGAAGGATGGATGCAACTGGGTTTGTTTGTGTTTAAGCCACAGAAGGCACAGTTTTGTTTTGGTTTTTTTAATAGTGTTTGCCAGTTTTAGGATGAGATCTTGAAAAATGTTATTAAAATGAAGAATGGCCACAAGGTAATAAAGAAACAATCTTCTTGCTTTAATGACTTGAGCTAAAAGCTAAATGACTGTAGCAGCTCAGATTGTAAAAGCAGTGGGGAATTTAATGAACAGTGACCCCACAGGAAAGTCAATTTGCCTGTTAATGTTTAGTTTTGGCATTTCTTCTGAAAAGTAATAAACCTCTATTATATAATCTATTGGTTACAGAACCTGGGGTCAGGCTCCCATTGAGCTTAACTCTGCCAATCTGTCTCAGCTGAAATTACTGACCTTCCCCATGAAACAGATAAACATCCCAAGCAGGAAATAACTGGAAGGTACCTGGGGAAACAGCTTTGGTTGTGGGAAAAGGAAATTGTCATGAACTTGACTGCAAAAGCTCTAAATGGTTTGCAAATTTCCTTAATGATAAGCTGATTCAGCCAGTTAAGTTATGTAAAATATAATGAATGAAACTGTCATTAGTCAGTAGTGGCTGATGCCCCAGTTCTGTAACATGTCATTCATCTGGGTGCTGTGGAATACTCACTGCAAATCTTGAAGCAAAGACGGTAATCAAATAAGAGACAAAGATGTGAACCTCTTTGTTTATATTTAGCTACTGAGAATATGTATTTATTTAACCAGAGAGTGGGAAGAGGCCTGTTGAAAGTTGGGTGATTTAGAGAATATTTTAACTGCAGCAAACTTTGGATAGCACCATCCACACAGGTTGCTGCTGTGAGCTCAGCCCTGGAAGAGGCTGGAGCAGTCTGCTTCTGTCCCCTGCCCAGACAAAGCCAGCCCTGTCCTATAAAGTTCTTCATTTGGGCTAAAGTTTCAGCTTGGCTTTGTTTTAGTCTTATCTACTTCTCGAATCAGAAATGGATCCTGTTTGTTTGTGCTTTGTGGCCAGCATGTTTCAGTGGCCTTGCACAGCAGCTCGTGCTGTGAGAATGGGACTGTGTGGGTGGGAGGTCACTTTGGAAGTGGCTGAGCTGACAAAACCCTTCAGGCTTTGCCTCTCATCTTTTTTTTAACCAGTTAAAAAGTGGCAATTATCCAAAATCCAACTTCTGCATGTGCACATCCATCACAGTGTTTAAATTTAACTGGAGATTTGTGAATTATTTACAAACTGCATGTCACACTAAATCTATACTGTCTTCTTTATGATGCTTTAATAAAAATTGTGTAGCCCTATTTACATATGTGTCTTGCAGGTAACAATTCCTGTAAGTGCACTCAAGTTTATTTTTGCTTAAAAGTCTGTTGCAATTCGCTGTCAAATATTTAACACAAGTAAAGAATCATATTTTAAAAGTCATTGAACTTTTTATAATTTCCATATTTTTTTCCCTCTTTTCTCTTTTATGTTGCTGGCTGGCATTTGGTTCTGAGGGCTGGAAAAACTGCTTTTCTCAATGGTGATATCCTTTCCATTAGGCACACCTTGTTGCTGTAAAGGAAATTTTCCATTCAGTGGTTTGTTAGAGCTGAAGTACACTGAATAGTTGGTGCAAATTAGCCTGGAGAAGGCCACTCTTTTCATGAAAAGAAAATGAATTTACAAATGGTCATACTGGTCTCCAGGCTGTCCTGTCACCACTGCAGCCCCAGGGCAGAGCCAGGATGGGAAACATGACCAGGGACCACCACAGAGCCAAGGATGGCCAGCCATGGCTGTGGCTATGGGCAGCTCTGTGGCTGAGCCAGGGGCCAGCAGGTGAAGCTGGGACAGCAGGGTCTGCCCCCAGACAGGACAGAAGCCCCCAGTGCTCTTCCTCACTGGCTTCTCCTGCTGGAGCCAGCCCTGGGCAGGGGCTGCAGAGCCCCAGGCACCCTGGCCCTGGGCTGGGCAATGGTTTGGTCCCCATAACCAGCAGGATCCTCTTTTTGGAGCTGCCTGTTGCCTTCTGCTGCCTCTACAGGGGAACACAGGAGGAGGCAGCCTGCCAGCCTGGCCCCAGGGTGCCCTTTGCCCCTTTGGCACGGCTGATGTGGGACTGTTCCCACTCCTGCTTTAATCTGCCTCGCATTCTCATCAGAAATATTTTCTCTCTTCTGGCAGCACTGAGTGTGTTCCATGTGTGCAGCCAGCAGCAGCTGCTCAGTGCCCTCCACACTGGGCTGTGCTCAGCCTGGGCTGCACTTAATAATTCTTCTCTTATTAAAGAACCCTTTCAAATACACCTTGTGGGCAAAGATATCACATCAGTCTCCTTCATGAGAGTACAGTGTCTCTCCAGCCAGCAGAAAAGTTTTGGGAGGTAACAGTGCTCCCTGATCACCTGTGGTGTCCAAAAGGAAGGCAAAACAAAACAGAGATTAAATTAATTTTTAATTTTTCATGATGGCAGCACAGCCACTTTCACAGCAGGGCACAGAATCATTAGGGACCGATCTGTCCTCATCGATACAGAAGTTCTTCATCCAGGCAATTTTCTGAGTACAGTTTTTTCCAATCTTTTAAGGCTGGCTCCCCTTTCCACCCCAGCACCCCTGTGGGGTGCTGCAACCCCTGTGGCATAAATGACTCTGCTTTCCACCATCCTCAGTCCTGACCTGGGAGTTTGTGCAGCTCCTCTCCACGGGTAGTGACAGCCTCGTGTGCCTGCCTAACGCGGGCTGTGCAGGGACACGTGCAGCAGCCACAATTGCACAAACAGTGACTAACCAAGCTACTTAATTCCTCCATTCCACAGAGCTGCCCAACTGTTTATAGCAATTAAATAGCAGAGATGTGGGAGAAGCACACGCAGTAATGTCTATGTCATGCAAAAAATGTTGACCCTTTTGAGGGCATGGGCCTGGCAGAACCTGCAGCCCAGTGGCTGCTCAGGCTGGCACAGTTGGCTGCAGGCTGACACTGGAGGAGCCAGTGCTGCCAGGCCTCCCTGCATCCCTGCCTTCCTGTCCTCATCATCTGCTGCTCGTTCTGCTGCAAACAGCGCAGTCACCGCCCGCAAGGTCCTTTATCTCACCTTACTTATTCACTCCTTTTAAGTAGTTGCTTGTAAGAATGTTTCTCCTCCTTCCCACAGAGCTCCTCACAGCATTGCTGATATGGTTCTTCTCTCATTTACGTGTCAAGATGTGCTTAACGACTCTGCATTCTCCTTTCTAATGGCTGGTGACACTGCAAATCACTACCAGAGCCTGCAGCTGGCCAGCAACTTGTGTATAATGCAAAGCAATGAGAAGTCACTCGTGTATAACTGAATCACTCAGAACAAAATATTTCAGCTGCATCTGATAAGACAGCTGCAACATATGCACGGGTTTTTTTGGAATATAAGACAAAACATGAAATCTGCAGGGAGAAAAGGCCTTTTTGGTTGGCATTATCAGCAGTGTTTAGCACATGGTAAGCAATTTCCAGTCAAGTGGAAGATAAACCTTTTATAGATCACAGTGACTTGCTGTCAGTGGCACTTTCAAAAAGCTCATTTGGATCAACCAGGTTAGGAGGTGACACAGACATTTGTCAGCCAAACAAAAGAGATTACAGACCCAGGGTGAGATACAATATAAGGTATTTAATTGCATAAAGGTCAATGAAAGTAACACCCAAACCTATAGTACTGTACTCAAACTGTCAGTCCTATTAAAACATCTGATAAATAGACTACCCCCTGAGGATGAATTGTAGCACTGAGCCTCCAGTTTAATTGTCTGATAGAGTGTCCAAGATATGGGAAAAAAAATTGTTTTCTTTGGATGTTTAGGTGTCCTAGATTGCCTAGCAGCAGAGGGCCATATTAGCTTCTGCTAGATGAAATTTAACGCAGGCTGATTACATTTTAGTGCTGTAAGCAGCCCTTTAAAGGAGTAAACGCTCTTTCTATAAATACCACACGTATATTGCAGCCCGGAATTCCCGGTGCGGAGCGCGGTCCTTCCCTGCAGTGGGATGGATGCTGCTGCATTGCCCTCTCGTGGGACGAGCCTGCAAAGAGCAGCGGAACGCGCCGGAGCTGCCACCCAGTGTCACCCGCGGGTTCCAGCGGCCCCCGCTGACAGCCAAGGGCTGCCCTGCTGCGGGAGTGCTCCGAGATCTGCACGTGGTAAATATTTACTCAAATAAGTAAATAGTTAATCTGCCTCGCTTTACGCTTAGCGGGATTAAAATATTCATGTACCAAAACACTGTTCGCATATTCTAGAAAATATTTAAAATACAGTTTTTCGTTAGAGAATAAAATACTCAGTTTTCCCCTAAATCTTCTGTTCCTGCATTTCTGTAGGACACAGCTCCGAGGCTATGTCCCTGCAGGAATTGCAAAGATTGTCCCGTAACATCACAACAATGAGCAGCATAAATACGGTCCCACTCCTATCCCAAATCTCTTTCTTGACTTGATGTCCCAAACAGGAATTAAAGAGCAGGAGGCTGAGCAGCACTGTTTGGTGGCACAGAGTGAGGATGAAGCCGTGCCAGAAGTGGAGGGAGCGTACCAGGGATGGAAGTCAATGCACAGATCCATTTTATTGCGCTGGGAGTGAAGCCATCTATCACACAGAGTGCTGCAATTGCCTCCCACAATGCTGGATCTCATCTCTATTCTGTCCTGCTCTTCTGGGAATTTTAAAGAAGCGTTTTCCTGTCTAGCCAAAGCACTTTTGTCACCCGCACTGAGTTGTCTGAGTACTTCATAGTCTCTGAAATATTTATCCTCTCACTTTTCTTGTCAGGTAAGAAAATTCTCCATTTTGCAGATGACAAAGTGAGCACATGGATTAATCCTCAGTTCCAAAAAGAGATTTATGTATGCAAAGTGGTGCTTAGGCAGAATTTAAGAGTCTATATCCAAAATGTACATTGTGAAAAGCCCTGTTCAAGGACTTGAGGTGCCTGATGGCATGCAAGGAAGCTGTCAGGGAGTTCCCTTCTCTGCCTGAGGGAGAGGAAAAGTGACAGTAGTTCAATTCCTTGTTATGAGCCATTTATTTCTGTATTATGAAATAAAATTTTCTTTAAACTGCATTCAGATAGGACTTCACACGCAGGCTGTGCTACTTGTAAACACCTTGGGATGGAGGAGGAAGAGCTTACAACACTCCCAGTGGGGAAGGAATCAAGGTAAGATCTTGTCGACCCTGCTGTGAGGAGCTGAGGGAAATGCTGCCTCTCTTGTTTTATGCACCTAAATCCCCAGGGAAGATCTCCCCTGAGAGCCTGCTGCAGCACCAGCAGGCATGGCACAGACCCTGGCTGAGCTGAGCTGAGCAGCTGGACTAATGATGAATTTGTGAGGCTGTTTAGGGCCTCACAATTCTCAAATTCAGAATTCATTTCACTATCCTGGAGCTCACTTAAAAAGACTGTCACAAAACACAATGCCCTACTTCTGACTGATGACAGAGAGCACTGCTGTGGGAAACACCAAACCTGCATCCTAGGCTCTTCTAATCCCATGAAAAGTTGAGCCTCCACCTCCCTGAGATTAGAAAAATGCCCTGAACATCAGGTGCTGCATATTTGGGGTGGGAATGGTCCTCATTACTCTTGGGCCACTGAGAAAGGCAGGAGCAGCAGAGAGCAGCCATGACCCAGGGCTCAGTGGGCTCTGTGTTTTCTGGGGGCAGAACTATGGCTCCCATTCTAGGGCATTTTTCTCTGTTCTATAAGTGCTGTGTTTCAAGTTTCTCAGTAGCCTAAGGAACCACACAGCCCCTCCCTAGGCTAAGTGCCTACTGCCAAGGCTACTGATCCAGACCCCTGCAGAGACCCTTGCCTTCTGCTCTCACAAATCCACACAGTTCTGACTACAGAGCAGTCTGAGTTCAGTAAGAGGTGACAATCACCTCTGTGCAAAATGCCCCCCATAAATTGACAGCTTTTCCTGTAATGCAGAGCCATTTGTTCAAATGACAGGAAAGGTGATGCTGGTTTGGGAATCAGCCTCCTGGGCACATTTTGTAATCCCTGGTTATGGAGGACAGCAGGCAAGACACTGCAGACAGTGAATCCCTCTTTCTCCAGGGAAACATCAAAGACCAGTGTTTAGTTCCCTTGGTGTCTCTCAGTGACTGGTTTAAAACTCTCCCGTGCTCAGCAGTTTGGCTTTTGGACATTCCCACCTGGAAGCCTGATTTTCCTGTCTTCAGTGGAGAGTGACTGTCACCCCACCAAGTCACCCCTGCAGATGGCATGGCAGGACAGGTGCTGACAACAGCTGTGCCACAGCTGCTCCTCTCAGTCCCTACAGCCCATTGCTGGGTGCCTGCTGAAGTGCTCTCAGCTGCTGAAAGCAAACAGCCACAGTGGACAGAGAGCTTTATTTTCTTTCCTATATTTGGAACAAATAGTGACTATAAAAACTATCTCCCCTAAGAAATTCTGTCTGACAAAGGTTATTCATGTGGCTTACTATCAGCGCTTAAAATTAGGCAGCTAATTTAGACAGCTAAACTGAGAGACTCTCCTACTTCATTTCCTTTGTCTAGTGTGTGGAGAAAGAAAAATTCAGAAACTTTTCAAAGCTGGAACTAGGAGTCAGGGGCTGTTTAGAAGTCAGTGTTGAGTTACATTAAAATGCAGTGGAACATCTGGATTTTCTGATTTGTCCTCTAAAGGACTCTCTCCTCTGCAATGGTAGGAACAGGCACATACAAGACTAGGCAGCTCCGTCCATTAAATATTGTATCAGTCTCCAAAATGTGACTGTGTGAAGAGGAACAGCATTAGCACTTTTCTACTTGATAATGCAACTCAGCAGGAAGGGAAAATGTTACATTAGAAAACAGATACTGATTTTATGTAGACTGCAGTCTTCTTTGGAAGCTTCATGCAGCAAATCACTTGGAAGTTGATTCAAAGCCCACAAAAACAAGACCACTTCTTACTATGTACGTGCCTTACTATGTGCATGCCTTATTACTATGTATATGTCTTTAAGGAAATGTTTAAGGACATCTCTATTCAAGAAACCACACTAAAGTGCACTTAAATCACACTGAAGGCCAATACTCCCCCATAAGCTTATTATTGAACTGCAATTTTGAAATACATCATCACCTCTGTTTGAAATCTTTCCTCACTTTGGAAGTCTACTGCTTCAGAAAGAAAAGCCATATGGAACTAATCATGCACATTTTGTGTAGCAGATAGGCATTATAGCAGATTGTGTTTCCCTTCAAGTGCTTGCCCATATGATCCTGCAAACTGTGGTGTGCATACAGCTGAACATGCAAGACAAAATTTTTAGCCCTAACAACATCCATACTGATGTACCTCCTGCTTAGCTGCATAATTATGAGATGAGCACACTCATCACTGCCTATCTGCCAGCCAAATGAAGCTTCTTTACTTTCTTATTTTCCTTTTAATTTTCATTTTCCTGCCCTCACAAAGACCCTACTATTTTTATCTTGTTTTCTCCTTATTTGCTTTCATGTAACGATTGGTCTTTCCTCCTTTTCTGCTGGCTCCTCACTCAGAAACAGAGTTCAGACTACAGGAGAGAGATTTCTCCTTCTGGCAGATATTCCATACTCCACTCCATTGCCTCAGAAAAGTATGCTCCTGGGAAACTTCAGTATTGGCTTACAGAGAACAAACAGAGGATGAACACTGCAGGATTTCTACCAACCATAACCCCAGGACTGGGAAGGAGGCATCAGTCACCACTAATCCTTACATGTTGAACTGTGGAAGTCAGATGCCAGTAAAGGCCAAATAGTAAAAGTTTAATCAGCTCACAAAGTACTGTGGCTCTTTCTCTTTAAAAGGTGATGGGTATAGTTCCAAATCAAATCTGCAAAAAGTCTGACATTGTGTCATTTTTGTTCATGTCACAGCCTACAAGGTAAACTCATCTCAGCTCTTTTCACTTTGGGCTTCTTAGCACAGGGCATTCTGAGCATTTTTGTTCAGTTGTTTGGGCTCTAAAGACATTCATCCCATCTCTTGCAAAAAGCCCTAAGCACTATGTCATGAGACAAATTTGCACTTAGAGAAACACATCTGGTACAGATACATGTGTATATTGTTTTCTAATGAAAAATTGTATTTTAAATATTTTTTAGAATATGTGAACAATGTTTTGGGAGGTGAATATTTTAGTTCTGCTAAGTGTAAAGATTTGTATTAATCCTTCTCTGTAAAACAAAGGAGAAAGAAAATTCAACATCAAGACAGATAACATTTCTCAAATATGTCCTAAAATATTCTTCTACTCACTAGGCTCCTCTGTGATTAAAGCTGTATATCTGAGCACTCTCCAGTTCTCTAAACTAGTGGATATACAATCTGGGAGACTCCAAAGCTCTTTGCTCATTAGCATTTTATCTCCGAATTGCATTGCATTAATAAATACTTGTCCAACGTGGAATATTGACTGCCAGGAGAAGGTAGTATGGAGGAACTTAAATTTCCCACAGGGCAGATGGATATGAAGGGAGAAGGTAGGAATTTATGGCAGGGTAAAATATGAAACATTTTTGTAATGGCCACCATTTGGATTAGACAGAGGATTGTGGTGTCAAATGGGCTTCCAGCAGAGTGAGATGGAGAAGTCTGGGGTATTTTAGAGCACTAATTTATCATATAGCTGTACTTGTATGTGGTGTATAGCTATTTCCCTTATACATATGTAAGAAAATGAAAAGGGCATGTTACCAACATCATAACCAAGCATTCATATTTTACAGTCCCAGCTGGGACTGAATGAATATTTTATGAACTGAAAAGGTAGTTTGGGTTCACTTGGCACAATTCACATGGCAGATGATGGGGAGTTGGCCTCAATTTGAGCTGTAAGGTTTGCAGTGAATGAGAAAGGAATGGAAGGCAGTAGGTGTGTTCTTCCACATACACTGCTGCAGAACCTGGCCTTGAAAATTCTCACTGAGGCTGCCAAGTTTATATAAAATACCTTAAAACTAATCAATATAATGACTCAAACTCATGCTTTCTGTCAGCAGGTCAGCTCTAGGTGTGCTTAGGCCCTAATTCTGGCCAAAGAATTGATTTATTTCACCAGCAACAAGCAGCAATGGTGGTGCTTGCCCTTGCTTCATAACTTGTACAAGGGTGGGGAGTAAACAGTCCTTTGAGAGAGAACAAGCACTGACCCAAATCTGAATCAGCTCTATTAATCAAGTAATGAAAAGTGTCTGAAAGCAAACTGTATTTCCATTTTTCAGTGGTCTACAATACGGGGAGGCCAGGTTGATTTGCA
Organism: Peucedramus taeniatus; assembly: GCA_013400575.1. NCBI lineage: Eukaryota > Metazoa > Chordata > Aves > Passeriformes > Fringillidae > Peucedramus > Peucedramus taeniatus. The sequence goes on along the minus strand of WBNO01025887.1, from coordinate 66,402 downwards.
GTATTTTCATTGTTTGGCCACATCAGTGAGAAATCAATCATTTGAAAAACATGAGTGATTAGAAACTCTCAGCTAGCTTTCGATTAATAGAGAATAGGAATATGGCAAATATCATCTTTTATATTTTTCAGGTGAGTTATGTTATATATTTTAAACTGCTGTTGAATTTGATCATTCTGATGACTTTCTCCACAGGATACAGAACCCTCCTCGAAGAAGAAATATTACTTCATTTCTCTTATACAGAATAAAAAGAAAAGCAATGGTTCAGCTTATGCCTGAGCAGAAAAAATGTGCTGCACTCTCTGAGAATGGGAAGAGATCAATGTCTAAAGGAATTATTCTGGAGTGATTAAATAATTGTAAAATATGTGAAAATTATTGTTTTATTTTGGTTCTTTTGTTTACCTTTGTCTCATTTTCCAAATGGGTTGCTGCATTTATTCAGTACACCAGAAATTTTAAACAGCCAGTTTGCATATGGGTGTATGTGTTTGACAAACATGATAAATAAAATTTATATAAAATATAAAACTATATTACACATTTATAAATAAAATTTTATTTAAAGTTTTTTTATAGTTCTAATTCTCAATCTTTGCATTCCTTGCAATAAATACGTAAAATGTAAGTGTGACATCTCATTCTTTGGTTGCTTCAACAATACTCAGTGATGTTAAAAAAATCAAATATGCAATTGAAAGTGGTAGATTTATATCTCATTTGAAAAAGCTCAATACCAAGTCAGAGGAATTCAAATAAGCCCTAGTTTAACTTGCAAAAAATAAAATGTCACTTTCATATGTCTCAATAATATTTCACTTTCAATGTAGAGATATTATTGCTGTTTATCATAGGAAATTAAAATGTAATAAAATCACAGCAAGATTTCAGAATATTTTTTCACCTGAGCAGCTGTCAGGTCCTGTGAGGGAGATCCTGGGCCTCCTGCTCTGGGATAGCAAAATGTTGAATCTGGAGAGGGCAGGCCTGGACTGCCTCCTCTGGGACAGCTGATGTTGAGGATTCCCTTGAACTAAACTAAGGCAAAACAATGCCAAACAAGCAATTAGAAAGTTTTAGCTATGGAAGCAGCAATTTAAACTTTTAAACCTTAAGATAGGTTGAACAGTCCACGTCAGCAACAACTTAAAATTTCTGAACAGCCCGCAGCATCATCGAGTTAAACTCCATTGAACAGCCTGTAGCAGAAGCAGCACATTAAAGTTTTAAGGAGAGGAAGAAATAAAGAAGGAAAGATGTGAAAATTAGAGGTAAAGGATCCGTGTCACCACCCAGGGTTCCAGAACCATCTCTGGTGTGGTTCCTGCGGATGGTGGGTGCACACACAGCCCCCTCAGCAGTGCAATTTACAGAACAATCCTTGTGCAGGCACGTTTTGTTATTATCAAACTTTTCAGAATGGGGTTGGGTTTTCTCATTGTTTCAATTCCCCTGTCAGAGACACAACTGCAATGCTCTCCAAATCTGGTTTTAGAGATGATTACCCAAGATAAGGAGGGTGGTCTCCAAAAAGTGCTATCCTGCCTCCAAGACCCTCTTTCATCCTACCTCATTGGCATGGTAACATTCCTTTTCTCCTCTGCCCGGTGTCTAAGACATGAACTCTTTCAGGTTTACATTAACTCTTTCAGGATTTCAGCCTCTCACAGCAGCTCACCTCTTTAGGATGAAAACCATGTCCTACTCTTCCTACCCTGTAACTGAGAAATTGCCACAGACACTGAAGGCACACAGCAGATCATTGTCCAAGGCAAGAACCAAGATGAGATGATCTAATTTTTGAATCTGTGTCCAAACCACCTGATTAGGTAACTTTTATTCCAAGAGCAAATATTCAATCTTTATGATGTGCACTGTAGTCCAATCTAGGAAGCTACAAGCAGAGGGCTGAAACCTATTGTTTTAGGCACTCTGACAACACAAGCCAAAAATACAGCATAGCAGGGGGAAATTGAAGATGGAAGAGCAGTGCACAGCAGCATATTTGTTTCTCAGGGCATTTTTCCTTGGTTTGCCACATATCCTGACAATACTACAGCCTTAAGATGAATTTGACATACTTAAAGTTTGTTTGGACAAATTTTGGTTGATGAAGTAACAACTTTGAAAGTAATCAGCAGCCACACAGAAGACACACAATGGTTTGGGGGATTTTTGACTTAGATATATACATAGTAAGATATATGGAAAATGACTGGAGTTGTCAAATAAAAATCAAGTGAGGATTTGCATTGAGTTAGTCTAGTTATCACATTAGACTGCTGCAATAAAATCACAGACTAAAGGAATTGTTTAGGTTGGAAAAACCCCTAAGATCCAACCATTAACCCAGGACTGCCAAGTCCAGCCCACCATGTCCCTAAGTGAAATATCTACATGTATTTTATTCACCTTCAGGGATAGTGACTCAGCCTCGTCCCTGAGTTTTTCCGGTTCTGATGCTTGACAACACTTTTGGTGAAGAAAATTTTCCTGATACCCAATCTAAACCTCCCCTAGCACAACTTGAGGCCATTCCATTTTGTCCAGGTGCCTGTTACTCTGGAGAAGTTACCACATCCCATCTGCCTAAAGCCTCCTTATAGGTAACTGTAGAGAGTGACAAGGTCTGTCCCAAGCCCCTATTTCTCCAGGCTGGACACTCCCAGCTCCATCAGTCATTTCTCTGGAATGGCCTGCCCAGGGAGATGGTGGAGTCACCATTCCTGAAAGTGTTTAAAAAAAGACTGGATGTGGCACTCAGTGCCATGGTTTAGTTGAGGTGTTAGGGCATGGGTTGGACTCAATGATTTTGAAGATCTCTTCCAACCCAGTGATTCTGTGAATTCTCATAGGTCAGGGCTCAGCCTTGGGGCCAGTCCTGATTTATGCGAATTCACAGAATCAATAGCTCATGGGGAACATCCCTGGTGTCTGTCCCCAGCTGGGGGTGACTCCATTCCCCACCCCTCTCTGGGCCTGGCCCCACAGCCAGTGTTTTACCCAGGTAGGAGCACACCCATCCAAGCCATGAGCCATCTCCAGGGGAATGTTGTGTAAAATGGTGTCAAAGGCTTTAGTAAACTCCAGGGAATCAGGACCCACAAACTCTCTCTCATCTGCTGAGTGGGTCATCTTGTCCTGGGAGGAGGTCAAGGTACTGTAACAGGCCTTACATTAAGTACTTCAGATCTTCCTCCTCTTCCTTTGTCACTGTGTTTCTCCCCATCCATTAAAGGCTGGAGATTCTCCTGAGCCCTTCTTTTGTTACCAATGTACTTATGGAAACAGTTTTTATTGTCTTTAAGGGCATTTTAGGGCCAAATTAACTTCCAGTCAGGCTTTGGCCCTTCTATTTTCCCCCTGCACAAGCCCATGAAGGCTCTGCAGTGCTCCTGGGTGGCTGCCCCTTCTCCAAAGGTCATAAACTCCCTGGTTCCATCCGAATTCCACCTGAGTTCCATTGCGGGCCCAGCTGGCGGGGCGGGTGTGGCCATGGAGCCCCGGTGTCTGTGACATCAGGGGGGGCTCGTCCCCAGACACCGCCCGCTGCAGGGCCCGCGCTGCAGTGCGGCTCGAGGCGGCGGTGAGGGCGGCAGGCAGGGCAGGGCTGGGCTGAGCGAGGGCCTGGCCAGGAGCACCTGGGGAGAGCCCGGGGCTGGGGACAGGGGAAAGGGGCTGTGGAGAACACCTCGGGCAGGGACGGTGCCGCCACTGGGGCCAGTGCCCTGTCCCTGGGCAAGGATGGTGCCACCACTGGGGCCAGTCCCTGTCCCTGGGCCCTGCGCTTCCTGGCCCTGCTGCCCCAGTCACCCTCTCCCTGCTACCCGATCCCACTGAGCTCCTTCTCTCCCTCCTCCTCCTCCAGGCCATGGCTGGAAAGATCACCAAAATCCTGCTGGTGCTGGCCATCCTCCAGTACGGGCTGAGGGCAGATGCCCAGGCAGCGAAGGCCACGGAAAAGGTTCTGGCACAACATGAGGAGCAGTGCAACCAGGAGATGACTTGGCTGGTGAGAAAGATTGTAAATCACTCAGTGACTGGGCAGCTGGGAGTAACTCCTGGTTAGTCTGTGAACAGCAGGGCAGTGATCCTTTAGCATGGGCTGAGTTTAACAGTGCCTCTGCCCGGGTGTTGTTTCCTGCCTGCTTCTCATCTCTGTTTTCCAGTTCAGGGGCCTGGGTACATGGAGAATAACCGGCCTGACTTTAAAGACTGAGGCAAATAAGACATTAAGTATCTCAGTCTCTTCATTCTATGTCACTATATTTCAGCCCCATCCAGTAAAGGATGGAGATTCTCCTTAGCCCTCATTTTGTTGCTAATGAATTTATAGAAACATTTTTATTCTCTTGTATGGTAGTTAATATATAACTGCCATACAAAAGAATATAAGATTATATTAAAATATATAAGATTAAGTTCTGTTTGGGCTTTGGCCCTTCTGATTTTTTCCCTGCACAACCTCACCACAGCTGTGCAGTGCTCCTGAGTGGCTGCTCCTTCTTCCAAAGGTAATAAAGCCTCTGGCTCCATGTGAGTTCCATCCAAAGCTCCATCTGGCTGGGCAGGGTGTTGCTGTGGGGCTCCAGTGTCTCTGACATGAGAGGAAGGGGACACATCCCCAGATACCCCATGTGGCAATGTCACTGCTTGAGGCAGCAGTGAGTGGGGCAGGCTGGGTTGAGGGACAGACAAGAAGCACCAGCACCCAGGGGAACTTCTAAAGCTGGGAAAGGGTGCAGGGGCTGTGGAGATAGTTTTGGGAAGGGAAAGCGAAGAGGTGCCAAGGGCTGCCAGCTACAGCCAGTGCCTGTGGGGATGTGCCCCCATCCCCAAGGATTCCCCAACCTTCTCCTGGCTGCCTCCAGGCTCCTGCACCCCCTTTCCCAGACCCCATCCCTGGGTCCTCTATCTCCTGCCCCCACGGCCCCAGACACCATTTCTCCATCACCCAGCCCTGTTGAGCCTGTNTTGCCACCACTGTCTTCGTCACTGGTGAGTCCATGAGCACCTCCTCCTCCTCCTCTTCCTCCTTCTCCTCCTCCTCCTCCTCCAGGCCATGGCTGGAAGCATCACCAAAATCCTGATGGTGGCCGGCATCTTCCAATACGCACTGAGCGTGGATCTCCCAGCAGTGAAGGTCACAGAAGAGCTCCTGAAGCAGCATGAGGAGCAGCGCAGCCAGGAGATGGCCAAGCTGCAGGAGATGGAGCAGAGGATGCAGGAGGAGAGCAGACCCACCCAGGAAAGCATGCTCCACTCAGTCTGCCAGCAGTGGTGGTTCTGGAGCTGTGTCGAAATGATCCTCACACTCTTTGGGATCTACTGGCTGCCCAGTAAGAAGAGAGCAGATTCTGGCACTGGCAGCCAGGAGAAAAGCACCTGCAGTGCCCAGGAGCAGATGGAGGAGGAGAAGACCTTGGATAAGGTAGGCACCTCCACTGCTTTTGCCTTGTCCTTCCCACAAACAACGTTCTGACAGCTCATGGGACAGTTCATCCAGCCATGGGAGCTGGCAGCGCCTACGAAGTCCTGAGCATCTGCAAAGACATCATCGACCACCCTGAGACCAACCACTGTGCACTTTTTCCACCAGAGCTGGGCACTGGGGAAGATCTGCTGATACCACTGCAGCCATGGAGAGCAGCAGCCACAGAATGTGCCATGCTTCCTCCTCTCCCACCTGAGAAGGCAGATTCCAAATCCCTGCTTCCTCCACAGCCTCTGCAAATCGTCCCAATCGAGTTGTGATGCTCCCCCTGCCAGGAGATGCAGAAGTGATTTCCCCCTTGTCCATCTGTTAATAAAATTGTTGATTTGCTTTGAGAAATCCTGCGTCTGTGAGGGTCTGGGCAAGACTGTGTTGGGGGATGGCTCCATCTCCCCCCCTGTAACAAAGAGATGAAGTTTGTGCTCCCATGGATGTTTGCAGTGGTTACACTTGTGCTTAGACCCTTGTCACCTCCCTGTCTTCCCCCCTCCTGGTGTTCTTGCTGACTCCTCTTCCCAGCATCCTTTCCCATGCATTGGAATACCTCTGAATTTGCTTCAAAAGATTCTGCTGAAATCAGCAGTTCCATCATAGGGTCTTTTCCTCAAGCTGTTCTTCATAGGATGGTTGTTCCATAAATTGGAACACCCAAAGGCCTGCAGAGACCATTGCATCACCTATTTCTGATCATCAGATCATGACTCACAGCTGAAGCCTCAGACACCTCTGTACACAGTTTGATGGGTGCTGGGTGACAGCCTTGTGCACACAGACCTCCTGCTTTTCTCCCTGCAATCCCCTTCCAAAGTGGGAGCATTGCCTGTGTCTCCCAGGCTGCTGAGAAGCTGCTCTTGGCACAGGCAGAGCTGTGTCTTTGGCCCAGCTGTCCAAGCCTGGCAGAGGTGGAGCTGCAGGGGAGGCCTGGGAGAAGAGGGAAAATGCTGCAAGGGAGAGGGGGGAGGGAGGAAAGAACTGTGAGGGACAATGAGAAGGAAGAGGAATCAGTAGTAAAAATGTCATTTCCAAATAAATGCTTTTAGGACTAAGATAATATGGCAATCAAGTATTATTAGCTTTTCATGTATTTACTAAAGTTTTAAACCTTTATAGTTTCATGTGTCAAGGGACCTGAGTATGGTCTCATGGTTTTTTTCCATGGATGTCAGTCCTGAAAGCAGGCATACCAGTTCCCTGTGCACTGTTGAACAGGTAAGCTGCACAATAAAATTAAAAGCATTTTCATTCCTATCCCCATTAAACGCAGCAAATTTCAAGACATCCAGAGTTTGTATGTATAATTGAGAGCATTTCACATGTCAGCCTGTAAACAAAATAGAATATGCTTTTTTAATTCTGGGAGAGTGTCACTACCCTATAACATCATTGATATTTTAAATAAGACACCTCAAAGGAAAGAATAACAGGGAACACTGGATGAAGGGATTGAATGCACCCTAAGCAAGTTTAGTGACAGTTCAGGACTGGGAGGAGTGGCTGGTCCACCTGAAGGCTGTACTGCCATTCTGTGAGACCTCATTAGGCTGGAGAGTGGAGCAGAGAGAAAATTAACAAGATTCAACAAGGGCAAGTGTAGGGTCCTGCACCTGGGGAGGAACAGCCCCAAGTACCAGCAGAAGTTGGGAATAACCTGCTGGAGAGCAGCTTTGCAGAGAAGGATCAGCAAGTCTTGGTGGGTGACAAATTGACCATGAGCTGCCAGAGTGTCCCTGCAGCCAGGAGAGCCAGTGGGATCGTGGGGTGCACTGGGAAGAGTGTGGGCAGCAGCTCAGGGAGGGGATCCTTTCCCTCTGCTCAGCCCTGGAGAGGCCACACCTGCAGTGCTGTGTGCAGGTCTGGGCTCCTCAGTACAGGAGAGACAAGGAGCTCTTGGAGATGGCCCAGCAGAGGCCACAGCCATGAGGAGGGGTCTGGAGCACCTCTCTTGTGAGGAGAGACTGTGGGAGCTGGGCATGTTCCATCTGGAGAGGAGAAGACTGAGAGGGGATCTCATCAATGCATATAGATATCTCAAAGGATGTGCCAGACTTTATAGTGACCCAGTGACAGAACGAGGAGCAGTGGCCTCAAACTAAAACACAAGGAGTTCTACCTCAACATGAGGAAGAAGTTTATGTCAAAGCTGGCAGGGCACTGAAAGAGGCTGCTCGGGATGGACATGGAATCCCCCTCTCAGGAGACATCCAAAACCCACCTAGATGTGTTCCTGTGTCACCTGCTCCAGGTGACACAGCTTTGGGCAGGAGGGTTGGACTGGGTGATTTCCAGAGGTCCCTTCTAACCCTAACAATTCTTTGATTCTGTGAACTTGTGAAATTTATAAGAAACTGCTTGTGCGTGCAAATGTCAAAGAGAAGCATAAAATGTAGTATGTAAATCAACTTTTTTTCCCTCTTTGTAACTTTTTCTTTCCCTGTTCCCTTGCCTCTTCCTTTTCCCAGTTCTCTAAGTCCCTGAGGCCAATAGTAGAAATACTCCAATACTCAATTCCCGAGGGAGCAGCCGGGCTTTTCCCAGGTTTTTCCCGAGGATTTTCCAGGTTCCTTGAGGATCCGCACGGCCATGGCGAGACTTGACCGCGAGGGGTCGCCCTTGTACCGGAGCCGGAGCCGATGGATCGGGAAAATCCCCGCGAATTCCCTTTAACAGGCGCTCTCTGTGACTATGTCAATATTGCTGCATAATCACTCCTTCGCTAAAGGAGACAGTTTTAATGTAGTTTCTCCGTTTTGAAATTATGATGTTCCTTGGAAGGACATAATTTGCTGATTAGAGATGTGTTTGTTTAGCTGCAGTGCCTCAAGTTTCAAATTTGATTGCGTTCATTTTAATCACATAACTGATCTTGTTTTCAGTAACACGGGCTTGTTTGTTCCAAATGCATTTATGAACTCTTATCTCAGTTATGTCACATGCTGGAAAGGATATTACTAATTCCTAAAATCATAAAACCCCAACTTACACAGAGGAGAAAGTGCTGGAAGAAGGAATCATCATTTGAATTTATTTTTTTTTTAATGGCTCAGTTTTAAGTCTTTAATCCTGATTATGCTGCCCTAAGGGATAGGCTCCAAAACCACACATGATCCTTGTGCTTCTTTGTGAAAAACCTGTCAAATGCCACACACTGAGTGTGACAGATACCCTTGGCTCATGTCACATTGCCCCTGCCTGTGGCTGCATGTCTTTTGTTTGCCATGCTTTACCTTGTCTTCCTTCTTTCTAGATGCAACCTACCCCCAAAACTTCCAGCTGTTCCAGCTGCCATCCCTTATTCTTCCAGCCTGCAAGACAAGGGAGGAGAAAAACTAATTGAGGCAGTGGCATTTCACAGCACAATTTCCTGGCTGCTGTCCCACCCCTTCTGCCCTGTAATCAGAGTGCCTGCTCCTCCTCTGCTTGGAACTCTTTGGGAGAAGAAAAACCTGAGCTTTCTGGGCCTGCAAGGCAAGCACCAAAGAGGGTAAGCTTTTAACAAAGCAAGGTAGGGAGAGGTTTTGGTGATGGAATAAATTTCACCTGGCAAGTCACCTTTAATCCAGAGATGGATTTTCAGAAACCTTCATTTTCAGCCAAGGATTAAAGTGAGACCTACACTTATACACAAAGAAATAACTAATAATGTTTCAAACACATGTGATCATCTGTCCCATCCTCACATGTTTAACAGTCATGTCTGTGGGCCATAGGGTGAAGAACAGGCATCCAAGGACACAAAATGGCAGCAGCAAAGTGTTGCTCAGGTTCCACAGGGCTCCTTTCCCAGCCCACTCCCAGCCTGCCAGCGAGGAGTGTCCATGCTCTCCAGGACCTGTGTGCCCGGGATATGGGGCTGGAGGAGTAGGAGGTTCATTACCTTGTTCCAGAAGTTACTTAGTTGCTATTTCAGGAAGAGGTCATCACTGGGCCATAAAGCACTTGGAAAATGTCCTCTCTCACCCTTTCTCCATGGCAATGGCGGGGAGAATGCCAGTGGAAAATTCCTGGGCATAATGAGGTCAGATATACTAGTTTTTCCATCTTTTTTAACCACCCAAGCAGTGAAAAGCAACTGGAGTGACAGTCAAGGCTGATCCAGACACAGCTCCAGGAAACATTATGCAAGAACAGGACCTTGATGTAAACAGGAGTTCAGGACCTCAATGCAAATGGGAGTCTCTGAAAACATCGGGCTGATCGCCTGCTGAGACGGGGTTGTTCTAATCAGAAGAAATATTTGAAAGCTAACTCCACCTCCTGAGCACAACAATGCCTGAACCCAAAGGTGGATATGGGAACATGTGACTGAGCACCCCAGCTGGGCCCTGGAGCCTCAGAGCCAGCGTGGGCTGGAAGGCAAAGGGACATTAAAGAGAGGGAACAGTTTGTACACTGGCCAACAGGGAGAGGTTTAATTTCTCCCCAGTAGGTGACAAGCACCAACATCTGAGAAAGTCACTGTGCAGGGAATAACAAACATCCAAATGTGGGGCATCCAGAGAGGCACCAGTCCAGCCCTGCCAGCATCAGCAGCTGCACTCCAAGCACAAAGCTTTTACTGCAGTGACTATTGACTGAGCCCAGCACCCCTTTGGAAGGAGAGGCTTCTCATCCAACTGTGAATTAGTGCCTGACTCGGAGAGCTGATGGCTTTGCTCCATAATTTGACTCTGACACAGGGGAACAGAGCAGCAAGAGAAGGCAGCAAATGCAGGCAAACCTTTCTAAAGTAGTTGTGATTCCAAAAATTACTGTTGAGCCTCTGCTTTGCACAAATGATGAAAACAACTATGTGACACAAAAAAAAAGCTGACTTTACAGACAGCATAGTGGAAACCTGCAAGTAAACCAAGCACTAAATAAGTACACATAACTGGATTCATTTGTTTTTAATGAGGTACAATAATAAAAGTAATAACCAGAGAAAGGAAGGGTTTCATTTAAAAATTATTTTCAGACTCATCACAAGTTTTATTTTCAAATTTGAGCTTATATATACATACATATATGTATAAAGGTAAGTTTGTGTATGAATATTACATATAATTTCCTTTATCTACATTGCCTTTTTAATCATTAAAGAATTTGAATCATCTGCCTTACACAGAGAAGTTTTAATAACCATGTTTGTATGGGAAATAGAGTGGGTTTTTTCAGCCACTCACTAGCATAATTTTGTGAAGCCTTACATGACTTAAAATGCCCTTTAAACAGTCTTAATTCTGCTTCAGAGAAATCTCAACTTACAGAAAGCTGGAAGGGGGGAATCCTGCTCCAGAGCAGTATTGGTCTGATCCACTCAAGCATGAGTTTTTTATATCAAGTCTGTAAGCAATAATTCTGACCCATATGGTTTACTGAATCAGAGCCTAATTTTGCAATATCCCATCCAAATTTTTATCTTAGTACCTGAACATTTTGCCTTACCAACTAGAATGTTTCCCTGCATAATTCATGAAGCTGTAAATTATTTTTATATATCCTCTGCCTCTATTTTTTAAGAAAGTTGTTTGAAAACCAAACAATAGAAAAACAAAAATGCTCAACAGTGTTCTGAAACAAACTTAGACCATGATGTTGTGAACAGGACTGAGAGCAGTGAGGGACTATTCACACATGCAAGATAAATCCTAAATGTAAATATTTCCTTGATCATAGCTTACACACTGGAGGGTATAAAAACAAAGCAAAATATTTTTGTTCAAAGTCCAATAATAATACTTCACATTATTTTGATTTATAACTTAAAAATACCCATAAAACTTGCTCCTACTATAAAAACCCAAATCAGAGTACAGTACCTTTAATATTTCTCCCTCTTGGATGCTTAACAAGCAAAATAGCATAAACTTCTACAGATGGATCTTTAGGACAGTTTAGCAGAGCTCTATGCATCCCATCAGAGTAGTACAGAGCAGTGAAATGAAGACAGACAGTGCAATAAGTGCAAGAACTGTAAATGAATGTGAACAGAAATTGATTTTGAAATGTTCTTGGCACTTTCCCAAGAAAATATTATCACTGTATTTAAAGAGAAGCATTTCATGTATTGTTTCAGGATTACTAAGAATAAACTCTGGCCTCCTTAATTATTTTCTCTTCTGAGACCTATTTTCAGTGCAGCTGCAACATTTACATAAAAACCAAGCAAACTAGTATGGATTGTCCAACTTAAGTAAAACAAGAACTGTGCTTGAGCACCATGTCTAGTTCTGGGTTCCCCAGGCCAGGACAGATATGGAGCTACTGCTGAGAGTCCAGCAAAGGATCCCTATGATTTTAAAGGGCCTGACACACCTCTCCCATAAGGAGGGGCAGAGAGATCTGTGACTGCTTGGCCTGGAGAAGAGAAGACTCAGGGAGGGACCTCATCAGGCAGAGAAACACCTGGAGGGAAAGTGCAAACAGGACAGAGCCAGGATTGTCTAAGTAGTGCCCAGTGACAGCACAAGATGCAAAATTCACGAACTGAAACACAGTTCTGTCTGAACTTTTTTACTGAGAGGGTGTCTGGGCACTGGCACAGGTTGTCCAGGGATGTTGTGGAGTCTCTGTGCTCGGATATTCCAAAGCCACCCGGACACAGTTCTGGGCCACTGGACCTAGGTGACTGCTTGAGAAGAGGAGGGGAGTTGGACCAGTGTGAGGCTGGACCACTTCCAACCTCAGCCATTCTCTCATCCTACGTAGTGAATTGAGCTTTAAAATGTGTCAATAAAAAAAAAAAATCTTGAGGAGACTGCAGTATCTTGAGTATCAACCTCGTTCATTTTCAATGTTAGTTAAGCCAACTGTTTCATTCTTTGAGAGGACAAGAACTACATACCCAAAGTCAGGTTATTTTATGCTTTCCTTGGTTTGCAGCTGTAAGTGATAATACATCAGCATCCCATGGAGAGCAGTCAAAATTCTGCAGATTTCTAAAAGCATCTAGACCAGGCTGCTCTCAGGTGCACAAGCTGGACCTGTGTGAATTTGCATGATTCTGTGTTCCCTAACCTAGGCTGCTTACTTCTTAGGGAAACTGAAAACAGCTGGGCTAGAAGGTTCTCAGCAAAAGTCTCATATTAAAGTTTTAATTTTTGTAAACCCAGCCTTTTTTTACGGTTTTGTAAATCTGACAAAAAAATCCCCCAAAACCCAAAAGAAACCCCCAATCAAACAAAACAAAACAAAAAAAAACCCACAAAAAATCCCACCCCACCAAAACAAACAATCAAGCAAACACCAAAACACCTGTGAGATCTTGCTTATGGACAATGTTGTATTTGTGTGTGTCTGTGTGTGAGTACACATCTTGTAACACACCTAGTGCCATTACCACAAGGCACTGTAAAATATGTCAAACTAAGAGGCCCAGACCTGGTCAAAGCAAGATGGAAATTTTAAAGAAGGTCAAACACTGCACTAGTTTTAATGATTCAGAAGTTGGAAATCCTCCATTTCCATTATCAAGTATCTAACTTCCTTAGCATATTGTTAAAGGACAACTTCTTTCTGCAGGTGCTAGCTTTCCTCAAGGACATAAAACCATTATTATCATTATCATCATTAGTTGTATGTAAGACTCCATGACATTTTCTTATCACACTCAGTGTTACAGCCTGAAATCCCAGCAATTTGCATCATTCCTCAGTGTCTGTGGCTGTGCCCAATACCCAGTCCCCTGCTTTGGGCCTCCTGGTGAGGTCCCTCACCTGGCAAGTAGAAGCATGGTTTGTTAATACAAGTCTATTATTTCCATCACAGCAATTATTGAGATCAGCTAACCCCAAGGCAAAAGCAAAATGTACTAGTTGACTTCCGATATTGATTTTTGTTCCTGTACTTTGAAATGTTTCCAAATTCCGGCTGTGACAAAAATGTTACAATTAAAATCTTGGATAACACACTGACATCTATTGTAGAAAAGATGCACTTAAGGAAATTTAGAATTTACAATATATTTTGTACTGACAGACTAATTAATGAGACAAAAAGAAGTATTTGGTTTAAATATCAACAGCAGAGTGCCCAGTGGGATTCTTTGCTTCCCTATTTTATCAGACAGTGCCAGAGCCATGCAGAGAACTGCAGATGAATGACTGCTCTCCAAGCATACAAGAGTACTTGTGTTCAGTAGAAATCACTTTGAACACAAAAAAAAAAAAAAAAAAGAAAAAAAGAAAAAAAGATAACCTGCTGGACAAAGAAACTGTTAATTGTGATGTGTCTGAGAAGAGTTCCACCATCCTGTTAATCTGAACAGGCTCGAGCCAAGGGAAGGAAAACCAGGGATAACAAAGCCTATGGAAAAGTTCCAGATAGGGTCAAGGTACTGCTATTTTACAGTTAAGAGCTTTACCAGCTAATCCAAAACTCTGAATTTAAAACTTCCTGCTCTGCAGAAAGCCCTGGCATTTGTGAACATCTGAAGAGTGATTCACTCATCACAGGTAGTTCTACATAAAGATACTGAAAAATGCAATATTCTCTTCAGAGATTCTGTAACAGCTGTTATGTTTCTACCTAAGCTGAAACCCTTACCAAAATCATACTACCTCTCCAAATGGAAAATGTGAAATTTTGTAATAAAAATCAGTTCTGTGAGCAATGAGTACATCTACCCATGCTTTCAGTATCTTGTTACAAAAATCTGTAAGTTGCCACAAAACAACAAATCCCAAAAACTTCTAGTCTTGTCTCTTAAGGAAGAGACTGTCCAAGTACCTATTCAATTTCCCACTATCCCATAATTTCTCGTGTTGGCCAATTTCTACCATATTTGGTAATTAAGACAATCTCAAAGAAATTCAACTCCTGTTAAATTACCAAATTTTATCAATCTGAGTAGTGGACAAAAATTCAGTGTGTTCTTGAAGCAAAATGTAATTCAGTGCAGCCCTGTCTTCTTTTGATGTGTAATTTTCATTGTGATGAAATGGCAATGCATGCACCAAAACTTAGGTTATGCAGAAATTGTATTTGTGTTATCCACTACACACAAGAAACAGGAGAAAAGGTTGACTCAGGAAAAGAGATTCTGTTGTGCAATGCCAAGAACATTTCATTTTCAAAACAGGTGTTCATACCACTGCCAAATTATTGTTACGGAACAAAAACCACAAAATCTTTTGTGTAGCTTTGTAAGTGGAGTCCATAGAGAACAGGGCAGCTCAACCTGAGAAATAAAAAAAATACTTATGGTAAGAAACCAGAATATATTGAGCAACCAGAAACTGCTGGGGCAATTTGGCTACCAAATAACAATGCTATGAAACCCTTGGGGCTGCCTCCACTGCATGACTCTACTGGTCAGACTGTTCCAGTTATTGGCTACTAGCATGGTCTGTGCAGTGCAGTGATAATTCCATCCACCCCCCCTCTTGCTCCCCAAAGAATCCTCAACAGAGAATACTGGAAATATAAATACTTATTTTCTGATATGGGCATGAAACACCTCAGCCTAATTCATTCCTTTCTGCCAAATGCCCCAGAGCCAGCTGCCCATCAGAAGTGAACTGACTGCAGGGCTGGGCTGTAAACCCAGAGCCTCTTGGATAGGAGTGTAGATTCCTGGGCCAAAGCCCATCCAGACAGGAAAGGAGCTAACTGCAAAGCTGACCTGCAGCTGCAAAACCCTCTGGGGAGGGAAGAGCAGCACTGGGCAGTAAAGAACCAAGGGCTAATACTGATAGGCAGGGTAGGAACTGAGTTTGGATTTAATAGCAGGTTTGCTCAAAACAGCCTTGAAAAGCTGTAGCACAACACTGCTGATGTGTTCACACTATTTAATGCACCTCTGTTGCTGAAGCTCAGCCTGTGTACAGAGCCCAGTGCTCACCTTCAGCTCAGGAGATATGTGGAATATGAGGTGAGGACAAAACTGCAGCTTGCATGGGTATCCCAAAATCCTGGAGGCATACAAAACTGGTACATCACTAAAGATTATAAAAGACAAACGACAGATCAGTCCATAAGACATTTGTTGAGAGATGCCTCCAGTCCCTACACGACGCCTGAAGACAGATTATTGTGTTCTCTTTGAAATACCAGGCACCTGGATTCCCTGAAGGAATCTGTAAATAAACAAGTAGAAATGAACCAGCACACATGAACAAGTACACCAATAGGTGCCACTTTGAGCATGGGTTGAACTAGATCCTAAAGTTCCTCCCAAGCCCATTTATTCTATGATTAGAATATTTTATCAATATGTACAACAAGCAGATCTCCAGAATATGTGTTCTAGAATGGTGGATTTACTAATACAGAGCAAAGAGCTTCAAGGCTTCACCTCCCTCCTCTACCCATCATACCAGGATCATATCCCTTCCTTGTACAATCCTTCCTTGTACAATCCATACTTGTTTCCTGGTCCTTGGCTTGTGCCATCAGATTTATAGAGCACAGAGGAGGCACAGCATGCCCAAGGCAAACAGACCAAGGAGCTGCAGAAGTTCAGAGGGGTGAGAGGGGGATTCACATTTTTTGTCAAGCTGAAGACTCTCACTAGAGGCCCACTTTTGCTCTGAAGAGGAGGGAAAATCTCAAATGCTCTGGTGAGAAACACAGGAACTACACCTGAGAATTGGCCCAGCTTCTACTCCAGTCTCATTAGGACTGCACTTGTGCTTGTTTGAGAGAAAAAGATACAGAGCACAACCTGAAAGCATGAAACTTTTGTACATGAGCACTTTAGGCAGCTACAAGAAGCAAGTGTTTTTTCAATGTATCTCTCCCTTTGGCTTTGGTGGTTTAATACTCATACAAAAGAAGTACAGCAGAAACTGTCATCCTCATTTCTTGCTCAATTGCTCTGTGGCATTTGCTAAGCTCTCTTTATTTCAACAGAAGATTCCCCAGAGCACAGAAGATGCATTACTGACTCCCTTTTGACTCTTATGTAGAAAAATGTTGCTAACTCAACTCATTTTCTTATAAAATCTGTATTTTTCTTAAATCCTTTGCCAGTGAAACTGGCAGAGATCCAGTTCCCTTTGCTGAGGTTCTCAAAATGAGAGAGACTTTTTAATTTGAAAAGAAGACTGAATAGATGAAGCAAGCACCCCCAAAATGTAAAATAAATTATGTCAGAATGAAAAATAAACCCCCCAAATTTTAATTTAAAAAAGCATTTGGGAAATACACTTTTCTAGAACCAACAGAAATTCTGCTGGAAAATCTTTAGCTACACTGTCAGCCCTATCAATGGGCACCAACAGAAGCCAGTTTATGACAGAAAATAACATATGAATGAGATGTCCTAGACATTTGCAGGACATTTTCACTGCTCTAGACTGCCAAGGTCTATGTGGTAGAAACCACAATATGGTACATTTTTGAATAAGCCAGAAAAGGGGGCTTTAAGGAACACAGTGCAAATACAGACTGGTATGTGGGTATCTGGAATGTAAACATGGCAAAATGGCACTGAAGAGAAGAAACCAAAATCAGAGGGTGAAAGCAAATATCTCTGAGCAGATCATAAACCACACAAAAAAGAAGGAAAGAGAAAGGACACATCAGTTGAATCAAAAACAGGGTGTGAAAGTGCAAGTGAGGAGCTACACAGGGTTGAAGGAACTTGGCTGAAGCAAGCAGCCAGCACGAAGCTGAGAGAAGCCAGCCACAACTTCAGAAAGGTCTTTCAGCATCCAAAGGACAGTGGCTCTGTGCTTGCCACTGCTGTGCCAGCTGCTGGTTACTGCCTGGAGCCTCCAGCAAGCTGCACCTTCCACCTCTCTTTGGGGAGAGACTGCATGTCCAGACAAAGTACCAGAGATTACCAGGTGCCCATAAATCACAGGTCTTTGATGAGAAATTCACTTATGGTGCAGAAGTTCACACCATCAGGGGCAGAAGTGACAACTGTGTATTTGTATCGTGAAAGAGTTGCTCTTAATCTCTACTTCAAGATTTTCCTTTTTTCTTTTAGCTGGAATCTATTTACTGACCTAAATTTTCTGTTCCTCCTAAGCTCTGCTTGGCTCATGCATGAAGGAAAGGGGCCAAAGATGGCCTTGTGCCACCACTGGTCTGCTGGGGTCTTGCTTAGCTTCCCATGTAAATTGGCCTCGGGCTGCCCTCGTTTGGATTTGGCTCCATCCTTCAGCTTCGGCTGCAGCAGCCCCCGAGGGGCCGTTCCACAGCCAGGAATAACTCAGCAGCTCTCCGGCCACCCTTCCAGCCCCTGGATCCCTCCAGCAGACCAGTTAACCCCTTTTCCTCGGGGATGCACAGCCGGGTCGGGCAAAGGTGATGCACCGGCTCCCCTGCGTGAAGGAAGAGCCCCGAGGCAGCAGGTGCCGGACACCAGAACCGGGTCAGCCCCTCGCGTGTCCCAGCCCGGCGGTCCGGAGATCCGGGCCAGCCACGGCCAGCCCGGGGAGCCGCCGAGAAGCGCTCGCCGAGCGCAGGTGGGGCGGAGGCAGGCGAGGGG
>WBNO01025887.1:9389-47481 GCA_013400575.1 Peucedramus taeniatus | reverse complement strand
CTGCCGGGCCGGGCCGGGCCGGTGCCCGCGGTGCTAGACGGGGATGCGGCGGTGCCGCCGCTGTCGGCAGCTCGCACTTTCGGGGGCCAGCTTCAGAGCCCCCGGGGAGAGAGTTCCCTGGGAGCTGTTCTCATCCGCGCTCCTCCCCGAAATGAAAAGATGCGGCTTTGGCCAGAGGGAGCGGGACGGGGTCCCGGCTGTGGAGCGGAGCGCTGCATCCCGGGGCACGCCGAGAGCATCAGCTGTTGGTTGCCGGATGGTGAATTAGTTGGCAGAAGCCACCCCGGGCTTTTCAAGAGTATTTCCGTACAATGAAGTGGGAAGTATTATTTTCTAGCGTTGAGTAAAGCAGAGTGAGGAGCCCTGTAATACTAAGCGGTGCTGTGCTGTAATTTGTAAGCAAGGAACCAGATTTTCAGAGGCATTTACTCTTGCTAACCCCAGCATACAGACTTTTGGAAATCCGGCCGTGAATTTGGTGCTTTTCAAGAATGAGAGCAGGGATTTTTTGTTGGAAGGGTGAGATGTGGTTATGGTTCAAGATCGTATTGCTTTCAGCAGTCGGGACTTTACCCCAGGACATTGTCATTGTCAGTACAATTCAACTGACAATTCCGAGCTTCCACTGATTATGGCACAATAATTCTTGCAACTGATTGTGTTTGCTGTGGTGATTGTTACTAAGTGGTCAGTGTGGTATCTGAGCAGGCAGTTGGTAGATTTTTTCCCCCTGTCCTCTTGTCAGGTCCAATCTGTGTTTCCTCTTTAATCACTGATTTGCAAGTTCATATGCTTCTGGCTTTCTTCTCTCCCAGGAGAGGAAGCAAGGTTTATTTATAAGTAAATAAATGATGTAAAACTAGTGGCTCTGCCCCATCCAATACCAGTCACTGCAATTGGAGTCTGAGGAGATTCACTTAATGGAGGTCTCAGGAGGCTCCAGGGTATCCAGAGAAGCCAGGATGAATGTTAAATACTGTGATTGCCTTGAGCTAGAATTTGTAACCACACTAAGCATTTCAAGTAGCATACCAAGCCTGCTGTTTTTTTGTACAGGATTGTCTGACAATCATAACCATAAACATGGTTATGTTATTTGTAACCATAACATAACCAAATTTTTCATTTGGTGGCCTTTCCCATTACAGGAAAGTTTTGTAGACACATCACAATCCATTGTGCAGGAGGTGCCTGCCTGAAGGGATGGTTTCTCATGGAGAAATAAGCCATCCCTGTTGGTTCAGTTTGCACTGGGGGAGTGTGTCCAGCACCCATGTCAGTGCTTATGATGGTGTTGTGACATTCCAGCAGAAGGAGGTGGTACCCTACACTCTACTGCTTTATTTAGTGCTATTTCCATGTGCCTTACATCCCTGAGAGCAATTGCTGAACAGCTGGGAGAGTGGGTGCAGTCACCTCTCACAGGCAGCGTGAGCAGTGGGAGAGCTCTCCTCTGTTTGCTTGCTTGGTGAAAAATTGTACTAAAGGCAGCTGTACAGAGTTACACATCCCCACAGATAAGCACAGGCGTGCACTTACTGTGGAATCTGTTTAGCAGGTGGGTTAATTGCTATTTTGCCAATAAAACATATCCTGTGACCCCTTGCTGATGTTTTCATTGATAAGCTAACATCCTTCTGTAGTATTATTTCTTTTGTCAAATACCTCGTAATTTAAATGCATAGTGCAAGAAACAAAGCACACCACTAATCATTAATAAAATCAATTTTTTTTAATTTTAACAAAGATTTTTAAAAACTTGCAACTGAAATATTTTGCTTCTTTGTGAGGAGAATTATGATTTCTACTCTATATGTACTCAAGCCTGAGCAAAATTTGTGTCCTTCAATAAATATTCCCAGCCTAGTACAGAATTATTTTAATTAGTACATTGCCAGACCAAACCTTGCATCTTTTTACAAACGAAGAAAGGGATGCCCAGAGAGAGTGCATGTCATTTATTACCCAAGGTCAAACTGTAAGCCAGGTACATCCCAGAATAGAAGCAATATCTTGTGATTCGAACCGCTGGAAAATGCTACCTCCTGTAATTTGATTGTGCACAGCCTCACATGGCTCATTGCAGCATGTTTTCTTGTAAAGCACGTTCTTTTTTTTCTTTTTCTTTTTTTTTATTTTTGAGGACACTGTGCAAATATTTCCAGCACAAAGTGAAATACATTCCTTATGTTGAGACACAGCCGCTGCTGCCCGCATGGTTTTTTCCTCTGAAGGAGTCAAATGGTGACCTACATACGAGAAATCACTTGTCCTTGAAAAAAGCCTTTTGAGGGAGTTTTATAATTTATGTCTTATATTTGTTTTTTGTTTAATCCAAGCAGGGATGGAAGGTGACAGCTTTATTTCAGCAAACACGCATTTAGTTCAGCTGCTGTGCCCCAATACTTCAATTTCTTGCTAAAGAGTCCTGGTGTCTTTAAGCTCCACATGTTCTTCATGAAGTTAATGGACTGTCCGGAAGGATCCAGTCTGTTGGATAGCACTGACCTCATGTGAAGAAGGCTTTTGCATTCAGCTGGTTTTCAGATTTTTAGGCTAATACAGCGTTTTTCCCTGATTAATTAATTGGGATTTTTTGCATGCGTAAGGATTACTTCAACAGTCAAGGCTTAACAGGATTTGACTTTCATGATGCACTCTGCATAAGATGTTTATTTTCATCCCTTCTTTAATTTCCCTTATATTTCAGTCAGTGCTTCCCAGACAGAGATAGGTAAAATACTGTTTTGGCAGAAGCAGTGTGTCATTTGTATAAGGTGCATGTACTTTAACTGTCCTTAACTGCAGTGTTTTCACCATTCAGGGGAGAGAAAATTGTTTTATTCTCTCTTAAGTACATCTTTTTCTAATGCTTGTAGTGTTGGTTCATTGTGTGTCCTTGGGGAAATCTGTCAGTCCTGCTTTTAATTACCTTCACTCACTCTGTGTTTGCTTGAGCAAACAGCAGTAGGACACCATTAAAATGGTGGTCCCATCCCTCTGTTCAGATGATATCTTATCCTCTCCTCAGTTTTTCTCCGTGATGCTTCTGTCCCATTTCGTGGTTGATGGAGCATGGTGTGCCTGGGTCGATGCACTCCCTTCTGGCAATGTAACTGTCAGATGATGGGAAAGGTACACAAGTTCAAGTGGCTCCTTGTATTACCATCTGCTAAAGATGTTGCTGCCTTTTAGCACAGCTTGGGTTATCTTTTAATAACTGACTCTATGGATGGGCTCCTCTGATTTCCACGGGCTCAGGGCTGCAGCAGCAGCACAGGCAGCAGTGGTGCCCTGTGGGAGACAGGGCAGCATTTGGCACAGCCTGGGAAGGGATTTCACTGGAGACCCTGGCTTCAGAAGACTTTGGGGACCCCGTGAGAGACCCCTGCTGCAGTTGCAGGGATGACAAGGTGAACCAGGACACTGTGGAAGCAATGTGGCCAAACCTGTTTTCCTCAGGGGCTGAGGTACTGGGGAGTCCTGAGAGCCTGCAGAGGCTCTCCAATGCCACGATGGTTCCTGTCCCTGTGGCAGAGGGACATCTCAATTTCCTTTTCCAGTCAGTGCTAGGTCGTGACTTGGCATTTCCAGGGCTGTTACCCTGTCAGAGTGTGCACAATTCTGATATTCTGTCAGGGCCTGCCCATGGTCTTTCTAGCAGGACCTTATTGAGTGTAGGGCCCTACTGAAAACCATTCTTATCCTGGCTGCTGTCTATCCCCAGAGCCTCTTTTGTCCTGGACCTCAGGAGATTGCAAATCCAGCTAACTGAGTCACCTGGTGTGTGGAAAACAAGAATAACTCTGCTGTGGGATGTCTGGGATCTGGGTGCCAGGGCAAGGGAAGTGTCAGCTGTTATTTTAAAAGGCAGTGGAATGGATGGATGTGCAGAGGGTGGAACCTGACGGGTCCAACCACTGTGTGTTTTGTAATATTCTGGGAAAGAAGATACAAATAAATGAAAACTATTTTCTTTCAGCTCCTCAGACAATTCTAGATGATGTTATTGGTTCCTTAGAGCCTTTGCCCCATATAGCCAGTGAGTGTTTAAAGACTCTTGTCTTTAAGTAAGTAAAGACACTCTTGTCTTTACTTTGGTCCACTTTTTTTTTTTCAGTCTCTTAGGAAAAAATGTAAGTGTGAGAGGAAGAATCTTCCTGAGTCCTGCCTAGAACGTGTTCATTTTCAACTCTTTAACGTGGAATGTAAATGTAATAATGCTGAACAGTGTTTCTGAAAGACATACAAGTTAAAGATCTTTGAAGGGAGATCTGCAAAATATCCACAAAACTGATGCTCCTCCAAGTGCTGTAGTGCAGAACCCCCGTGTCAGGCTTTAATTCTCACCTGTGCCTGAAAAGGGAGGGCTGGCCTTTGAGGTGAGATTTCATTCCTCCACTGTGGCCATTAAAGTCCATTCTCTCTGTGGAAGAATTTGCCAGTTTATGTGAAACATTGTGGTATTTTAAATGTCAGATATCATGGTGCTAGCTGGGACTGCGCTGATTTCATTATTTCGTTTCTCACAGGCCACTACACAGCCAGGATCTCTTTTTTTGCCAGAGGATTAAAATGAGTTAACAGTTAAGATAAAATCTTTTCATCCTAGCCTGCCTCTTTTAAATGTACAGTCTCCTAGCCATGGTTTTCAAAATTACACACAGAGGATAAATTTTGCATTAGTTTGCTTAAATTGATGAATTTAAACCCGGACTTCAAAACCGTGTTTTTCCAAAGTAAACAGTAAAACAAAGGGAATTATTTGCATCTGGATTTTTTAAAATAATTTTTATCTAAAATAATTTGGGTATACATTTCAGAATTTTCCTATTTATCTTCAGCAAGGCAGTGCAAATCCTTTTTATTTTAACAGCCTTCAGACTGGGAGATGGGAACATCTTGATAATGGCTGGATTCCGTTCAATGCAGTGGACCCTGAATATTCAGCTGTAGAGTTGAAGTAGAAAACTGGAGGTTGAAAATGTTGAATTTCAAGTGCACTGTTTACCAGCCAGCAAAAAAGCACTGTAATACAGACTGGATCCTGCTGGAACTGGAGGTTTGATTGACACAAGTTTAGTGACATAAGTTATGTATTCTGCTGCAGAAATATGGATTCAACCGCTTATAGCTGAAGAGTGGTATTAAAAAGACAGTTCTGTACAAAAGCAGAGCTGTATCTCTGTACCTCTTTGTGCTGTTGAAAGAACATTTGCCTATGCAGCAGCATCTTTCTGCTGAAAAAGCAGCCCAAGAAGTAACACTGATGTTATAATAAGAGATTTTAACAAAAAAAAAAAAAAAAGCAAGGCATCTCTTGTACCCAGAATTGGTCTCTCATTCTCCATCCTTCTCCTGACTCTTTAAATTTCATATGCCAGCATTTAACTATTAAACTTTGTCAGTTCATCATCAATGTCAGGTCATTTCACCCTCCTTATTATCCCCGTGGAGAGCTTTGAGGTCACCCTTTGGAGTTTGTCAGTGCTCTTTGGGAGCAGAGGTGTTCCAGGCAGTTCCCTGCCCTCCGCAGTGCTGCCTCTGCC
The DNA here is from genome assembly GCA_013400575.1 of Peucedramus taeniatus. Classification (NCBI taxonomy): domain Eukaryota; kingdom Metazoa; phylum Chordata; class Aves; order Passeriformes; family Fringillidae; genus Peucedramus; species Peucedramus taeniatus. The sequence continues at coordinate 41,932 of WBNO01025887.1, read as the reverse complement.
TTGAAGGTGAGAGCTGCAGGGCAAAACACAGGAGCTGAAATGAGGGGATGTTGTGGAGAGGTGCTGGGCAGTTCCTTGGACCTGTGGAGTGTGTCTGGTGACAATCTCTGGGAGCATCTGGAGCCACCAGTGTTTGAAGCAGAGGGGTGCAGGGCTGGGCTGGGAGCTGCTGGTTTTCACAGCATTACTTTCCTGGGGTCCCTTTGGTGGCACAGATTCCTTAAATCTGTGTTTTCAGATTTTTGTGTGTTGTGTTTTATGTGTACACCAAAGAACTTTATTACCATGCTGTGTTTCTACAGGTAGCAATGTTTGACATTGATGTTTCCCCTCTCTGGTTCTTACACAGGACCAAAAGCCACAGTTGACTGTGTTAACTCACAGGTAGCACTGGATGACACAGCAGAAAGGAAGAGTGTGCATATCAAACATGCTTCTGTGGTGGAGTGTGTGGAGGCAGAGGCAGGCAGGCTTGGGGAAAAAGAACATTTGACAGAGGCTGAACAGAGAGGCAAAGAAAGAATTTAAAAATTATTTTAAAAGCGAAATAATTAGTTGCTGGCAAAAATAGAAAAATGGAAGGGTGCAGGGGGTAGCAGAACTCGAGGATGAAGGGAAAAAAGCAAGAAATAATGTAGTCCCTGGAGCAGGGGAGATTTAAAACTAAAATCAGTTTATTTGACAGACTCGTGGAGATCTGATGGCCAATGTACTCAATTTAGAAGAAGGTAAAAGTTCAACAGAATAGTAAACACAGGGAGAAGAGGACAGGCAGAGGAGTAAGCTACATTTTGTTGAGGAAAATTACTCTTTTTGTCTCCTTGTTTTTTGTTTGTCACCCATTCTGTCCCCATATTCTCTTAGCATATGCATCATATATTTACAAAAATAGCTGTCATCACATTCAGTGCTTACAAATCAGAGCACAGCCTTATGTGTTATATTCCATATTTTTCTTTAAGGAATAACTGAGACAACTACTGATGTCTGGAAGCAAATACAAGCTTTTTCATGAACATTGCTGTACTTCTGACACTGACATTTTCCTGTTACATGCATATAATACTATAAATCAGTGTGTAACCTGAACAGTAATGCTGTTAGTAAACTTTACTTTGGTACTAGGCTAAAGAAGAAGGACTATGAAGGACTGAGATGCTCCAGGGAGGAAGAAAAGAGCACCAGGCTAGCAAGAATTACTCTGTAAAAGTAATTTTCTGTAGCATCCTCAGCACTTCACAGCACTGAAATGGTGGGATAGAAGTAAGCTGTAAGTTCCTCTGTAGCCATTTCATACACACTGTTAGAACATTAGATTTTTACATGAAGATGTAGCACAGCTATGCACCACAACTGACAGGGTGCAGATGTAAAAAAATCCTCTTCTTTTGTCTCACCTCCATTAAATCAGTAGATCATTCTTTCCTCTGTTAATTCAGCTGGACAGTCTTAAAATCAACCTACAGCCCCAGTGGCAGGCTGTGTAAAGATTGCAGAGCAGGTTCTCAGCCTTGCCTCTGGGCAGTATTGAAGCTCTGTTGAGAGGATCCATTGAAATGGGCAAGTCCCATGGTCCTGCTGTCACCCAACTTCTCTATTCTACCTCTTTTTTAAAAAAAAACTAAATTCAATATATGCAATCAGGTCACTATTTTTGATAAGATAATCTGTCAAAACGTGTCTTTGTGTCTGTCATGGCAGGGAGTTCTTTGACCATTGACAAGCATGAGATTAAGCACTGAGTGATGTTGTGTAACCTTCTGTCCATTCCATTACAGCAGAGTTCAGGGACAATATCCTGTCAAAAACAGTTATTTCTTATCTATGTTGTAGGCTTATTTTCAATTGATAGTTAGTGAGCTGGAGTACCAAGGCAAAATAATTAAAATAGCTGCTTCATTTTAGGCAAACATGATCAAAAAGTATTTTAATAGCAGTCCAAGCTGTGGCTGAGTCATTTGGTGTTTCTCAGCTCAGTATATTTTGATGTCTGGGAGAAGAACCATAAATCTATTTTTGCAGTAGATCAGCATTCCTGAATTCTTCATTTCAATGGCTTGATATCTCTTGTTGAAGAACAGTGGATCATGAATGAGATGGAAGGGATGTCTGATAGCACTGAATTATCTGGGAGGAAAAAGAATGTGGCAGATAAATACACCTTCTATCTGTCCAAGGCAGTTAGTTATTTTGTGTGACTAATCTTCTTCACAGGGTGCTTCCAGTCCCTCATTGGTACAATGTTAACATGGTTGAGGATTATAAATTTGGGATATGTTGGTCATATTTAGATTTCAGCATCAATGAAATGAAGGTTGTTTTTAAAAGTGTGTGGGCCTGGGTCTAGAAGCAGCACAGGTCATAGCAGCTCTGTGCTGGTGGGTCAGTGCAGAATTGGAAGTTGGTAATTATTGCTTATTCCATACTGGTGGCATTCTGCAGTTTGTCTGCTCAGTCCTGACAACCAAATAATATCCCTGCCACAATCAGAGAGCTGACAGGGAGCTTGAGAGGTAATTAAGGCTGCCATCTAGCCCACAGGAAGGTGTACCTGTGCCTGTCATTCCTGGCAGCCCCTCCCTGACTTGCTTTTCACACCCTGGGTCAGTGGTGAGGGATCTGCAGCCTGCCCTGGATGTCTGACACACTGCTTTGTTAGAAAGTCCAGCCTAATGACTAATCTGAATCTTGCTTTAATTTAAGCCTGACTTCCTTGTCCTCTCTATTGAGAAATAGCAAGGAACTTAGTTCCTCTCTGCAGAAGCTCTTTATATTATAATTTCAAGGCTGTTACAATTTTTTACCCTTATTTTTTGTCTTCTCTAAACAATCCTAATCCTTCCAATCTTCCCATGTGTGTCAAGTTTCTCTGGTCATTCCCATTGCACTCTGCCAGTCTCCCTCCAGCCCTTCCTGAAGAGGGCCAGAATTTGGACACAGGGTTCTGGCAAAGGCCTTTCTAGTTTAGCAAAGAGATAACTCTGTTCCTTCCAGGTCTTTTTCCCATATACACAGCTGGGTAAGGTGTTTGCATCTCACACCAGCCTGGCACTGACTCACCTCCAGCTCATGACCTGCCATTGTCCAGCAGCCTTTAAATGGGCTGCAGCTCATGGACAGGCATTCTTCAGGAAAAGTCTCTGCACAAGTGAAGTAGGAAGGGGTCATGTGGTGACAGGGAATCATTGAACACTGTGCTGAGATATGCAAGATGAGAAGCTTCTTCACCTGAAGGAGCTTTGTGTCATTAATGCCAACTAGAGAATCTCTTTTCCTTTGTTCCCTGAATAAAACTGGGAATATGCCATTCTGTGTTGTAACTTGAGGTGTGCCACTGCATATCCAGGGGATGTCTGTGAAGTGATGAGAGTTCTTTATGGAAGTACACTTGGAACAACATCTGTGAGAGGGCTGTATTGAGGCAATTATTTTGTCCGCATTAGAAATCAAGGAGTAAGTGAAATCTGAAGTGTCTGGAGGTTAAATTTAGTCTGTTCTTGTGATTTAATTTAGTTGCTAATGTAAAGATAAAGCTCAGTGTTGTCTCTTCTTTTTGCCTTCTGTGAAATGGCTAATGCTATACTTGCTTTAGTTTTCTGGGACTAAGCCAGTGATTAAGTAGTCAAAATTCCAGTTATAATAGCAGTGGACTGCAAGATACACATTCCACAGGGAGCTGTTTAAATTTGATCAGAGCTAAGTTGGTCAAATATGAACTTGGGGAAAATTCTTAGCAGTAGAACAGAAAATGAAATTTGTTCAGGCTCTTTAAATAAATATTGATTTGTTTGTTTTTGGTCTTGCAGAGCTGAATCAATCATGAGCTTTCTTATGCCAGGCTGCCATTTTCATCCATACATGTTTTTTATTATGCCATCAAAAATGCCTGGAAATAATGCTCATTTAACTGCTACACATCCAGAAGACAAAACATAGGCAGAGTTGTAGTGTGAATGCACTTATCCTATTTTGATTTTATTCTCTAAGCACTGTGGGACTGCAGCTTATTTTGGTAAACAAATATTAAAAAAAAACCAACACACAGGTATGCTGAATCAAACTTGGACTTGAATCTAGGGGGTCTCTAAATGAATAAAATCCACACCATCTATCTGAACACTGGATGAGCATACTCAGATTTGGATTTGGCTCAGTTGTAAGTCAAAGCATGGCCACAACTGGAAGGCACCTCTGGAGATGTTCTGGTCCAGCCCCCTCCTCAGAGCAGGGTCCACAAGAGCAGATTGCCCAGGGCTGTGCCCACTTGGTTTTGGATATCTCTGCTCTCTGCCTTTCCTAGGCAGCCTGTTCCTGTGCTTGGCCACCCTTACAGTAAAAAGGCTTTCTTTTTATATTTAAGTAGAATTTTCTGTCAGAATTTTCTGGCCACTGCTAGGAAGGTCCTGGCTCTGTCTCCTCTGCCCTCCTCCATCAGGTGTTTTTACAAATTGATGAAATCTCCACAGATCGTTCTCTTCTCCAGGCTGGGCTATCCCAGAGTTAGTACATGGAAAGCACACAGGCATTCCTGCTCCATTTGCCTCTTTTCCCCAAAAGTGGGCTCACAATGCTATTCCACCTCCTCTGACTTCCTCTGGTACCTTGAATGAGTGAAGGACTGTAATTTTTTTTTCTTGCAGTTGCAAGCAGGGAAGTTCAGAAAGGTCAAAAGGACCCACTCAGCACCAGAGTCTTCTTGTCAGTCTTTGCTGTATCAAGGAAGGGCAGATATTTAGTAGCTAAATATTAAGGTTTGACAAAATCGGTCCTGGTTCTGGCAGGTAGTTGGGAAGGTTGTGGATCTGAAAAGTTTTGGTATAAATATATTTTTTTTCTCTGGTTTAGTGGAGGCTGCAGCTCGAAGGCTTCTCAAGGGCCTCACAGCCCTGCAGCTCTGAGTGCCAGTGAAAATGCCTGGATGATTGTGGAGGTAGACCATGCCCCACCATTGAAAGAAGACAAAAAATACCCTAAAAGTGCCTATGCCCCTGCACTGCAGGAACATTATCTCCTGACTGTGTTAATCAAACACCTCAGGTGCTGTTTGCCAGTGGAGGAGGAGAGTTCCCTGTCCCGTGTGATGTGTGAGCAGCCACGATGCATCAGGAGAAAGACAAAACCTTCTTCTGAAAGAAGAATTACAGGCCAGGGGATGATAAAACATTATTTTCATTGTCTGCAGATGGCCAGGACACTCCTCAAGCACGGGGGCTACAAGGGAGGTTCTTTTCTGTCATTATTTTTGTGGAATCTCTTTCAGATTCTGCATGACAGACATCAGAGGACTTCAGTGTCCTTCTGGGCCCTTGAAGTGAGGCTGTTTTATTCCAAGGGCATCAGAATATTAAGCCCACAAAATAGGGTATGAAAGGCATCTTGTAAAGAATTTTAAATACATGTATTTTGACTTAACAAGCTTGCCTTGGAAAACACCCATTGTGACCTGCAGGTCCAGAAGCAGCTGTGTGGGGCCCTCCTGTCCCACTTTGCTCAGTTCCTCCTGTGGGGCTGCACAGAACAATCAAGTAAAATGACAAATCCAGCAAAAGAGAAGGTGGCATTGAGTGCTCCCAGGGCACCATGTGTCATCTGGAACATGAGGAATTGTATTTCCTCTTAGTTAATTACATGCAAGCTAATGGCCAAGTGCTGTGAATATTTCTTTATTACTGTTGGCAGTGGTGTGATTTGTCTCATGGCTCTTCTTCTTCTTCCTTTCTGTGTGAGGTTTGAGCTCTTAGAGTAATCTGAACTGTGCCTTCTGACACAGCAATCTCTTTTTCCCAAAGTCTGCTTGGTTTACTGAGAACTGAGAAAAAGTAGCACAAAGAGAAGATAGATAAAATGTTCCTAATTCTATTATAGTACCAAATGGCAATCTTGCAACTAGGAGAAAAGTACAGATAGTAATCCCATTACTTACCAAGTAGGCTACATTTTAAAGAGAAAAGTATTCCACACTTCCTCAAATAAATCCCATGACTCTTACTCTGCCCTTGAAATGTGGCAGTGTTGAATTATAAGTGACTGTCTGTATTTGAAATATGACTTGGATTGTATTTGGAGTTGTGGGCATATTTCCAGGCAACACTAATGGCACTGTATGCCCCTGGAAACTCTTTTGTTATTGTCCTTTGCTTCAGAGCCATCTTGTTGATGTGCCCTGGAGTATCTGGGAGCCACATACAGAACATCAGGATTTTTACTACATCAGGCTGCTACCACAGTCTAAGGATAGAGTAAAATTCAGATGACTCAGAGGACTTGATCACCTTCATCTGGTTTTCCTGCATTATGTTGTCAGCATTCTTCCTGTAGCTTAAGTTGATATTTCTATTCAGTGGCTTATTGGCATGGCACAAATTGCAGATCATCACACAAAGTAAAAGTGGCATGATGCCAGCATGGAGTTCTCTAGAATTCCCCCTGCTTGAAGGCAGTGCTGGTACTACTTTAAAGTGACAAATTTATGCCTTAGTTAGCCTGTGAATGGTGCTGTTGGCTGGTTTACCTCATTTAACTCATTTCACAGGTAGCCACATTGTTCTTCAGCAGCAAATATTTAGACATACTTCCAGGTGTCACAGGCCTCATAAAGATCTGCACAGTAGAACTGTGCATATAAAGCAGTGTGACATGGAATAAAGAAGTCTTTTGAGACAAGCAAGATCACTTCTTGCAAACAACAGAATCATAAAATTAGTGGCTGATGAAAGTAGCCAATACCTTGTTTACATTTGAATAGGTCTTTTGATGCAGTGTCAAAGATAATCTTCTTTGAAAACTTAATTCATGCTGGCTTGGATGGAACATTATGGATTTGGAATTGGCTGAATGAACCACAAGCAAAGCTAATCATAAGTACTAATAAGAGACTGATGCAGCAACCAGCCTTATTTATTATATTCATTAATGATCCAGAAGAGGCAGATATCTGGATAAGTATTGCTTTGGCATTTAAACTGAAGCAAATGCCAGACATTATGCATAGGCAGAGTGAGAGTATGAAAACAGCTCACAAGATTAATAAATGAGCTAAAACAAGGTTTATTTTTATTTTTTAGTGTAAGCACATGTATCTTCAGAGAAATATCTGTAATACTTACCCTGTATGCTAGGAAGAAAGTGAGATTCAAATAAGGTGGACATGACAGGGCCTGAGTACATCAGAGTTCAACACTTACTTTAATGTAAATTCTTCTCACATTCCTTTGCATTTATTCTCCGTGGGAGTGAACAGCTAATATCAATGAAAAGCCATAACCAGTTCTCATTATCACAACATGGCATCCACAAGGTCAATGCCATTTTGGACTCCCTGCACAGCTGTACCATCCAACAGAGATATTATGTATTCACTCTGTGATTCCTCAGACCTTTCCATAGCCTAAAACTCACCCGGGATGCCAAAACATCAAAAGTTTTGTAGTCAAAACTTTCCCAGGCTGGTGAATAAGGTTGGGTACTCTTAAATGTCCAAGGTTCCTGATTTATGCCCTGGAAATCTTCTGGGCATCTTTTGATAGGCATGCAATTCCTGAGAGTGCTGTGTTGAGAGTCACATAAGCCATGCCAAAATTCATAGGCCAGCAGCTACATCACTCACCATCTGTGGAGCTCTGGTACAGATTTACAGTGCTGTCTTTTCTCCATGGTATTTATGCAACTCCTTCCAGTTTTCCCACAGGTAGTGGCGGTTTGCACTCCATCTCACCTGCCATAACTCATCTCTACATCCTCCAAAGGAGGCTGTAAAGCTGCAGCTGGGGAGCACATCCCACCTGGCTCATCCCTCCCAGGTTGCTGGAAGGGCTCTTCTCACAGAGCTCCAAGGGTCTGACCTGCTGCAGACTAAAAGCAAATTTGCTTCACATCTTTACCCAGTAGCAAGGGCAGAATGTGTTCACCTCTTGTCACCCTTACAGATTTCAAGACCAAATGGACTCTGAGCAAATTACAGTACAAGTGGGGGTCTTCCTTTTTATATGCAATAACCTTGAGATTTCATCACAGACCTGGCAATTCAAATTCACCTCCCTCCTTTTTCTGACACAGTGCAGTGATTTAAGCTGATGCCTCTCAGCAGAGTGTGCTGATGGCTGGAGCATTTATTGCACCTCTGATTGAAATTACTCCCCTTTAGTACTCGAACATTCTTCAGAGCACAGCCTGGAGGGGAGTGCCCCAAACGCTGTCTTTGTCACCTGAAGTGGCAGCATGGGAAGAAACTGTTGCTTGCAGCATGGCAGAGGCACAGTAACTGCACAACAGGTTTAAATAACAGTTTTCAAACTGTTTCACACACAGCACAGCATGGACAGTTGGATGCTTCCACTTGATTGCAGTGAGGAGCACTATAGTGTATAAACAAGTCTTTCTCCTTCAAGATTTGTTTCTAGTGCTCCATCTGGTTTAATGTCTTGTACCAGTGCTAGATGACTCAGCTACACAAATGTCTGTGGAAAGTGATTCTGAAATGTCTGGTCTGTACATGTACATGCCTAACCTGCTTTTATTAAGGACTGGCTTTATGCTCTGAAACACAAGGGTTCATTTTTCTTGCAGAATTGATGGGCTAAGTTCTGGGAGTTGATTCTGTGACTTGGCCTTGCAACATCTGGCAGTGTTGTGACCCATCCCTGGAGGCAAGAGTAACCCAGGTTCTTGTAAATATATCCCTTGGGGCAGATTAGAATTAAACAATGCTAAATGATTTGTGTTTGTAAATATGTATACATAGGGTTTATTTTGGAACAGTTTGGCTGCAAAGGAGAGCAGGTATAAATAAATAATTTTGGTTACTATTATCTTTAGTAATATAGCAATATAAAAGCATAAAAATAACACCCAAGTAAATGTATGAGGAAAAAGAAAAAAGCATAAGAGTAGAAAGATATCCCACCAATGGATCCTGCAGTGAGACTTGATGCAATTTTGATGTTCATTGGTCAAAGTGATGGTCACAGTCTTGATGCATTGGGGGTGGGGAAAGCCCCCAAAACACAAAGTTCAGTGGGTTAATGTATGCTTGGGCTTGGTGAGAATGCCCAGGTGCCTTCCCTGGTGGGGGACCTTTCAGTCCTTTAAGGGAAAGCCTCAGAAATGAGTCTGGGGCTACTTTGGGGGTCTTTTGATGGTTTATGAGCCCTCCTTGCCTCTCATGTCAACCCAGCTGAGCCAGTTATGCCCCATCAGAGGGGATGTACACCCTCTGGACCTTTCCCTGGAGTAGCAGGGGGAGTTTTACAACTGAGGGAGGACAACTGGCATGATAGAAAGCTCCATCCCACCTTGCAGGATCTGCCTCTTACCTGCCTCAAAGCCTGGCTTGTAGCCCTCTGTGGTGGCTGCTCACACCCTCAGCCTTAGGGGACCAGAGGCTTCACCACCACACACCCAAAAACTCCCTCCCTGCTCCTCGGGGGGTGCAAAGCACAAATGGGAAATTGCTTGAGTCATTAACCAGTAGCATTCCAGTCTCTCACTGTCAGGAATAAATGTTCTTACATTGTAATGTTGGATGAGTTGAAAGGTGATAAATTATTTACACAACATGGGCTCTGAAGAATTCAAATTTCATTCAGTTGGAGTGGTGGAGCACTTCCGGCAGCTAAGCCAAAGATCTTTTAAAAAATTCTCAATTATGGAAAAGTTCAGTTGGTTTGTTAAAATTGCACAGTGTGAGTGGATTCAGCTAAATTTTGCAGAAATAATTTCCCTAGCTTACTTAAGTCTTGGGGGAGCAGAGAGATATTTTGCCTTTAAACTTGCAGCTTTTCATAAACCATCATTTTGTTCATACATTGCAAGATAAAATTATTTTTTTGTTCTTTAACACGTTTTCTCCTTTGACACAGCATCTCCTGTCCAGAAAACAGATGTTAGCTTCACTTAGAGGAATTTCTTAATTACCTCTAAAGTACTTGTTTCTGCTTGACTTCTTGTTTTATTTCGATAATGGGAGAACAGACCCAGAGAATTACCCGAAGAAAGAACAAAGCAATCACTGCTAAAGTAGCTGTTAAATAATCATTTCAGTGTTACTCCCATGCATCCTAACACTTTCTGTTTGCTTTCTGCAGTGCTGCAATACCGGAGCAGAGATGGCAGCACTGAGGGAATTGTCACACAGAGTTTGGGTCCTTCTCCTCCCTGAGTGTCACATTTTGGGCAGGTCAGGGACTCCCCTGAGGTACCTGTGTTATACAGCCCCTGTCGGGGCATTCTGTGCATCCCTAGGCAGCCTGTTATCATGGAAACCCAAGCTTTTATTCATTTTAAATGTGGAAAAAAAGCCCCAGTGCGTTGAAGGCGTTGTAGTTAGGAGCCTTTGATGCTGGAAGCAACTGTGTTCTCTTTCTGAACCTTAATTTGAAACAAATGAAGGAATGAGTAGTAGTTCATTTCTGCAAGTTTTAACAGTAACAAGCTGTACAGCCTTCTATGGATAATTTTCCAAATGCTACTTTCTGCAGCTTCTCCTCCTCCATCTCTTTTTTTTTTTGGTTCCAGCACTTCTGCCTCGAGGTTTTGAGGAGATGTATCTGTTTTCTTATTTAGTTTGGTAAGCCTGTGAATGACACACGTTCACTTGTACAGAAGGAGGCCTGAACACTCACAAAACAAGCCTGCAGGCACTGGAAGTAGACTGGGAATTCTTGCATGAGGAAGATTAAAGGACTGGATGATAGTGACAGATAAGGAATGCAGTATTTTTAACATAAAGAGGAAAAAAATATAATGTATGCCTAATAATGTATAGAATTAAGTCTCTGTTATCTGAGTTTCAAATGTCCCTGGCATATTTTATGAGTTACAACTGTGTCAGCAAAGCTGAACAAAACCCCAAGGAAGCCAAAAAAGAAGAAAGAAATAACTTATTACATCCAGCAACACACTTCATATGTAAAATTAAGTGGATGTACAACTGCTGACATTGTAGTATTTGATTAGTTGAAAAGTGATAAAATGTTTTTGACAGGTGTAGTCCAGGCCAAATCCTGTAGTCCTGACAGAAAAAGAATTCTCCATGGAGGACTGTAAATGTCTGACAGTCTCAGATGTATCTGTGAACCATGACCTAGGGTCTTAGTTTGAAAGGCAAGTGAATTCCTGTTAAACTGACTATCAAGCAGGATGAGAGGTAATTTGATCCAATACAATTTGCTGGAGTGTATGCAAACTGCAATCCTTTATTTTAGTTTTTCAAACGTCTTGCTTTTATTTTAATTCTTTGAATATTTGTGGTAGCAAAGAAGATCTACAGCACGAGTGTAAAACTCTGCCTCCACAGAAAATACAGACCATTATTTGGAATTCTGGCTTCAGGGGAGTGGTGCCTCATACCTCAACTGAAATTTTTAGTCTCTTTAATGTAGATGCAGAAGATGTGTTGCCTGGCTCATCACAGGAGACAGTCTTCTTGAGAATATTTGTTGACAGTTCTTTGAGAGTCTGAGGGAGAACCACTGCTTATAAATGCAGCTTTTTTCAGTAGGCATAAAGTGTGCACAGCCTTGGGAAAAAAGTGATTAAAAAAGCCCAAATATTTTTTTTTAATCTCTAAGTCATGCACTCCACATTGGTTTAGAGCAATGAATGAGAGTGCATGTGCTAGTCAGTCCCCTCCAAACTGACTGAAAGGACAGTAGGGTCAATGTTTGAAGAGTTGGATATTTGTTCAACTGTATCTGTTAATTGTCTCTACTCAGCTTCTGCAAGTGAGGTCAGCATTTTACTCTGTCAAGTAATTCATGTTCCTGAAGTCTCAGTCTTTAAGGGCTAACTTGGACAGAATTATCAGTCCCAACAAACCATGACCCAGCCCTATGGTGTTACTAGCAAGACAAAGAAACCCTAACAAACTTGTAAAATTTTCAGCATTTCTCACGTGATACTTGCCAGGAGTAAAAGTGTCTGCAGTCAAGACCCATTCAGGTCAATGGGGACCTTGATATTAAAAGCCACAAGAATGATCTAATAGTTGAAGTGACTTTGACAAATTGAAAAAATAAAGTGCTGCATGAGGCTGAGAAGGCTCTTTTCCATTACTGGGAGTGATTAAGATGTGGTGTTACTTAGGATGAATTGAATTATGAGCTTCCTTAGAGATATTCTCAAGGAACTAGCAATCAATCTTTCTCTGTCCCTATCCTGTACTTTTAATTTGTTGTATTACATAGTTGCTTTTAAGTATAATCTCTTAGTTTTATTTGGGGTTTTTTTTTGGGATCCCACATCTCTTACTGATGAAGTAAAAGAATGAAGAAACAGAAGTGTCCAGTTCTTTTTGGAGACCTTCAAGTCATCTTCAAATATTGCTCATCAACTTCCTTTGGTCTCTAGGTGCAGTTGTCATTTTTATTTGTAGAATTCTAAGCCTAGGTCAGTTTCCTTTTGACTAATGTTAGCCTTTATTGACTAACTGGAAGTCGAGTTCTGCCCATTTTGTGCTGACCTGCAGATGTGTACAAACAGTAATAAATTCCTTTCCCAAGAAGCAGCCTGCCTGAGTTCCTGGTAGCAAATGATGCCTAAATGAACTGGACTTGCATCAGTTTTAAATTCAGACTAAATCCACGGGTTAATGCAGTGTTTGGTGGGGGTCTCTCCTTCCTGGTTACAAAGATTTTGTCTCTTGCAAGGACTGTTTCATGAATCCTCTTTCCTGCTGCTCTGGAGCTGGAAGAATGGGTAGATGGAAGTACTTCTTATGCCTCTGCACAGATTGCATTCATGAACCCATCCAAGCACCAGGACAGCTCTCCTACCACAAGAAATGTCTGTGGAACAGATGAAAGCATGGAATCACTTCCAGAGAACCAGCAGACCTGCTGTTAGGGGGAAGTGAGCTGATCCAATATACACAGGCAGAGCAGATGTTCCTTGCTTGGGAGTGTTGTAATGGGATGGGATCCTGGGGCAGCACAGCTACAGCACACCCAACAAGAGTGCAAGGTGCCCAGCTTGGAAGGTGTTTGTCATCATCATGCAGCACTGTCAGGGACACCTGTCTGGAGTGCAGAAAGATAAATCTCCCATCAGGAATTGACAGCTCTGTGCTGTGTTTTTGGCATGAGCTAATCACAGAACTCATGTACTGATTTACTTTCTGACTGAGACTAAACAGAGTCAAAGGATTTCCCACTGATGAAGTTTATACATGAATAATCTTCTTCCTACCTGTGAGGAGAAAATGGGATGGAAAGCAGTATCCATGCAGCAATAATCTTCTGCTTATTTGCACCTCTCATAAACTGCTCCTCTGTCTGGTGAAGGAGTGGTTGATACACAGGAGCTCCAAACAAGGATCTGGATTGCAGAAAGGTGATCTCTGATACATCCATTTTTGCCAGTTCCCAGAGTCTGTGGCCCCAGAATTGCTCAGCCATGCATTATGTGGCTAGTCAATAATAACAGTGAAAAAGGAAAAAAAAAAAAAGGATTTTACATGCCTTTTGAAAAACGTTGGGGTAGAGTTCTGTAATGTAAGAAAAAGCCTCTCCAAGCAGTGCTGGGTTTGTTTCTCACTTAATTTGCAAATCTTTTTAGTGTTTTTAAACACGCTTTTCAATTCGTGCTCTTGAATTTGGGTGCAATTCTGGGGAGAGATGCTTGAAATTAAATTGTTGGCTCTCTGTGCTCTGTGGTAACTCTAACCCTCGACTAGGCAGCAGAGGACATGCAGCTGGGGTGCAGACAGCTGCTGTTCAAAAGCCTCAGCACAGGAGTGCATCCCAGGATACCTCACTTCTTGTCCTTAGTCAGACTTGTCCAGAAATGCTCTGCTGGCTTTGCTGCTGACCAGGAGCTCAGCTCTCAATGGGCAGACTGATACTCCTCAATCATGGTGATTATCTGAACTGCTCTGATTTGGGATCTGTGCCTTGGCATCCTCCCTGCTTCATTTCTCCAGCAGCAGAGAACAGGGGGGTGGTACTTCTCCATTTTCTTCAAGTAATGATAGTGATGTAGACCTGTTTTTTTTCCTTCCCAAGACTTGGGAGAGCCACTATATTACAACTGGATAGGTGTATCCAGCCACACCCTGGTGCAGCAGAGTAAGAGGTGTTGGGAGCCTGAGTCTAACTAGGAGAAACTCATGTTTCCCTCTCTCTTCATTGACCCAGGGTAGGAGGAGCTTGAAGAAAAATGCAGCTGCCACAAAAGATTCTCAGGTCTTCTTGTGCTTCCTCCCCCTCCACACACACCCTCTCCCTTCCCATTGTCTCTGCTGGGCATTGTGATCTGTCCTAAGATGAGAACACCTAGGGAGAAGTGTCCTAAGAAAAGAATACCATGCAGGAGGAACTGTGGGATTGCTTGCATAATCACAGAATCCCAGAAACAATTAGGTTGGAAAAGACCTCTGGGATCATCAGATCCAACCTGTGACTGAACACCACTGTGTCAGCCACACCATGGCACTGCATCCAGTCTTTCCTTAAACACCTCCAGTGCCAGTGACTCCCTGGGCAGTCCATTCCAATGTCTGACCATCCTTTCTGTGAAGAAATTCTTCCTAATGTCCAAGCTAAACCTCCCCTGGCACAGCTTCAGACACTCTTCTCTTGTCCTGTCACTGAGGAGAAGAGGCCACTGCCCACCTGGCTGCACCCTCCTGCCAGGGAGCTGCATGCATTCCAGGCATGGGGGAAGCTGTGATTATTGCCACTGACCTTGGTACAATCAGCCTGCAAAAGAGTGTAAAATGCTGCTGGAGGTTGGGCCAGCTGGGCACTCCTCCAATTCCTACCTGGTGTTTTTATTTTTTACCTTAGGACAAATCAAAATGCCCATCAGTGACAATCACAAGGGAGAGAAATGTGTGTGGACAGTGCATGCAAAGACCCTGCTGGGTGTGGTTGTCACCCACCACAAAGGGACAATTGTTTTTCTTTGAAACTCTCAATTTTTAAGTGGAGACATAAGAAATTGAGATGCTCATTGCATTTGACCAACTGTGTAGCAGCACCAGCTGCTCTGAGCCAGGCACCTGTCTACAGTGACAGTTGTGCTCCATCCTTTTCTGCAGCACTTCATGTTCCCCTTCTGAAGGACAGGTTTAACAGCAGAATTCAGTGCTACACAGTCCTGGCAGGTAGGACCTGTGGAAGTTTTGTACTCTGTTAATGTAACAAAACTTCTGTATTGTCTTATTTACCAGTAATCTGATTCATCAGGAATAAAGGCAGCCTTCAATTTCTTATTGGAGTCATGATCAGTGACCCACAAAACAGAACAGGACTGGCTTTGCTCTTTCCATGGTGCTGAGACAAAGAGCAAAACCACCCAAATTCACATGTTGAAAACAAGCAATGCCAATGGGATCTATAGGGAAGTCTGATTTACTCAAGATTGCAGTCAAGTACCATTTTCCAGTGAACTGGCAGAATCATAGCAGTAGTTGTTCTGAGTCTGACCACACTGTCATTGTCAGATGTGTTATGAGAAATTTGGGGAAGTACACTCTCAAGACAGTGCACGGTGCTGTTACAGCATCAAACAGACTGTGTTAGGAACAGTACTTCTGAAAGTAACCTAATTTATTGACTAAACTTTTCAGGAGATTTAAAACCATATGTTTTTTATCTTTAAAAGAAGGATGTACCTGAGAGTGCTCATGAGGGAAGCAGACTCATGAGCTCCTGTGTCTGTGTGCTTGGAGCTGGGTTTCCCACTGTGCCCCAGGACAGGTGCATCAAAGAAACTGGAATAACATAAGGGGAGGCAGACCCTGTTACTGTACCTGCTGCTCTTCCATGGCTTCAGGTGTTATCATCATCTGAAAGGGAAAATCCTGGCTGTGGCATTGCATGGAAAGGTTCCTGACAATGCCAGTCCCTGTCTTTGGCAGGAAAAGATCAAGCTCAAGGAATGAACTTAAATAGCATGTGTTGCAGTAAGTATCATGAAATTACCAAGCTGACTCCAGTGTCTGCTGTCCTGCTGAACACATAATTTTTTGCAGCATTTTGAGTTACTTTAGCTAATTCACAAGCTCCCTCTGCTGGGCTACCAGCATAGGAGAGCAATGGCAAAGCTCCTGTTATGTTATTTGCAGACTGACCCATTTTCTTCAGCTTATTTTGACACTTTGTACAGCATCAGAAGAAATGTATGATCAAATTCATGTAAGTGGCTTGTTAGAAGTGTAACAGAGATTTGATGTGTTAGATGCATAATAAAATGCCTGTATGTGCATAGAAGTTTTTTTTTTTTCCATAATGTAACTGTAGCTGTTACCTCCTGAAAGTGCTCATGCATCTATCAAAAGATCGTGATACTTGGTTTCAGTAATGCCTTCTGTCACAGGAAAGAGCTCTAAGGAAATAAATACAGACCTGTTAAAAGAATTAAAAGCTTACAGTCATCAAATACACTCCATAAAGTATGCAGTTTGATGTAGCAGTGGTTTTCAAAATGAGCCAAGGGGCTTGTACAAGCATTCAGAGGAATGAAAAAGTGCTGGAAAATGTTCCTCTAATCAGAAGAGCTCATCCTGCTGCTTTCTGCCTAATCCTCAAGGTCAAGATTTCTGTCTGCAGTTTTCAAAACACATACATGGGGCTTAGCACTGTCATAACCAATAATTGCAGAATCTCTTTTAGTAGATTAAAAGGAGTTGTGAAATTACTGACTTCCAGCTAAACAATCTCAGGGTGAGAGACTGCTAACAAAAACCAGAATGATGCTCTGTGATTGCTGTAGACATAGCACTTCCTGGCTGGCTTTTAACAGGGATTTACTGAAAAAAAGACCTGCCTTAAATAATTCACAAAATTGTGGAGTGCCTTTATGGGAAAAGGCATATTGTCTGCAGTGGCACCAGAGAAAAATGGAGAGACTTTATGAACAATCACAGTGGCTTTTTTTCTGCAAGTCAGGCTCCTAGGCACAGAGAGTGGTACAAATAGAAAGTATTAAAGTGCTGCCTATGTGTTGTGCTTTAAGTAGCAGGTATATGGGAATGTAGCTGTCACCAGTGTGAGTGGAGCAATTATTTGGCAGCACTCAGCATCACTGGACAATGATGTAAAACAGAAAATAAAGAACTCCAGCAACCAATTGATACAGAAATTGCAGGGAGAATGTGGAGTGCATGTATTCTAAACTTCAGTCTAGTGAGGAGACTAAAAGGAACATTTCTAACATGAACTGAGACAAAAACACCTCTTTTGACTAAAGTGGGCAGACCTCTACTTAACCAGTAAAAGAAACATGTATATGTGTGTGTTTGATAAATAGCTGAAAGATTAAGGGGCTTTTTATATGTGCATGTAGTGACAGGACAATGGGGAATGGCTTTAAACAGAAAAAAGACAACTAACATCTAAATATTAGGAAGAAATTCCTTGCTGTGAGGGTGGTGAGACACTGGAACAGGTTATTGTGGAGAAGATGTTCAAAGCCAGGGTGGACAGGGCTTTGTCCAACCTGGTCTAGTAGAAGGTGCCTCCACCCATGGTGTGGGACTTGGAACTAAATGGTCTTTAAGGTGCCTTCCCACCCAAACCATTCTGTAGTTCTGTGGTAGAACAGGTTTTGATGTCTTCAAGAATACAAAGAGGAATTAAGTGACATTTTAAAGCACTAGCAGTATATTTTTTAGTGTCATTAGTCTTCCATTCAAGTACTGACATGATAAGAAATGATTTTACCTATGCTCATATTAAGTGACATTCAAGAATTTTCTCAAAATAGGGATCTTATCTCAAGTATGAATTTTTTTTCTAGGCAGCATATTCTCATATTGGCTTTATTCTGCATCAAAGCATCTGATGGCTCTAGAGGATGTGATATCAATATACAATTTATCCCTTCAAAGCCTTGAGGATGATCAGTCAGTTTCTTTTCTGTCCCTAATTAAACATTACTTCAATAATTCCCAGGGGCAAGGAAGCCTTGTGACTACACTGAAATGAAAATGAAGTTTGTAGGGTCACAGTTGCACTGTCTGTGGTTATGATTAATGTACTTTATGATTGTTGTTTTGGTCATAAGATTTAGCTGTTTTTTTTAAAGGTACTGTGAGGGAACATACAGAGACAAGCCACAGATTTTTTTTTTTTTGGTGACAGAAATCAAAGGAGATTTTAACACAAAATTGATAGAAGGAAAATGTGTCAAACCAATGGAAATCTTAAATGTGATTGCTGATTATTCAGCCTTTGGCAGGTCACTAATAGTGATGGTAAGTGAGAATTTCTGTTCCAGTCAACTCTTTCCCAGAATAAGGAGCAAATGCAAATCCTTCATACTTAAGTGTTTTGGGAAACAGGCAGCAACCCTAAAATGACTGTGGATTGAGTGACTTGGCAAGAGGTATTTGTAGTCAACATAAAGATTTATTTATTTAGCTGTTAGTTAGGACACATCTTCCTGGTGTAAGTCCACAGATCAGCCCAAGAGGCCAGAAATAAGGCTGTTTTCAAGATACACAGGTCCTTTTCTTTCTCATTTACTTTGGTCATGTGGAAGTGGATCATGTGGGTTGATTTCTACCATTCATTCATGCTTTTAAATACCTTTTTTCATCTTTCTTTGCATATGGGCTGCTAAGCCACAGATAAAAAGAGGTGACACTCATTAACATATTTCATGATGCCAACCAAAAGGATATACCATGTATAGACTTAGGTATTCATAGTGCTCAAGTGTTTTGACTTTTTACACTTAGTTTATATTAAAAAACAGTGAACAGTGGATTCTTATCTAGCTGATACTTCTTTATGCCGCACCGTGGAAGGCTGGATTTGGATAGAAGTTTATATCCATTTAAAATACACAATCAGCATTCTAAAACAGTCATAGTTCAATTTAAAAATTAAATATGCTGAACATAAAAATAAGCTTAGCAAAACATGGTTTGTATTGAAAGCTGGTTGATAATATTAAGTGAAGGAATCATTACATACAGAAAATGAACTGATTAAGATTTTTATGACCCACCTAAATGCCTTTGCCTTTCAGAATTACAATTAGTAGAACTTATCCTTCACATTTATTTTTAAGGGATGATCTTAATGCTTTTACAAGATATGGAATTCGGAGGAGTAGGTCCCAAATTTCAAGACAGCAAAATGAGAGCTCTGGAGAGAATTCAGAGTTTCTCACCGTGTCTTTCCTCTCCTCATTTGCTTAAGATTCAAACCATATCTTTAAATTCTGTGAAGCTAAAACAATTAATTTAAAAATGCCTGGAAATGGGTGAAGTCTCCAGATGTTAATGGCTTATTTAATTCTGCTGCAGTGACATTAAAGAACACTAATCAAGAAAAGAACTAGGTTGTTCTCCAGGTTGTACAAATACCAGAGTCATTTGGAGCAGCTGTAATAAAATCCCTTGTTATCATGGGGCAAGGTGTGACACACAAACAAGACCTTTCAGCCATTATTTTTCAGCCAAGTTTTAAGTGACATTAATTATCTGTAGCATCTTTTAAAGTCCAAATGAGAAAATATAGTTTATAACAGATGTTGTCTCCATATTAAACCTATCAGTGTTTTTTAAACTTGAAGAAGTAATTGTAAATCCTGTGATAATACAAATTATAGCAAACCCAAATGTGTTCAGAAAGATTTCAAAGGCATTATTATGATATTCTAGTTAATTTTAGGATTGCTTTTTATCTTAACATATTTATTCATACAGCCTTTTCCTTTTTTTTTCTATGTCATTTTTCCTTTTTGCTTCCTCAGTTCTCTTTTCACAAGTTGAAATATATTCCTTCAAGGTACTGCTGCCATATGGGCTTTCCCCTAAAGCTAAAACAGTACTTCAGTTAAATTATTTAATTGGCCTAGGTATTGGTCAGTAATGTCCAGGTGTGGCTGACACAGGACATTGCTGGTGATTGCAGTGAATTGCAGGTAATTAGAGTTGTAGTTAAACCCTGTAAAATTTATCTCTCACTGAATTCTTTAGATCATTAATGTGGAAAAGTTCATGTCTGGTGAAATGTGTGATTTGTCAGTCTTACTTCTGACACCTCTAAGAGTAAGGCATTAGTCATTTTTAGGGACTGCATTAACCTGTCTGTTATGCTGAAGTCCCACAAGCATAGCTAGCCTATCTTCATAGAAGTCTGTCTTGCACTTCATTTTTCTTAGCATTTTCTTGTATTAAGAAAGTCTGATTCTTTTACTAAGAGGTTTCTGAACCCTCATATATAGTAGTGATTTTCAGTGATTTAGTAACTTTTCCTTGCTTCCTTTTTTAAAAAATCTTGTGTGTAGAAAAATCTGTCTAGGTCTGTGTGTCCCAATAAAGCCTGTAACATTTACTTCCATCTTTTCCTTTGTCTTCTCCTGATGCCTCTTCCCCCAGTCTGGAGGCTGCTGTTCTGCAGCTTGCCTGCTGCTTGTTGTCAGCTTCCATCAGACTGAAGGATTTCTGGGGAGGAAAGACTCTTAGAGGGCCTCTACTTACCTCATCTGTGCAGCTAAAGATTTGACATTCACTTCCTGAGACAGGATGAAACTCTGGTTTTGAGAAACATTATGTAAATCAACTGTGTTATGTAAGGAACTCCTAATAATGATGTACATTACAGCATATTTATAAGATTAAAGGCAGTACTGCATCCTGTGCATGGGAAAAAAGCAGACTCCTGAAAAACATATTAAAAATGAAATAATTATAATAGATTTGATGTTTGTTTGATGTTTCTGTTTAGGTGCTGACTGCAGCACAAATTAAATCAATTTGCCTGGCCATACTAGAATCAGGAAAACAGTATGCAGTGAAGAAAAGGAAACCAGTCCCACTGATGTATTCCTACTATGGAACAGAGTATCTTGGTGAGTAAAACACACCAACACCTCTGAGAGTGTGCTGTGTGGAGAATGTGGGCTAGTAGGCACTTCAGGAATAAAATACATAAAATCTACAGTGTGGGATTTCTCTTGAACCTTTTGGAACCATCCATCCCCCTCCTCCTCAGAGAGGTTGAGCTGGGTTGGAGCTCACCTGAAGCAGTGGTGAAAGGCCACTGAGCAGGGCCCTTGTGAGCTGCTCAAGGCACAGAATCACTGCAGAAAGTGTGAGATTGGTTCACAGTTCCCTGGCTGGGGAGCAGAGAGAGCAGTCACTGAGTCACTGAGACCCTGACGGGTAGAGACAGTTCTTGCACTGAAATTTAGCTGTTAGCTCACTGATACTGTCAGTCAGTAACTGGAAATACCCGTTTATGGCCCAGTTTCAATTTGCTTTCAACAAGTGCAAATATATGGCCCAGATTCAGCAGTGTGTTACGAAGAGTAACACCTTGAAATAGAATTCAGTTCAGGTTCAGTTTAACTTCATACAGTGAGTTTCAGTCATATCAGAGTGAGAGCAGAAGGAATTCATACATATTTTTGCAAAGCTAGAGGAACTAGAAATGACAGAAGAAGTAAAATACAGTGTTATGCACCTAGAAATCTTTTATTCCAAGCACTATTCCAGTATGCATGAAGGAGCCATGCTCTTGACAAGGAAATCTGTCCCAAGGGAAAGTTGCAATGAGGTGCACACAGGACCTGAACCCACCCTCTAATTCAGTTGTTTCTGTTCTTTCCAGGTGCAGCACATGGGCTTTCCTCAATCCTGCAGATGTTGCTCTCCTATTACGAGTACCTGCAGCCAGCAGATCAGGAGCTGGTGTGGCAGAGTGTGGATTTCCTGATGGACCAGGAGCAGAACAGCAACTGGCCCCCTGAGCTGGGGGAGACCATCGAGCGCGAGAACGAGCTGGTGCACTGGTGCCATGGAGCTCCAGGTTCTTTTCCCATTGATGCTATGCACAGCCAGATGCTGATCACATTGCTTTTCCACATTAGGTGATTCCATGTAGAAGATAATCTCAGGTTAAATTTGACCAAAGTGAAAGAAACCCAAAGGACATAAAGAAGTTATACTTTGAGATGGGGAAATTAATTAATTGCTATTGTTCTTCCCCAGAAAAACTTGTATCCCATCACTGTTCTTGGGTAATAACACAGATGTAGCGCACAAGATCACTTCAGCTACTCCAGTGATTGTTAAATTCAGACCACAAGTCAGCTAAACATTTTCTTAGGCACTTGAGTTGGTTATGTGTCATGTGCTTTCCCACAGGGTTACTGAGCTGTGCAGTGCTCTGGTGAAGTTTATGATTAATTTATTTAAATCCCCTCTAAAAATAAGCCAAATAGCTTTTTTTTAGCAGAAGTTAGTATGCATAACTGTGTATAACTAGAATAAAGCAGTGTAGGCCTCATTGGGAAAAAACAAAATGAGTTTCTTTTTCTCATTTAGTAAAAGTTTGTATCTGTTGCCAGTGTAAGAAATTATCTTGTCTATCCTTGTGTTTCTGTCAGTGTAAGCAGGTGATGTGAATGGGGATTTGGAGCCAATAGAAGACAGTGCTAAGAGTTTAAAGGCAAAAATGTGGCTGCTCTTAAAATGATGAAAGTCTGGGAATGTTAGAGTAAACCCTGAAATTCAATAATGCCTTGAAAAAATTGAAAGGGGTATTGTCACAGGGAGAGGATAATTATATTTACTGTGTGTTTTTAGCATAGCAGATACTCCCCCCTCCACATGGAGCATTCAGGGGCTAAGCTGACATGTGTAGAGCACCAGCCTGCAGTTTTTTATTGTATTAATCTTTATTTTCTTATGTGTTCTTTGAGACCCTTGGTGTGCTTATTACAAAAAACAATCTCACTGCTCTTTTCCTAGGCATTGCATATCTGTTTGCCAAAGCTTACCTGGTTTCCAAGAAGCCTCAATATCTGGACACTTGTATCCGCTGTGGAGAGCTCACCTGGCAGAAAGGCCTTCTGAAGAAGGGCCCTGGAATATGCCATGGGGTGGCTGGTAGTGCTTATGTGTTCCTGCTGCTGTACAGGCTCACTGGGAACTCCAAATACATATACAGGGCACAAAGGTGAGCATTCCTGTCTTCTGGATTTAGGTAATACCAAAAGTTTCGGGAATGTTTATAAAGCAGTCTATGATCACCACCCTTGGATGTAACCCGAGTGTTTAAGGTTCAGGATCAATTCTGGCTGTGAGTTCTGGGATGGGTGCACTCTGTGGGAGCTCTGCAGTCTCATTCCAGGCTGCCTGGGCTCCCCCAGGCTCCCTCCCTGCCCGGGAGTCTGGTTCCTTCAGAGGGAACTGGGCTGGATGTGGAGTCACGTGTGTCCAGGTCTCATCCTGATGTGATGGCACAGCTCAAACAAGCTGTGCACCCAAGTCCAGGAGTAGAGTAAAACATGGTTTGTTATGATATTTTTCAGAGCATTTAACACTATTCCATATTACTGGAAGTGGAAAGTAAGTATAGGATACAGTGTGTAATTATTTTATATTTTTAATTTATCATTCCCACTTTTAGTTTAGCTAGTGGGCTAATTCTGTTTTGTCTGGGTGCAAGCACATGTGGTCCAGTGAAAATTCTGTCACAGTGCTGCAATTATCTTTAACTATGTATCTCTAGTTTACTGTACCTGTTTAAAAACATACTATTCCATGTTTGTTATTGTTTTCCTCACAGCACAGAATAACAAGGGGAAATGGTATAGTAATTAAGATGACTGATTTTCAGCCCTTTGCTTATTTTTTTGATTTGTGTAGCTATTTCATTTCAGCATTACAGAATTTCTTGCATTGATGTGAAACATTGTTTGCATCCTAAAAGTTATCAAAAAGCATTTATTTAATGATATGCATTGCAGAAATCAGAAAAAGCTTATCGCTCTTAAACAAGCATAATGCACACACAGATTGCAAAAGTTTGTCTCTTCTGGCTCTAATGAACCTCAATTTCTTGTGGAAATTGGATAGTGTAGAATTTGCAGAAAAGGTTAAATACAGATCATTCTACTTTTTTAAGTTACTGAGTGTTATTAAAATGATGCTTCCAAACAAAAAGTAGACAGAGAGGAACATAAAGTAATAACAAACTCTTTTTTTTTCTCTCTTAGGTTTGCAGAGTTCTTATTTACAGAAGAATTTAAGTCTGGTTCCCGGGCACTAGAAAGTGTATATAGTCTGTATGAAGGTTTTTCAGGAACTGTGTGTTTCCTGACTGACTTGCTGCAACCCAACCAAGCCGAGTTTCCTCTCTTCAGTGTCTTTGTCTAAAGACTGATGTTCTCCAGGGCCACATCCTGGAGGTAGTGGGAGAGGGCACCTGCAGTTCCACTTACTTTTCAAGACAGGCTATTTACAGAATGAGCCGGGGTACCACTAATGCTAGCCTTAATGTAGCTGGGGGTCAGATCAAAACCAACACACACTGGGGCTTGGGGGGTGGGAAAGTGTGTGGTCAAAATAAATAGGTCAGTGGGGAAAAAAAATGGGGGACCTGATTGAATCTGATGTCATAGATACTATCTAATTATTCAAGTGAGAGAGAAAGAGGCATTATCAAACTTTTAATTTGGTGAAAAAAAAGGCAAGCTAGAATTGCAGGGACATGCAAAGAAGAAACAGTGATGCACCCAGTAGGTTTTAAAAAGAGTCCTGCAAAAACCATTGGTGGAGCAATGCACTAATTGGGGAGGGTGTTGTAGATGTGTCACTGCACTGCACAAAGGCAAAATCTGGGATTTTTTTACCTAAACCACATCTGCTAGTTTTAGTAACATGTATTAGGAAAATCTGTATCTTTGAGCTCTTTGGTCCTCATATAATGGCAGTTCTGTAGATAGCTGTGTGTTCAGGTTGCAGTTTCACAGTTCATTTCAGCAAGTGGGGTCTCGTGTGTAAATGAACACTGAATTGGATCCTTCCTTTTAGAGCTCAGTCTGTGGCAAGGAGCTGGTCTCCTTTCTGATCTACTGTAACTGTGTCATGTCTTGTCAGTGTTTTCCCAGTCACATGGGAGATGGGTGAAGCCATGGAGAAGACTTGGATGGAAAAGTTCTGTAGCAAAGATACAGCAGGCAGATGCTTTCTTCATGGTACAGCATTGCTAGATAAATTGTTCAGTGATAAAAAGCTTCCTTTAAAAATTAATTACTTATAGCAGCATTTCTGAACAGTACCCTAAGTTTTTCAGACTATGGAAAACCTATTTTCCTTGATGAATTCTTCACTACAAACCCTGCAAAGTAAATACATCCTGGGATGGCATACTGATCCTCAGAAAAAGCCTGATAACAAAACTCAAAATTGCTTTTTTCCTAGTAAGCAAAATAATGTATATGCCCAAATGATTTTTAGCTAGAAAATTATTTAGATAGAAATAAATGGGTTGCTCAGTACTAGTTGCACTAGCACATATAGTTGCAATTATATGCTGTTTTCTATGTATTATAGATATGATGACATGGTACTTGAAAGCTAAAGAAAACGCTAACATAGATTTGTACTAAAAAATAGAAAATGGATATCTGTATTTAAAATCTATTTACTATTTATTTATTTTTATTTATATGGGAATAATATCTGTAAAGACAAATCAGGAAGACCAATATGTCTAAAACTGAAGTTAGAGAGAAAAAGCTGCTGTACATGCACTGCCAAACAATGCAGTCCCTCTTCCTGCATTCTCAGCTGGAGGAGATTACGATTTCTTTCTTTTTAATGCCTAATGGATTAAAGTTCCCATTTCATTTCAGTGGGCTTTGATCAGGCTATAAGTTGGAGCTGGGTCTTGCAATCCTTCCACATTTTAATATAATAATCCCTTCCTGCTCTTGCCACTGTTATTTTAATGAGATGGCTTATATTATTATGAACTGCGGATAAGGATTTCTGTTACTCTGTTTTGCACTGTGCAGCTCTAATTAATTACTTAATCATAGAAATAACCATATTTCACTGGAATAAAGCAATGCAGTTCTGTATCAGTTTGTCAAGAGTTTAGGTATCCTTTAGTGATTGGAACTGTTAAAACTCAATATACATTTATTATGTGTTTATTAAAACACGTAAGTTAAAAGGTTAAATGGTTCTTTTAAGAAAGCCACTAATGTCACTTGCTTGGTTACTTTGAGCAGTGAGATGTTTGCACACAGAGGGATGAATTCCATAGGGAAGGTGTACACATGAGGCTGAATCAAAAAGTCAGTGGATATGGGAGTGTGCTCTGCCCAGCCCTGTGGAAATGCTCCTGTTAGATCAGAGCAAAGCCAGTTGTCAGTAGTGAAGATCTCAAATCCATTCGGATTTTTTATCTAGTTGGTTCCTGTAAAATGCATTTGGCTCCTATATTTCATAACTGGAACCTTCTTAAAGAAAAGTTTAAGGAAGGTGAAGCTTGGCCTATCCACTTTTTTTTTAAATGTGATTCTTTACAAATGCCAGGAAATAAAAATTGAGCTCAACATCAGTTTTCTAGTGGTTTTTCCTGTGTCTCTCTCTGTAGAATTTCTTCCCGTTCACATTCAGAGGAGACTCTGATCTTCTCTATGTTGTGATCAGCAGCACACTCAAAACAATCTCCTGTCCCCACAGCCATTCTCTGTATATGAAGGCACATGTTCTGGAGAGACAAAACAGTGAGGGAACTCATGGAACCACCCAGTTTTTGAAATCTAGGTCCCAAGCATCTCTGCAGGTTATGTGAGTTCAGGACTGACTCCAGCAAGGGCAGCACACAAACATCCAAGTCTCATGGGATACATCTGATAAAAATCTTGGAACATATTTGTTCATCTCTTTCATCAGACATGGCAGTTTGAGCTCACTCAGAGATTTGTGGCTTTTCGTACCTGACCTGGCTGGGTTAAGGTGGCTTCTAAGATGTGCTGCAGTCACAGCTTCTGAACACAGTGCAAATACACCCCAGGGCTCTTTGGAAAATGTGACTCATTAAATGAGCAAGGTTTTTTCATCTTTCCCCTCTTTATTGCCTTATCTGATATTTTCTCTATACTAAATATGCTGTTACAAACGTGCTGTTGCAATCTTTATTTCTTGCTTTTAAGACATTGACAGAACAGCAACCTGAGCAGAGCTGTCAGCACTTTCCAGTGTAATAAAAAGTAAGGTCCTCTGTATACCCTTCTTCCTGCTTTGAGAAATCAATCTTGTAACCTTTGCTAGACATTCTCCATGGAATGCTGTCTCCTCCTGCTCCCAAATTGGGCCCTTATGGACTGAAAAATGTATTCCTGAACAGATTCTGCCCTGTGCTGTGACAAAAGACTGTGTTGTGGGAAACGTGAGAAGCCTCTTTCAGGGTGTAAAACACAGTAACTATGTCATGTTTGCACATTAGTTTCTTGGTTGTGTTTAGTTTCTAAGGTGTAGGCAATAGGAATTTAAGTGGTATAATAGTATTTCTGATTATGCTGTTAAAGCAAAGAGGATGCATTATGTGGGTATTGGTGCTTATTTGTGATGTACCTGTGTTTGTGTGGTGCTATTTGTGAGTAAAGCTGTAGATTAACACATCAGTTTAAGGAGCTATATACTGTTCATGACTTTTAGCCTGCCATCCATAGATTTCTGTCAGGGAATAATTTTGAGGGAAACTAGATCTGTAGTGTCCAGATTTATTGATTTCAGGATTCATAGAACCAGATGCAATAAGTTTTATCAGCAGTACAGTTCTAACAAATATATCTTTATTTTTAATTGCTACTCACAACTTCTCATCATAACATGTTTATTTTGTGCCACTACTTTCAATATCTGCTTTGTTTGCATCATTGTTGCCTTCAATTTCCCTGCCTTTGTTTCCCAACCTTTGAATAACTTGAGGAGGCTGAAAAAGCAGCCCGGGTCTTTTGTTCTTGAAAATAAGATTGATTGATTTTGCTTAAGCAGGGTGTTCT
Organism: Peucedramus taeniatus; assembly: GCA_013400575.1. Taxonomy (NCBI): domain Eukaryota; kingdom Metazoa; phylum Chordata; class Aves; order Passeriformes; family Fringillidae; genus Peucedramus; species Peucedramus taeniatus. Next base: position 14,173 of record WBNO01025887.1, on the reverse strand, counting down.
ACTAACTTGCATTACATTATTTTATGCTCCCAGATGGTCTCTTCTCTCTGGCTGTGCCATTTCCCACCTGCTAAGGAAAAATCATTATCCTGTGTAACAACTGTCACTGGTGTTTTACTTCATTAAATAAAGCAGAGACTTTCTAGGGAGCATGGTCACTTCTCCATGCTTCAGTGTTTCAGTTCTGTTAGGACAATCGAAACCAAGTGAAATGGTTAAACATTCCAAAATACACTTTTAAGTAGTTCTGGGAAATATACATAAGGGAATGCAAGTAAAGGGACCACCTTTATTGCTACTCTGTCAAATTAAGTAATGCCACTTTGATGTTCTAATACTGATTATGTATGGACATGGAAAGAATATGACAAGAATACTGACTGGTTTTTTAATACTGTGGAAAAAACTGAACCGTAGGTATCTGCTGCATTCAGAATCATGGAGGGGCAATATGTGCAAATGGAAACTTTGATAAGCAATCAAGTTTTTGTACTCATATAGTTTTCTGTATATACAGTTACAGCATCTGCCAACATATTGCATGTTTTATGCCAACAGTGACCTATTTTAGTGTATGCATGCATTTTGAGAATATATCCTTGTTCTTTGGATCTCTGAGGTCTGCCAAGTAAATCTCAGGTGCAGTAATCTTCTACATACCTTGAATATTCACTGGCATGAGTGCATATTCTAATCTGTAGGAAGATTAGTATATCAGGACTAAAATTGCCCAATTGATTTTCAAAGAGTAATCTTGCTCTGAAGAACTAACAATTGCTGGCTGGCAGCACAGCCTGGACTGCTCTGAGAAGACATTTCAGTTGGTATAAATATGTCTAAGACTAAGTAGTAACAGCAGAAAGCTAAATTGAAAAGAAATAAGAAAATGACCAAAAAATCCCACTATGAGGGGAACAACATACTTCAAAGCCATAAGCCAAAAATGCTCAGGGCCCACAAAACAATACAGCAATTTAGGGATGTGAATAGGCATTTTCCAAAGGAATAGCACAGCGTTTCATGGCACAGGCAGTGGTACAGTAAGCACTGTGCATGTTTCAGCTGCCTTGAACAGCACTCCATTGCCATTATAGCAAAGTCATCAAATGTTAAAAAACATTTGCCTGTGAAGGAGTTGCCTGTAGCTGAACCTACTGCCTACTCCTATCTTTTAATGGAACAGAAGTGATGTGCACTATCCATGATGAGGCAGTTTAAAAAAATACATTTAAGAAGCCAATAGCACCAACTTTTCAATCTGCCTTTGAATTATTAAACTTGGCTAATTTGTACTGTCACCATTGGTCCTACACCTCGTATATTGGGAATTTTACATCATGCTCTCAAAAAAATTCTAAATAGCAATCTGCTTGAAAATACATAAGGCCATATTTATTTATAATGCTTAGAAGGGAGTCCCTTGACTTTGTTCATGGCATGACTCAAAGAGAAGATGGAAACATTTAGGTCAAGTACAGCAATACCAACTAGAACGGCAGAAAATGAATTAAAAACTTATTTTGCCCAGTGGTATAATGATATTTGAATACAAAAGATTTTATAGTGTACTCATATTCAGCAACAGCATTATATGACTATGTAGAAGTCCTTAAGTCAATTATATCCTATAGGGAATAGGAAACAAATTCTAGTCCAACATATATTTTTACATCATATAGAAGAGAAAAGCTGTCTGACCCGAAATTTAACTCTGGTTCTGTCTTCATTACCATGACCACACAAGAGAGAAGGATTTCCTTTAGCAATGGTCTGGTTTTGCCACTGAATTGGCCTCCTGCACTCATTTTAAGAGCTTGATAGGCCACCTGCTGATGTCCGTGGTGAACCTCTACTTGATTCCAGGCATGTAAGGTAGCTCCTTCCACATGTGTGAAACAGGGGTAAAACTATGTCATTCCAGACCCCAGGCCTACAAACTTTCCTTTACACATGAGTCCCATGGAATTAGAAAGGCTTGTTTGCATAGTATGAGGAAAGCACAGATGTTTGAATATGCAGGGCCCTATTTGATAGCAATTTATACACATTTTATCTCTATATCTCTGCAATATACGTGAATACCAATACAAATAAAAAGTACAGGGAACTTAAATGGCATTATTTAATGTCTGGTTTGTGTTGGTGACACTTGATTACTCAGTATATTCCAGTGTGTGATGTTCATTCCTTGAGTACGTGCCACACCCTAGATTGGTTTCTCAGTGTTACAGCCATTCACAGCCATGATGTGGTACAGGCCTGTAGAATCAAGGTTGATTTGATTCTTTAGAGATGCACCTTATTGTTTGAAAGCAGGACCCCTGCTTTTCTAATATTTTAAACACTGTGATCTTTCAGAATGTGTTTATTGTATTAGTTTTGTATTGTAGATTATGATAGAAACTAGATTTTATAGCTTTTTAAAAGCAGTGATAATACTAAGCTTCATAGTGGCAGAACAAACTGTGTATATCCATATTATGAATATTAAAGCTGTGATTATATTTTGCCTTAAATAAAAGTCCAACCTCAAACAGTATGATTCTGCATTGGGTTGTTTATTTCTGTAGTTATCTTTCATAGTGCTGGCAACACTTCCTTCCAGAACAGTCATGACTCAGTGCTCCAAAAGCTTTTCAGTGGTTATCAAAAGTAAAATAAATAATTTTAGAATGGGATAAATCATCCAGACTGCACACAGTACTTAGGTAAAACACCTTATGGTACTTTCCCACTAGACAAGACAGGTTGCTTTTGGACTGTAGATTAAAGTTTCCCACTCTAGGTATTTATTGTCAGTCTGCTTAAATCTCAGTTTCCATGTCCTCTTCCCTTCCCAGATAAGACTCTCCATTCTCAGTAAAGAACACAAGCATTAAATTCACCTTGGCCTGCCCACAACAAGGTTTTCATCTTTATCACCATGAGTTTAGCTCAACTTGAGTGGAGCAATGGGACTGCAGATTTGCCAGTGCAGTAAAGAAATGGCCAAGTGTTTATTGGCACTTTTTGTGTAAATCTGGTGATACCCTAACTTGCATTAAAGAACAGTAGCAGATAAGCAGAATAGCCAGTAGTGTTATCCCATTAATAATATCTCAGACTTCTTATCTTGCCTTCCTCTTGTGCTCCTTTAGGTCCCAGGTCTGTAGCTAACCCCCACAGGTTGATCAGCAGTTACCTAGGAACAGACAAGAAGAAACAAGATCTATCACCAGAGCCAGCGGAGCATGAACCAAGTACCTGCACCAAGAGGAGGAGAGGAGCGATGGCTGTAGATGCCTGTGCAGGACAGAGGCACCATCTGCCAGCCTGGCTTGGTACCTCTGTTTTGTTTCTTGCCAGGTGCTCAGGTTCAGGATTTCAGAGGGACTACAAAGGCTTGTCTTTTCCTCAGGCTGTCACCTTATGCTGCTCATCCATGCAGGCATCACCGATACTGCTGGGGTGACCATACATATCTCCAGAAAGACTCCAGAATTTTGGTGGTGAGGGAGAAAGACCCAGGGACAGCAGGCAAATGCTGCAGGTCAACAGCTGGTGTCATAGCAGAGCTTAGGGTTCTGTGGCTCAAGGAACCTTTGAAGGAAAACATCTGGCAAGCAAGAGGAGAGCCACCTGGCAAAGAGCTAAAAGGGCACCTCTGACACTGCCAAGCTGCCCTGATCAGGGAGTCTAAGCTCAGTGCATCAGGGGAGGCTCTCCTGCACTCACAGCTCCTTTTCTGCCTTTTGTTTGCTTGGTTTTGTTTATTTGTTTGTTTGTTAATTAATTATTTGTTTGTTTATTAATTAAATAATCTCTCAGGTTTTATTGTTGCACAGGGTTATTTTCTTCCTGCAGTACCTTCCTAGTACAGACTTTGCCCTTGCCTCTTCCTTTCAGATCTCTATTTTATCACTCTCTCCAAGCCCCTGACAGGAGGGTGTAGCCAGGTGGGGGTCGGTCTCTTCTCACAGGCAAACTGATAGGACTAGAGGACACGATCTTAAGCTGCACCCAGGGAGGTTTAGGTTGGGCATTAGGAGGAATTCCTTCACAGGATGATTAGACATTGGAACGGGCTGCCCAGGGCAGTGGTGGAGTCACTGTCCCTGGAGGTGTTTCAGGAAAGCCTGGACGTGGCACTCAGTGCCATGGTGGGGTTCTTTTCCAGCCTAAGCGATCCCGTGGCTGTGCGATCTCCCCGGCCTGACGAAGCGCCCTGAGGGGCACCCGCTCGCCCCTTCCCACCAACCCCCAGGTCAGCTCTGTGTCTGAGGGCTGAAGGAGACACGATGAGAGGGAGCTCCCCGCGCACCGCCGAGGAACCTTCCTCCGCTTCCAGCTCAGACAGGGTCCAGCCCTGGCCAGAATCCAGAGCCAGGCAGGATCCAAGCCCGGTCAGGATCCAGCTCCGGCCCGGCTCCAGCCCCAGGCCGCGGGCCGGCAGCGAGCGCGGCGCTCCCTCTGGCGGGGACTGGGCCCTAGTGCGCTACAGCGGCGGCTGGGAGGGCCGGGCTAGGGCGGCCGCTGCGATGAAATTCCCGGGCTCCGTCCTCATCTCCCTCGTCCTCTTCATGTCCGAGACGGCGGCCGCGCTGTGCCTGAGCGCGGGGTACCGCAACACGGGGGACCGCATGTGGCAGACGCTGACGCTGCTCTTCGCCCTCTTTCCCTGCGCGCTGGTGCAGCTCAGCCTGGTCTTCATCCACCGCGACGTGAGCCGCGACCGCCCGCTGGTGCTGCTGCTGCACCTGCTGCAGCTGGGGCCGCTCGTCAGGTCGGTGAGTCCGCGCCGCCTC
>WBNO01025885.1:2032007-2057021 GCA_013400575.1 Peucedramus taeniatus | reverse complement strand
CGTGCCAGCCCAGCCGAGCCGTGCCGAGCCGAGCCCGCCCCGACTCCAGGTATGGGAGCAACGGGGAGCGGCTGAGCCGGGGACGAGGTAGGATCGGGGGGCCCGGGGGCCGCCGTGAGGGTCCCAGAGGGGCTTTTGCCCGGCACCGGGACCGAGGGGATGCTGCGGTACCCCGGGCACGGGCGGAGCGGCGGGACGGGAGGGAATAGGGTGGGGGTCAGCCGGGGCTGGGGCAGCCCAGCGGGGCTGGGGGCTCCGCGCGGACGGTGGCACCGGGCAGGGAGCAGCCTGGATGGATGGATGGATGGATGGATGGATGGATGGATGGATGGATGGATGGATGGACGGATGGAGCGGAGGGGGCTCTCTGGGGGTCGGAGCGGTGCCGTGCTCCGGGTGCGGGGGCTCGGCCGTGGGTGTGATGCGTCCGGCTGGGCAGGGCCCGGGGACTCTGCTCGTGGCCGTGGTGCCAGTTATCCGTGAAACCAACCTTCATCCCTGCTCCATGGGACTCGCACTCGCCTGGCTGCGTTCCTGGGCCATGGAGCCACAGAGCCCCCTGAGCTGCCCGGGACCGGCTGCTCCGGGCTGCTGCCAGCGGCAGCGCTGAGCTCCGCGGAGCCCCGGCCGGTGTGTGGCCATTGCTTCCCACTTTATGGGAACCACCAGCACACCCCATTCCTTCCTCTCCTCGCTCCTGGCGGAGGGTGCAGCATCCCGTGGGATCGCCGGCATGTCTCGACAGGGTGATCTCCCTTCCCTAAAATGCCTTTTGGGGGGATTCCTCCTGCAACATCCCAGTTTGCTGCTGCCGGTCCTGGCATGTTGCTGCGGGATATGGGATGTAGGATGCTTGGGGTGGTCTCTACCCACTGTCTGTGCTGCCCCTCCAAAGAGACCAGCAAAACTCAGGGAGACCAGCTGGAGAATTGAAATGAAGTCTCCTGGAATAACCTCCTGGCAGCAAATCCGAATGGCTGTTGGGGAGGGAAGGCAGCCAAAGCTCATTTCATGGTCTGAGGGCTGCAGTAACCCCCCTCACCCCCCCCACAAGCTCCACCACCAGCAGGGAGCCAGGAGTGTTTCAGAGATGGGCGGGGGGCAAATCCTTCGAGCCTGGGACTGCAGCCACAGTGGGGTTTGCCGTGTCCCCTGCTGGGTTCGCAGCTCCCATGCAAATTAAGACAAGGACTGAAAATGCTGCATACTTGGTTGCAGTCCAGCTCTTAATCCTGCTGCCTGGGGGCTGCTATTTGCAGAGTAACAGGTTTGCAAGCAACTGCGTGTTGCCTGAACAGGGATCCCTGGGGTTGGCCATCCCTGCACCTTGCGGTGGCACCCGTGGCTGCAGGGTCAGGGCTGTGTGGGTCACAGAGAGCAGGCTGGGTCGCTCCCAGCGTGCCAATGTCTGCACGGGACCAGCTGGGCACAGCCTGCCGGCGCCTGTTTCCCGGGAGCTCTTGGACTCACCAACTCCTTTCCCATCAGCTCACCCGACAGCTGGAGTCTGGCAGGAGTCTGGGAGGCCCACAGGATGTTACCTGGCTCCTTGGGTGCTGTAGACTTTGCCCTCACTCGGCTCCAGCACCTTGCTTACTGTGGCAAATACATGGGAACCTGATTTGGGGTGGTCCTGAGCTACTCTGCACTGCCCTGCACCTCCCTTCCCTGGCACCGGCAGCACAGGCAGGCGATGAGGACCTTGCTCATGTGAGGGGGAGAAGACCTGGGAGTGGACAGGGTGTTTTGGGAGCCATTTGAAACCCAAGCGAGTGGTTTGGAAGGGGGATGTGCAGGAGGAGAAATGGGGTTGCTCTCAAAGAAGACTGAGTGTTGTGTGCCACTGAGTGCGTGGCAGGGACAGCTGTCTGTACCCCTGTGGCCAGAGCTGCCCTTGCAGTGTTGTTACTGTGTCAGTCAGCCTCAGTCCAGTGTAGCTGGTGCTTTGCAGAGTGTGTATGGCTGCTGCTGAAGCCACAAGGCTTCGTGTGCCACCGAGCCAGGTGCCGTGTTGCCCTGGCACTGGAGGAAGTGCTGGGTTAGTTCACCATGATACTTCTGTTTGTGGTGTTTTTTAGGAAATGGAAATTTTAAAAAAAGTTTTGAATGTCAAGACCCAGCTCTAAGCAAACGCTCGGTCTCAGGAGCCCCAGGCAGGCTCCTGTGCCAGCCTCCCCTTGGTTCTCCCCACGCCTTTGTGGGAAGGGATGGCTGCCAGCGGCTGGCAAAGAACAGATCTGGCAGGGAGTTGTGCTGTTCCCGTGGGAATCACCATCAGATCTGGTTTCGTGCTGTTGGCAGGACTCATCTCGAAGGTGCTGGGTGTTCTGTGCAGTGCCATGGCCCGGGAGAAGATGAAGCACCCCGTGGCACAGCTTGGCACCGCCGGGCTGCTGGCACAGTGCAGCTGCCCCTCGATTCCTTGGGCATTAGCCAACGCTCCCGGCCGGCCCCGCCGCCCACCGGTGCCGGGAATCTCATGCCAATGCCATGAATAACGTGTGGCTGGGCCTCGGGCACGCACCACTGGCCAAGGACAAGGGCACTTTGTGAGCAACTCAGATACTGACACTGGGGCATCCCTTTGCAGGGGGAGCCGCATGGGGCTCTCACATCCTTGGACAGCTCCAGACCCAGGGCACATTGTGTTTGGTCTCTACGAGGAGGGGCTGGTTGTGCAAAGCTGTGTTGCGTCTCCAGGAGCCCGTCCTGGCTTTCCTCTCTGTGCCACACTTTCCTCATCATGCTGCTGAGTCCCTGCCTGAGTAACCCACTTTGGTGAGGAGCTGCAGACTCATTAACATCTCGAGGAACAGCATGTGTAAAGTGACACAAAAAGACACAAGCTCCTGCATCTCCCTGCTTCCGGTGTTTGAGTCATCAGGGCGTTTTCCTTTCTCCTTGGGAAGAAAGTCACATCCAAAAGCCACGTGCCACCTCCAAAACCTTAAATACCCACTGCCAAGTCACCCAGAAAGCAGTAAGGTGGTAGTAAACACCTTTTGTTTGTGAGGTTTTTAGTCTTTTTTCTCCCCATTTCACCTAAGGTTTAGAGACCTCGATATAATGCTTTGGCTTTTCTTTCCAAGATGAGTATGTTAACGATGAAGGGAGCATAAGAACTGTTGCCCAGGAACACGCCTCCCTCTCTGCTGATAAGGGAGCCTGCTCCAAGCTGTGCAGCCCTGGCAGAGTGTCTGCCACCTCTTTGTACATAATCTGGTTGATTTTGAGGCCAAGCCAGGAATTTTTCCCAAATGGGTATGGGAAGATGATGTGGCAGGATTCAGCCCTGCCGAGAACTCAGCGCATCCGGCTACCTTTGCTGTGCTTATTGCCAGCCTGGATGGAGGCCCTGGTTTCTCACTGTGGAACCATTTTCAGGGGATTTTCTCTTGCTATTGTTCGGCTCAGGAAACGGCAATCAGAGTTGGCCCAGCGGGACCATAGAGGGCTCGGAGGGGAAATACCGGCTCCCCCTCCCTCTTTCCCACAGGGATTTCTGGTCCCAGTTGAGTAACGGCTGAAAGGGGCTGATCCTCTCCTCCAACCATCCCAATAGAACCTTAAAGTTGTCAGCATAGTGGGATGGGCTGAGGCCTCATTAGGATTCAGCATTCCCCATCCAGAGGCGATGCTTTATTGGCCTGCCAGCTCTGTGCTGCCTCAACATGGTTGGCATTCACCTGAAGCTCCATTGCTTTTAAGTGATCCAGGTGTTTTCCACCACCACCAGCATTCTGCCACCCCAGGTCTGTGTTTTTTGGATATATATGTGTGAATCCTAAGTGTGTGGCAAGGCACTGGGGTGGCAGCCCTATCCAAACCCATTTACTCCTCCCAAGTCGTGCCTGTGCCAGACCCTCCCAGCTCACACTGAGAGACCTCGTTAGTGTCACTTAGTTACAGCCACGGCAGCAGGTTAATTAACAACCCGAAGCCCCCGTCTTCTGATGATAAATTGCCTCAAGAAACAGAGGGGGAAGGATGGGGAGTGGGCTGTACACCCGTGCAGGATCTGTGCTGGCCAGAGAAACTTCCAGACAAAGCCTGTGCTGCTGGGAGACATCTGCTAATGAATTGTTCAGCATCTGATGATCCTTGAGCACCTGGGAGAGCTCGTAAGCCTTTGCAGGTGATGCTGCTTGGTGCCCTGGCACCAACTCACAGCAAACAAAGCAGGACTCGACTGCTCGGTGGGTTTTGAGGGGGTGTTTGAGAGCAATGCAGGAGAGGGGTGCAGCAGTGCTTCACTTTGGGCAGTGACAAGTGTTGGGCTGGGCCGGGGGCTCCAGCAGCCCCCACCAATGCTGTCCCACCCTGGAGGGGCTTCTGCTGGTTCCCAGACCCTGGCAGGATGTGTCACATGGCTGAAGTGACAGCAAGGCGAGGAGGAGGTGACACTTGGACACATTTCAGCAGAGCTGGAGATGCAGTTTGTGGCCTGGGGCAGGCAGAAAGCACAGAAAGAAGGCTGCACGTGGGAAGGCTGTGGCTGGGTGAGCACAGGGGTGTGGCAACACTTGAGGGTGCTCAGTGCTGGCCTGGGTGTGGGTCACAGAAGCCCCATCCTCGTGCAAAGATGAAGAAAAGGGTGGTGGAGCAGGGTTCTAGATGAAGGCATGGGCTGCACAGGATGTGGCCCAGCTGGTTGTGAGCAGCAGATTTGGGCAGCCGTGGTTGCTGTGCCGGCGTCGCCAGGATGTGCCTGGGAGAGCCTGTTTCTGCAGGCTGGAATGATGGAGTGGTTTGCAATGTGCCCAGCTCCTCAGCTAGTCTGCAGGAGCTGAAAACATCCAAGAAAATAATTTCAGGGCTGGTGAATTAGGAAACCACAGTTTCCTTCTGTTCCTATCATTTATGATAACAAGTCAGGGTGTTAACTGAGATGTGGAGCTGAGAGCGGAAGAGGGGACCCCTCCTATGTGGACTCTTTGGTTGGAGTGGTGGGGCACCCTCTCCATGGCAGGGGCTTCCAGCCTCTGCCATCCTTCCAACCCACATCCAGTTTGGATGCCCAGTGGTCCTGGCTCCTCCTGGAGGCAGAGGCAAGAGGGAGCTGGCTGTGACACTGACTGGTGTCCCACATGCACAGCCTTTGCTCTCCATCCCTGCCCTCATGGCATGGGGAATATTCAGATACTCATGTGCCCCCTTCCCTTTGTACCCTTTCAGGCTCTGCTGTCTCCTTGAAGGCCAAGCCAAGGTAGAGAGCCCAGGATGAAGGTCCTCTTCCTGCTGCTTCTCTCCCTCCTCCAAGGTAGACTGTCCTGCCTTGGGATGGTGAGCTGGGTTTGGGCTGCTGGGAGTAACTGGCAGCCCCAAAACAGTGGCTGGGGGGCACCATGAGATGTATGCAACCAAGACTTCCACAGAAGTAAAACATCTCATAGGATGATGTGCCTCTGGTGGGTCTCTTGGGCAGAATGGGTCCTTCCCAGGGAAAGGAGATGGCCTCCATCCATCCCTGCTGGGAATGGACAGGTCCTCTTTCAGTGTCTGCTGATGTGGGTGGTGGCACATGGGAGAGGGTGTCCCTGAGAGACAGGAGGTCCTGTTGCCCGAGGGGCCCTGGCAGATCCTTGCAGCATGGCTGTGACACTGGGGACGTGGCTGGTGTCACTCAGCCTGTAGGACAGGGTTGGGATAACTGGGGTGGAGAGCCTGGCATGCCACGTGTGACAGCTGCTGCAGGGCTGCAGCATTTGCTGGTCTGGCTGTCCCTGCAGCTGATCTGCTGTCTCTGTGTCCTGTACAACGCAGGGGTGGGAGCCGATGGCCACAGGGGAGAGGATTTCCGCTTCTGCGGGGACCGAAACCAGACCCAGGAGAGCTCTGTCATCTACGAGCACGGCCCCCCCACCATCTCCATCCAGAACACAGCCCAGGCTCTCATCATAAAAAGGCCCTTTTTGCCAACCAGGAGGAACTCTTACTACAAGTACAGGTTGCCCCCCACCTTGGGCAGGTACCGGTTCTGCATCTACTGGTTTGAGTCCAACAGGACCCTGCAGCTGGTGTATGGGAAGCAGAGCATCCTCCTGGGTGGGGACCCATCCAGCAGCATCCCCTGGGGACAGGAGAGCCAGAAGACTGAAAGAACCGGAGCCTTCATCTTCAATGTGTCCTGTATCATAAAGGGTGGGCAGAACACCTCCCTGGATGCTAAAGATGAATACTTCTTCCGTGGTAAATGCAGTTTAATGTTATTTTAAGGAAATTGAAGGGTTGTTTTATCCCCAGCCTGTTCCCTAGTCGTCATCAGAGCCCTGGTTGTTTCCCAGTGTATGGTTTAGCCTGGTGGTATGAAGATAGCTGAAGGGTGATTGAAGGGGATGTAGGTTTTCTTGAAGCAGCCCAAAGACTGCCTGGTACCCAGCATCCTTAAAGGTGGAGATTTTCAAAATGCTGCCTAAAATCCTGGAAAGTTGAGGTCTTTGCAGTGGTTTCTCAGGGTCCAGTTTACACCATGAGGTCTCCATGGCCTCAGGGGGAGCTGAGTTGTGGGTGGCAGGAAAGCCCTGTGGCTTGGGGTCACTATCAGCTTTCCTGGCTTGGGATCACCTTGAAGCCCTCAGGGCTCTGCCAGTTAGTTTGGGGCATAAGGAAGCCAATTCTGCCCATGCATTTCATGGCATTTCCTTTCCACCAGCCTCTCCAGAGAGCATGCCTGTCTGGGAGCAGGATGTGGAGGAGCAGCTCACTGCCTTGGACAGCCTCATTGCCCAGCCCCTGGCAGCAGCCCTGGGAGCCACGGAGCAGCAGAGGCTCCGGCGGTGAGTTCCCAGCTCCTGCTGCTGCCAACCCATGCCCACTGCATCCAGCTCACTGTGCCCCTTCCCCAACAGCAAACTCGGGGAGCTGGAGAAGATGCTGGCCAAGGTGGAGCTGGAAGGGCAGAACCAGACCTTTGGGGAGGCCACTGTGCACGCGACCGTCCTGAGGGTCCAGCCCAGTCTGGCTCCTCAGCACCTGACCTTTGCTTCCCAGAGAGAGGTGGGTCCTGGAAAGTCTGCCCCGGTGCTCTTGGCCCATCATGCCCTCTCTACACCACTTTCTGATGTCTTTCTTTGCAGGAGAGTGGAGAGGTCCAGGGGTTCACAGTGGACCTGCCAAGCAGCCTGTTCATGACGGCGAAGGAGAGGGAGGAGGTGGTGGAGCACAGGGTGCTCCTCATGGACATCAACAGGCAGACCATGTTCCAGGTAATGCCCACGGGAATGGCATGCTGGGTGTCCCATGGTACTGGGCTGCAGGGGTGCCACCAGACCAGGGTGCTGCTACTCACTGTGAGAAAGTGCTTCAAAAATGAGCTAAAAGCTTGATGGGTAAAGTCATGGTAGCTTCTTCTTGGGCACTCTACTCTGCTTCCCACCTGGCTGCTCTCCCTTCCCACACTGCCACTGCCTCCTCTTCTCCAACAGGATGAAAACAGCAGCCACGTCCTGGGTGACAAGGTAGTCAGCATCTCCCTGGTGGACACAGTGGTGGCCAACCTCTCTGACCCAGTGGTCCTCACCTTCTTCCATGACCAGCTGCCGGTAGGTGGGGGAACAGCCTCATAGAACCTGATCCCACCAGGAATGGAGGGGGAAGGAGAGCTCAGCCCCTGCCAGCTTAGGGTGGGGTGACAGTGCAGAAGGTCCATGCCCATGGCCTGCCTGTGCAGGGTCTGCTGTGTCTTCTGGGCTGTATCACAATCATGGCTTCACTGTGTGCACTGGTGGTGGCACTGCCTTCCCCCTTCCAGAAGATACCCCATGGCAGATGTGTCACATCCAGCACTGTCACCAGGGCTGGGGCACACTCTGTGTTAGCAGGCCCTTGGCTCCTTCAAGGCTCTGTCAGGTGCCTGCTCAAAGCTGAACCTTTGTTTGGAAAAGAGGATCTGGAAGGAGATATCTGCTCCATCAGTTGTTAACAGAGTGGTCTCTGCCTGGAGCCCACTCCCATAATAGAGGGAGTCTGCTTTATCCAAGTTGTATTTTATCTCCTGAGACCATCTTGTCTCCTGCCCCATGTTGTCCCCTATCAAAAGTGCTGGGCAGGCAACAAACCCACAGCTGTATCCTGACCAGGGCCTGTGGTTTTGTCATTGCAGAGGAACGTGACCCCACTGTGTGTCTTCTGGCAGGAGAACACCTCTGGTGAGTGCCCCTGCCCTTGGGTGTGACGTCAGGCCCTTTTTCCAAGGTGCCACAGCCCCACCAGCAGGGTGAAGGTTGCTCTGCACCTTCCTTGCTCCATCTCCATAAGCCATTCCCACAGGGCTGATGTCAGTTTTTTCCCTCCAGAGCTAACCTAAGAGCTTTCCCCTTCCCTAGGGATGAGTTCCTGTGCTGAGGGGGCTATTTGAGTATTTGTGCTTGGCCTGGGACAAGCTGGGTCCCCCCGCTCTTGTTCTCCCTCTTTCCACGGACACCTGGCCCTGAAGATCCTCTAGGCCATGGCAGATGTTCCTGCTGCTCACCAGATGCTCTCCCTTTCTCTTGCACAGCCAGTTCTGGGAGCTGGGACAGCTATGGGTGTACAACAGTGACAGGGAGCAGCCAGACAGAGTGCAGGTGCAACCACCTCACCTACTTTGCTGTGCTCATGGTGGGTAGCACCTTCCCTCAGATCCCTCACATAATCCCCAGTGGTGCTCTTCCTCACCATCTCTCATTCCTCCTCTTCCTCAGGTTTCCTCTCCAGAGATCACCTCTGTGCACAGGAATTACCTGAGTATCATAACCTACGCTGGCTGCCTGATCTCGGCTCTGGCATCCATTTGCACCATTTTCTTCCTCTACTTCAGGTACAGTCTGATGGTTCACCCCATGTTCCCTGTCTGTGTCCTGTCCCTGGCCATGACCACCTGGGTGGGCACAAGCTCTCCAAGCAGTTGGTAGCCTGGATAGAAGTATCATGAAGGAGCCTTGTTTGAAGAAAGCAGAGTTCTCCTGTCCAGGATCCACTCTCTTGGTCAGGTCTCCTAGAGGGTGCTCAGAAACACCAGCTCTTTTCAATGATTTTGGAAAATCTTTTTGGTTGTTATGGATGCAGCAAGCAGAAGTTTGCAAAGATCTTTTCAAGGACCTGGAGGAGAACATGAATGTCTTCTCCTGAGTCATGTCACTGATCCTATATGGATGATTCAGACCTGAAATCTTAGAATCATAAAAATATAGAATGGTTGGGGTTGGAAGGGACTGAAAGATCATTCATTTCCAGCCCCCCTGCCGTGGGCAGGGACACCTTCCACTATACCAGGTTGCTCAGAACTCCATGCAACCTGGCTTTGAACAATTCCAGGGATGGGGCATCCACAACTTCTCTTGGCAACCTGTGCCAGGGCCTCACCACCCTCACAGGGAAGAATTTCTTCTGAATATCTAAACTAAACCTGCCCTCAGATTGAATCCATTCCCCCTTGTCCTCTCACTCCATGCCCTTGTTCAAAGTCCCTTTCCAGCTCTCTTTAAGCACTGGAAGGTGCTTTAAGGTCTCCCTGGAGCCTTCTCCAGGCTGCACAACCCAAACTCACTCAGCCTGTCTCCATAGGAAAAGTGCTTCATCCCTCTGAGCCCCTTCAGTGCAGGGTCAGCTGCAGGGGGCTGGGTTTGCACGTGGGGTGGGTGGTCTCTCAGTGGGGTTGGTCTCTCAGCCCCTGGCACTACCAAAGAGTCTCCTTGCTCTTCTGCTGGGGCAAGTTGCCCGATGCAGGGCTGTGGGGTGGGTGCTGGCCAGGCATGGTGGTGAGTTCTGCTCCCTTTGATTCTCCAGAAGCAAGCAGCGAGACCAGATCACGAGCATGCACATCCACATGAACCTGCTGGCTGCCATCTTCCTCCTGGACATCACCTTCCTCATCTCCGAGCACTTGGCTGCCAGCAGCAGCGAGGCCATCTGCAGAGCAGGGGGGCTGTTTCTGCACTTCTCACTCCTGAGCTGCCTCACCTGGATGGGCATTGAGGGCTACAACCTCTACCGGCTTGTGATCGAAGTCTTCAACGCCTACCATGACCACTTCCTCCTCAAGCTCTGCCTGGTTGGCTGGGGTGAGCACGGGGAGGCAGAGACACCCTGAGGGCACGGGCTGGAGGGGCACTTGGGTAGGTCTTTCCCACTGGATACGGTGCCTGGATGGGGATGGAGACAGAGCTGTGGGGGAGCAGCTGTCTGTCAAGAACCTCGGTGGAGAAGGAGACTTGAAGGCTGAGAGTAGAAGCTGGTGTTAAAGCAAGGGTGGGTCATCCTGGGGGATCACCCAGCAATGGAGACCTGTGAGAGCCACCACTGGGGATCTTTAAGTGGTAATAGGATCCTTTCTTTCTGAAAGAAACATCCAGGAGAGCCCAGGGCTGGATGCAGGAAGCGCCCATGCTTCTCTGCCATGCTCTGGGCTGGAGGTCGTGGCAGGAAGATCTTGTGATCTTTCATGGCCTAAAGCTCTACATCCTTGGGAGGTTCCCAGCTGGGGTCAGCACAGCACTGCTCCCTCCCAGCATGGGGCTTATGCCAGGTGCCCTTGCTGTGTGTTCCATCCTTGGTTTCCCTTTGGGAGGCAGGACGTTGGCTTGTGCTCAGTGCAGGGAGAAAGGGCCAAAAAGTCCTTCCAGAAGGTCCAAAGGCTAGGGAGTAGGGCAGCCATTTCACTCTGCTCTCTCCACCCAGGAGTCCCCTTCTTCTGTGTGATGGTGATCCTCCTGGCTAGCTGGACAAACTACGGCCCCGTCTCCATTCCCATCTATGAATCCATTGATGGCAGATCCATCAACGCCACCATGTAAGTCATGGCAGATGGGTCACCTGGTCTCTGGTCATAGGTAAAGTCAGCTGGCTAAACCTTCACCACGGCCTGGGGCTTTTCTGAGGTTTTGTGTCAGGGGGATCCCCCCTTCCTGGGTGCTGGGCTGGCACCAGCTTCTGTGCTTCTCGCAGCCCACAGTGTAACCCTCTGCCCTTTCCCCTCCCTCCAGATGCTGGATCACGGATCCCCTGGTCCATAACACCGTGAACCTGGGTTTCTTCAGCCTGGTGTTCCTCTTTAACTCAGTCATGCTGGGGGCCATGGTACGGGAGATCCTCCGGCAGAACAAGAAAGGTCACAAGCTCAAGCATGTCCTGGCCCTCTTTGGGCTGAGCATCCTGCTGGGCATCCCCTGGGCACTGATCTTCTTCTCCTTCATCTCTGGTGTGTTCCGCCTTGTCTCCCTCTACATCTTCACCATCATCAACTCCCTCCAAGGTGAGCCTGTGACTCTGGGCTCCTCTAAAGGGCGCCAGGATTTTCACGGGGTGTTGGTGGGGTGCTGATGGTGTGCAACACAAGCTCTGGCAGGCTGGGTGGCTCACTCTCAGCTGTGGTTTGTCCCTCAAGTAGGCTCACCCACACTTCCTCTCCCCTCTGCCAGGTTTCCTCATCTTTGTCTGGTACTGGACCATGGTGCTGCAGGCGAGGAAGTCCCCTGACTCTCAGAGCAGCTCTGACAGTGCCAAGCTGCAGCCCAGCAGCAGCTGAGCCCCGTGGTGGCCGTGCCGTGCCAGAGCTCCCCATGCCAAGGATGGCCACAAGAAGGACCACACCGTCTGCTTTGCTACTGCACTTGCCCTGTAGTGCCACGAGGAGCCAAGGGACCCACAGTGGGGCCAGCCACCCCCACCTCTGCTGGCCCCCTCCCCAGTTTTCCCACCCACTCCATCCTGACTGGCGTGGCACCCTTGGGGCAGGGGAGAAGGAGGGAGGGATGCTTACTTGGGCAGTGGGGTCTGTAAAAAGTGGAAGGGGCAGGGGCAGGGTGCCCAGTGCCTTTGGATGTCCCCTCCCACATCCTTAGGCCAGGAGTGATGGGTGGGAAAGGCCCAATTTTCAGCCCTTGCTGATGGTCACCATGAGGGTCCTTCCCCAGGGAAGACAGAATGACTCTGCCCCTGCCACACTCTCAGGCAGCTGAAATAATCTATTTTTGTTATTCTGTTGAATGTCTATTTTTGGGTGATGTAGGAGTTCAGTGAGCGTGCCTGCACACCAGAATTGTGCCCATTAAAGTTGTTCCTTTCAGAGTGTGGCTCGCTGGGGTCTCTGCTTGGTGTGTTGGTGGCTCTCCAGTGGGATCCATCTCTCATCTGGGTTATCCCATTTCTGGGGCAGAACCCAGCATTTCACCCTGTAGGATCCTGCTGAGGATAGTGGGACCAATAATGGTGCTCCTGGCAGAGCACTGGCTGCCTGGTGCCTTTGGGGTTGGGGTTATGGAGGGAGGTACCATGGCTTGGGAAGCCTCCAGGGACTGTCACTACCCAGCAGGAAGGGAGGCTGGTAGAGGACAGGGATCTGAAGAGGGAGACATCAAAGGATGGGAATCATCCCCTCAGCGGCTGTGGGGCCAGGCAGAATCTGGCTGTCCTGGCTGTGCTTCTTGCAAACACAGCACCACATTTCCCATCCCACCATTCCCCTTCCAGCTGATCACCCCCCTCCACCCAGCTGGGGCAGGGGCACCTGGCCAGGACCTTGTTTCATCCTGCTGGCTTGTGGTGAGGCCCAATTTAGGATGAGGATGCTCCAGCACTTGCTGGGCTGGTTAGGGCCATCAAGCCCTTGGCAGGAGTGCGGGGAGGAGGGGAAAGCAGAAAGCCCCAAGTTGGTCACGGGAAGGACGCGGCGGAAACGCTGCGGCGCTGGCGGCTGCTGCCGTTGCTGTGAGCTGGGACAGGAGGTCACTTGCCAGCCCACAGGAAGGCGTGAGAGGTTCCCATGAGGGAAAGGAGGAACGGCTCTTGCCTCAGAAGTGGCCACAAGCCCCGGGGGAACCTGGGGAGGAGCAGAGCTGCTGGGACAAGGGGAGGAGAGTTGATGGGATGGCCAAGAGCAGCCAGGAGACCCCACAAAGTGGCATGAACTTGTTCCTGGGCACTGTCCTGGTGCTCCTGCTGCTGCCTGGTGAGTGGCATCCTTAGCACAGGGGGTGCAGGGGCTTTGTGGGAAGGTTTTCCCATGGGAAGGTGTTCACCACAAGACCATGTGGGGATTTCATCCTGAAACGTGGACAGGGCAAACGAGAGCATCCCCAGTGGGATGTGCAGAGGTGAGCAGAACTGGGGGCTTTGTTGCTGGGGGCTTTTTTAAAACCTGGGATCAGCTGTCCAGGGTCTCCTCTGTGAGCCTCTCTGGCAGGATGGACACTGTGGTTTTGCCCTCGCCAGCTCTGATCGCTGTCCAGGTGTTTTTGAAGCCCACGTAACTGCAGGACTGTTCTTTTAAAACCCAGCAGCTGCCAGACTCTCCTGCCTTCTCTTCCCCTTTCCCTCTGGACAGAGGGAGGGCTCTCCTAGATTTTGGTGTTTCCCCCCCTTTCTCATATCCTCCTCTTCCAGATGTTGCCAAAGGACAGGACAGCTGTTCTGGTGAGTGGTCCCCTCCCATTCCTACCCTTGCTCCCAGTGCCCGCCCAGTGCTGTGGTGCCCAGTGATCACCTGCTCCCACCCTCCCCAGACCTGCACCGGGGTGATCAGCACCGTGAGTGCTGCAACGTGGTGGTGGAGCAGCAGAGCCCAGGCACCATCAGCAGCCTCCTGCTCCTGTCCCAGCGCTGCCCGGAGCTGTGGCGCTCTGAGAGCCGCGCCTGCGCCTGCCTGAGGCAGCGCTGGTTCAGGTAGTGGCAGGGGCGCCCATGACAGGGTCTGTGGGCTCAGTCCCCATGCCCACCTGTCCCACAGCCCCCCTGTCCCACAGGCTGCTGCAGTCGGGGCAGCCCAGTTGCCTGGCTGGGCTCAAGACGCTGCTCCTCAATGTCAGCAGGGCTGTCACCCGTGATGTCCTCATCACCTTCTCCCCCACAGCGGTGAGATGTGCCCCTCCCTCTCCCTTGCTCGGAAGGTCCCACACCTTCCAAGCATCCTTCAGCCCCTGTCCCAGGGCTTGGTGTGCCCTGCTGTGCTCTGCCTCCTCCCTGTGGGGTTGCATCACGGGCCCACATCAGCTTCAACATGCCTTGGCAAGGAGTCACGTGAAGTGGTGCTTGGGAGGAAAGAGCCCTCCCCAAGGAGCCATCCCAGCAGACCAGGTGGTCAGGGGAAGTGTGAGGTAGGAAAAGAGCAGAGACATGTGTGACCTTGTGCCTCCTGCCCACCCAGAGGCTCTCCTGGGCTCTGGATGTCCCAGGGCACCATGTGTGGCTGATGGTGGGTAGAGAATCTGCTGGGTCCCACTCCCAGCTCTGCCCCATAGATGCTGAAGGCTGGGAATGATGTTCTTCCCTTCTGCCCTCAGGGCTCCTGCTGATATTGCTGAGCAAACCCACCTGGGCAGGACTGAATTCGTGCCTGGAACAAGATTGGTGGGTTCTGAACTGAGATGTGACCTGGCAGCAACAACCTCTCACTGTTGTTCTCTGCTCCAGGGCCCCAGCAGGCTGAACACCACAGAGAAAGGGAAGGCAGGCAAAATCCACCTCCCCAGGGAGATATTCCGGTCCCTGAGCAGCCAAACAGTGCGTGTGGTGGTGACAGTCCTCAACATCCAGCAGCTTGGCATGTTCAAGGTACAGGCCGGCATTGCCCTGCTGCCACCAGCCCCTGCTGCCACCAGCTCAGCTCTTGCAGGGTTTCCCTCCACAGGAAGTCAACCAGACAGGGCAGGTCTTGGACAACACCGTGGTGGGCATCACAGTGGGAGAGGGCAGCATCTCGGGGCTGCGGGACCCCGTGCAGCTCACATTCGCCCACGGCGAGCTGCCCCGAGTGAGTCAGCCCTGCCTGCCCTCCCCCTCCCCTCCATTTCCCCTCCCCGTGGCAGGGGCTGATGCTGCTCTCCCCCACTGCAGGGTCTCACCCCTCAATGCGTCTTCTGGGAGCCCAGCAAAGGTGGGCCCTGCTGGGGCTGGGGCAGGCGGGGCAGGGGCTGTGCAGCACTCACAGCGCTCCCCGCGCCTGTGGCAGGGCAGGCAGGAGCCTGGAGCAGCAGTGGATGTGTCACGCAGCCCGGGGACAAGGGGACAGCCTGCTCCTGTGACCATCTCACCTTCTTCACCCTCCTCCTGGTGAGGATCCCACTTCCTGCAGCTCCTGCTTGTGCCCGGGCAGTGCTGCCTGCCCACTTTTGTGTCATGAGTAGCTTCCTGCAGCCCCTTGGGTGCCATGAGTAGCCACACAGGGACAATTACAGCTGTTCTCAGGCAAGCTGAGGTCCCAAAGCCAAGCCCAGCCCCAGCTCAGGAGGGCAGCAGCAGGTCAGCTGAGCAGGGCAGGCTCGAAAATGCCCCAGCTTTGTGCAGGCTCTGGCAGAACAAAGCTTGAGGTCCCAGATCCTGGTGGAGGCTCCCAGGAGGGTGCTCACGATGGTCCACTTCACCCACACCTCACCCCACCTCAGAGCATCTCCTCTGAGCCACCACTGCCCTGCTTCCCCTGAAGATCCTCTGGGGGCTGGTTTGGGGTCTCTGCAGCAGCCCACTGGGGCTATCAGCTCCATGGCTCTGGTAGCTGCTGTCAGATTTTCTAGGCTGGTCCAGGGCCTGTCTAACCCAACACCTGCTTGTTTGGCAGAATCCAGCTCTGGATGGCTCCACAGCAAAAGCTTTGATGGCTGTTGCCACCGCTGGCTGTGGGGTAGCCATGGCTTTCTCCATCTTCACCATGGCCTTTTGCATCTTCGTCAGGTGGGATGAGCCAGCAGCTCCACGGGGGCTTGCCAGGCTGGGAGAGATGTGAGGCAGTGCCTGGACCTGCTGTGCTACAGCACAGGCCCTGCTCACCCATGGCCCTGCTCACCCGTGGCCCTGCTCACCTGTGGCCCTGCTCACCCGTGGCCCTGCTCACCCGTGGTCCCTGCCTTTCCTGGTCCCTGTGGGGACACCCAGGTGCAGGTTCAGGTTTGAGGAGCCCGTCCGCACCAACCTGGGGCTGCACGTGAACCTCGTGGGCAGCCTGCTCCTCCTCAACCTGGCCTTCCTGCTCAACAGTGGGCTCTCTGGCAGGACCCACCCCAGGGCATGTGGGGTCTTGGGGGGGCTCACCCACTACTGCCTGCTCTGCTGCTTCACCTGGACGGCGCTGGAGGGCTGCCAGCTCTACCTCCTCTTTGTCAAGGTCCTCGGCATCTACATCCACCACTACCTGGCAAAGCTGTGCCTGGTTGGCTGGGGTGAGCAGCCTGGATGAGAGATGGGGGTGAGAGGGGCAGTGGGAGGTTTGGATTGGATACCGGGGAAAATTTCTTCACTGAAAGGGTGGCTAGGTACTGGAACAGGGTGCCCTGGGCAGTGGGGGAGTTACCATCCCTGGAAGTGTTCAAAAGACGTGTGGATGTGGCACTTTGGGATGTAGTTTAGTGGTGAATGTGGCAGTGCTGAGTTAATGGCTGGACTTGATGATCTTAGAAGTCTTTTCCAACCTAAACAATTCTGTGATTGTGTCTCCCTTCTTCCAGGCTTCCCTGTTCTCGTGGTGGGAGTGGCAGGAGCTATTGGCAGCTACGGAGAACACAGCATCCAAACCACGGACCACCAGGTCATAGCCCACCTGTGCGTGTGCCACTGCCCACAGGCCTTGGGTGGCCCTTTGGCACAGGGAGGGGCTCAGTCCTGCCAGGAGTGCAGCAATCAGGGATTGCACCCATCTGCTTTGGCTTTGTGCCACGCTTCTGCTTCTGCTTCCTTCATTGTGATTGCCACACATCAGCCACCCCCAGCTCTCATGCTGAGCCTCCTCAGTCACCCCTGCAGCCCTCCAGGTCATGGAGGGAGGTCCAAGGTCCACCTGGAGCTTGTCCAGACTCCCTCCCAGCTGAGCAACACTGTGGATACCCACCACTGTCCCCCTGCTTCACCCTGGCCTTGGAAAATCCCAGCAGGGGAAGGCTCCCATGGGTGCTGCTGAGGCTTGCAGGGCTGCTGGAGGCACCACGCTTCTCTTTTCAGGTGCTGGATCACTTCCAAACATCTTCTGGTCCACTACATCACCAACTGTGGCTACTTTGGCCTCATCTTCCTCTTCAACATGGCAGTCTTTGGGGTGGTGACCCAGAAGAGCTGCAGCTTGCAGGGCACTGGGGCAGTGCAGGGATACCGTAAGCCCTGGAAGGTGGCTCTGGTGGCAGCAGGGCTCTTCTGTCTGCTGGGAGCCACCTGGGCCCTGGCATTCCTCACCTATGGCATCTCCTCTGCAGCTGTGCTCTACCTCTTCACCATCCTCAACTCTCTCCAAGGTCAGCACTCATTCTGAGCTGAGTTCCCTGGGATTGGGTGGGGAAGATGAAGGAGGCAGAAGCCAGCCTGGCTGTGGGTTGAGCAGGGATCCCAGGGCACCAGTGTCTTCCCAGCACTGTCACACCCTTCCTTTTGTCAGGGCACATCAAACAGCAGGTCCCAACCACCAGCATGGAGCTGCTCATGGCTCCCAATTACACCCACTCCACCCGTGGTGGTTTTCCTCCGAGAAAGACATTCCTTGGCAGAGGACTGGGGGCATTATGCACTCCCAGCCAAATGGTCCATGTGAAGTGGGGGGGAGGCAGGAGTGAGCTGAGGGAATCCCCTGGAAGTGGAAGGAAAGTGTCATTAGCATCCTGGCAAGATGCTTCCCACTGTCTCCTGATACTGCTGAATGTCTGTCTTCCTTTCCCTGCAGGAATCTTCATATTCATCTGGTTGGTTGTCCTCTACTACCCAAAGACAAAGGAGGCCACTGGTTCCCTCTCCTACACCAGACATGACAAAACCACCACAGCCTCCCAGGACTAGCTCCTGGCTGGACCAGCTCCTGGCTGGCTCTCTCTCCCTGCCTGCACCCACATCCCCTGAGAGCAATCCTGGCAGATGCAGCTTCCTCACAGAAGGAGAGCTCAGTTAACTGTGCCTCAGTTTACCCTTCAGTGGGCATGATCCCACTGAAGAGGGATCCCACCTCAGCAGGGCTCTTTGCTTTGTCACTTTCATTCCTGGTGGGCTGCCCTGGGCAAGGAGCTCCAGAGATGATGCTTCTGCAAAGTCCCTCCAGGCTGCAGCTCCATGGTCTCCAGAGGTGGCCCTGATCTCATTCCCCAGGGGACAAGGAGGAAGCCCCCACAGCACCTGCCTTCATCCACGATGGAGCCATCACCCTCTTTGCTAGAAGTAGCTTTTGGTGCTGAACCAGCCCAGCAGTGAGTTTCCTGCCAGTGAAAGGAGGCACTTTCACTGGAGGGAGAAGATTGACTTGCTCCAGCCCACATGTGGGAAGTTTGCATTTGGGAATCAGCATAAAGAAGAGGAAACTCATAAGCTTCTTTGCAAAACATCTCTTTGCTCTCTGGCAGATCTGCTGTGTGTCCTTCCTGCCAAACAGCCTCTGGGGCCAGCAGCAATTCCCTCATGGACATGGTGCTCTAGCCAAAATGCACATGCAGCTGCCTTGCAGGGCAACTTCTGTCTTCTCCTGATCTGTGTTTTGGTATTAAATCCCTGCCAGCTGTCTGAGCACTGTGAATTTAGTCTTTAATACCTACATTATTGTTTGTTATTTGCTTTATATTAAGGATGTATCAATGGGAAAAGTCTTGCTGGCCATTTGTCATGAATGAAAAGAGAAATGTCATGAATGAAGGGAGAAATCACTATGGATGGGTGCACACACACACGTGTGTGCATGCACAAAGCAGCCCTTTCTCTGCTAACACTACATCTGTGTGGCACAGAACTATGCAAAGAACAGCTTTGCTATCTAGAGTGGGGTACTTCCATCTCCCCACACGCCAGGGTCACTCTGTGGGGGAGAGGGAAGCAGGAGGAAGGACTCTCCCATCCCTGGGTACACTCTGGGTTTGGAAGCTACGGTCCAAGAGATGCTACAGAGAACAGAAACACTGTGATGCACCTCATCCTTCAAGCACTGCTTGAATCAACCATTACCCCCTTCCCCAAAACACCCATAAAGACACAGCAAGAGTCTCTCTGCTGCTGTCATGTTTATTTGGAAACAGCTGTTTCCTAACCCATTCGCCGCCCCACGCCGACGGCCGCAGCAGCCACGGCGAGCACACACAGCAGAATGAGAGCCCTGGAGAGCCACGGGCTGGGTCCTGCCAAAGAGGAGAGAGATTGGTTGTGTATCTGGGTCCCCTGAGCCAGCTCTGAGCCCTGCTGAGGCAGGAGCCACAGGAGCTGGGGGTGCTTTGGGATTCTGAGGGCACTAACAGGACCTGGTCACCTCAAATGGCCTCCACCCACCCCTGCTGCCTACAGCTCAGCATGCATGCCTGCTCTGAGCCATGCTGTAGGTGGGCTTGCCCCCAGCCCTGCTCCTGGACTGTTCTTGGATCTCCTGGACTGACCTTGGTGCCCAGGAGATCATACATACCCTCAGGGTCCTGCTGGTCAGTGCTGGAAGGGTGGATCTCAGCTCCCGAGGAAGGAGCAGCCAGCAGGAGGATGGGCCCGTAGGAGACAATCCTGTTGTAGTCATCTGCCAGTGCCCGCCTGCTCCTCCCGTGCCTGGGGCACTGCTGTGAATAAAGCCAAAGGAAGGGTGATGGGAGGGCAGGGGAGGGCACCCTGCACCTGGGCCATCCTGTAGATCTCCCTTCCTTTCCCAGGGAAGAGGGAAAGGAAGTCTCTGGTGGCTTCAGGCCCCTGTACCTTTGGTTCAGGGCACTGGCCTGAGCTCCTGATTCTGGAGGTGTTTATTCTGTGAGGCACCCAAAAGCAGAGCAGAGCCCCTTCTCCAAGCAGAGCTAGTGAAGGGAGGTGCCACACCCACCCAGGGCACTGTGCAGACCAGCAAGGGAGCTCACCTTGGCACAGGGCTCTGGGCTGTCAGGAACACAGAGCTGGACACGGCAGTGCAGGAACACCTCAGGGTAACCAACAAACTGAAACATCTGGAAGCTGAACTTGGCAGTAGTGCTCTCTCCAATGGCATTCAGATAGGTCACTGTCTCATCATGGGGACACCTGGGACGTGAGGGCTGAATCAGTAGGTGGCAAATGAGGTGGAGCATCACAGCCTTGGATAACACATCCCACAGGGAATAGGTGCAGCCCACAGGCTTAACTTTACAGGCCTATTTCTGTCTAGTCCTTGACACACTGTGGTGCAAGGAGATGTGCTGGATGTGCTGGGGACACCCCACTCACCCCTGCTCAATGAGCTTGTGCTGCGTGTCCTGGTGCGGATCCGAGCTCGGCGTGGCCCAGCAGTCCAAAACACCCAGCAGGAAGTACTTGAGCTGGTGCTGCCCTTCCATCTTCAGCAGGACATAGAGTGTGCCCGTGAGGGGGACAGCCACGCTTGGCAGGTGATAAGGTTCAAGGTAGGAAGGGGACTTGTAGAGTCTCATGCTGACATTGAAGTGTCCTTCTCTGACCACAGACTGTACCAGCCTGAGAGGAGAGGACAGGATGAGAGCTCACAAACAGAACAAGGAGGTGGGAAGGACACAGCACAGGTGAAGCCACCAGTGTCTGGCATTGCTCTCAGAGCTCTCTAGGGCTCCCCAGGGCCTTTACAAATTGTCTCACTGAATGTACTTCTCTCAAAGACACCATGTCAGCAGCCAGGTGAAATGGGACACTCACTTGTCAACAGCAGTGAGGGCGAAGGGCAGTCTCACAACCTGCTGGTAGGCGTAGATGCAGGAGAAGTGCACCTCCAGCTGAAAACTGCGTGAGATCATGGCCCTGGGGGCCTCCTGCTCGGCCTCGATGATGTTGGAGTAGGAGACATGGGAGCTGTTTTGCTGGAACGACACAGAAATCCAGATCATGACTAAAGCCACACACAGAGCTGCAAGTTCTGTGTGCAACTCAGCTATAGCTGCTCCAGGCCTGCACATCTGCTGGGCTTTCAGCCTGTGTCTGGGGGCTGCTGGCACAGGAGTCAGTGCAGTGAGCACAGGGCTCTTCTGTGCAATGCAGAGCTCGAGCTCCATTTCGTCTGCACCCTTCCTGCTCCGTGAAGCAAGTCAGGGACCAAGGGGGCACGGCTGCAGAGTTCACAGGATGTCTTCAGAAAGATGGGATGTTACCAGTGCACAATGAGACTTCCAAGCTCTCCTAAATAAGACAAAATGTGCCGCCAGAAGGGGTTTGGCGGAGGCAGAAAAGCTTTCTGATATCCTTAGGGAAGACTTTCAAGGGGAATGAGAACTTTTCAGCACCCAGATATAAAAGCAAAAGCCTTTGGGGTTGCCCTTTGCTGTCCCACCTCACCAAGTCCTCCTCTCCTGGGTTAGGAGCTGTGCATCCTCACCTGGATTACTGATCCACAGGCAGTGTGGTTTTCACCTGTGAGAGTGGCTGCAAAAAACAGCTCACCCTCTTCTTCCTTCTCTGAGACCTTGCATGCCTGGTTCTTCAAGTGGACAAGCTCCAGCGGGATTTTCAAGAGCTCAAACACCTCCTTCCTCACCATCATCTTCATGTGCTCCTCCTCACAGGCCAACTTCAGTACCACATCTGGGGGAAAAAGCCATCTGCAATAGCAATAAGGGAGAGGCCTGAAGGAGCCCTAGGCCAGCTGGAGGGTGGCACAGTCCCACTGAGCTCAGCAGCCTCTCGTCCCAGCCTCGGTGCAGGCTGGAGGGCTCTTCAGAGACACTGGGCAGAAGACAGGCTGGTCCCTTTCAAGGGCTGTCCACACAACCCCCACAATGTGTCTAGGGCACCAGAGGGACAGGGACTCTCTCCTTCAGAGGAAGAAGACAGAGTTTTTGGCCAGTGTCTGGAAGGGGCTTCACTGTTTCTGTGCCAGGTGCATGTTCTGAAACTGTGAGGCAGCTGTGCCCTACAGCATGCCCTGCTACACCATGGCACAGCCAAGGAATTAGGGCTTTTGGGGAAGAAGAAAATGGTCTGTGGCTGGGTCTTGTACTGGCACATAGCCAGGATATGGCTGTAGGGGTGTGGAATGCACCTGAAGCAGGAGCTGGGATGTGCTCCAGGGGTGGAGAGCAATGGTAACACCAGTGCCCATCACCCTTCCCTCTGGTGCCCATGGACAGACTGGGAGGGCTCACCAGCATCCCCAGCCCTACCTTGGCAGAATTCTCCTGTGAAGCCTGGCTTGCAGCTGCAAACTGCTCTGTCCACAGTCACCTGGCACTGCCCCTGGTGCTGGCACGGGTTTGGCAAGCAGGCATCTGGGCTCCTCCTGACACGGAGGGCAACCCCTGGCCTCAGGCCATGGGTGCTGGCCAGCTCACCTGCAGCAAAGGAAAGGCAAGAAAGATGAAATGCAGCAAGAATATCTCCCTGATGAGAGATTTGAGAACTCACCCCACAGCAGGAAGCTCTGCACAGCTCTCAAGGGTTGAGAGCCAGAGGGCTGAGAGCCTCACCTAGAGCCAGAGCAGACACATCTGAGGAAGAACCTGCTGCCTCAGCTTGCTGAGACCTCCTCAGCCTGGATGTGATCTGGACCAGAGCTAAAGGGCCTGTCACTGTCACCAGGGAGCATGGTGGCACATTGCAGCACCTGTGCTCCTTTCCATGGGTTACCCACCCTTCATGGCTGGGCTGAACAGCCTGCAGGTTCTGCCTATTTTTCTGGCTCCTGGACCCCAGTTCCTGCCTCTCTGAGCCCTGTTCTATTGTTCCTCTTTAGCAGCCTTCAGCAGTGTGCTGAATGAGGAACTTGAACACGGATCAGGTGAAGGT
This sequence comes from Peucedramus taeniatus, assembly GCA_013400575.1. NCBI lineage: Eukaryota > Metazoa > Chordata > Aves > Passeriformes > Fringillidae > Peucedramus > Peucedramus taeniatus. The sequence continues at coordinate 2,034,407 of WBNO01025885.1, read as the reverse complement.
TTGACCTTTCCTTTCCATACTGCCCATCCATGACCCAGCAGGGACAGAGCACAGGGAGACTCACTCTTGTTGCCTTCACAGCCAGCCAGGCAGAGCACAGAGAGCAGCAGCAAACATCTCACAATCCTTTCCTGGAAAAACAAGCAGGCTCTGGATAACTCAGATTTGTCATCAGGCTCTCTGGAGATGTTTGCAATCATTCAGAAAGGCTGAATCCTCAAGCACAGGTGCAATAATTTCTGTACTGTATTTCCTAGGTTCCATGGCCCAAAGTAATTTCCTACCCCAAAGGGCCAGATCAGTCTTCCCCCATCAGGCTAACACAAGGGTCAAACACTATCCTGAATTTAGCTATTCCAGAAAGGAGGTGGGAGAAACCAGCCCTGGGACCCACAGGGATGTGCTGACAGTGATAAAGCCACATTTCAGTGGCAATTTGAGTAAAGCTGCACACCTGAGGCATCAGTCTGGGCTCCCCAAAGAGGGAAAGAGTCACCCTCTTCCCACTACAGCTCTTTTGAAGACTTAGGATTTGCAAAAGGATCCTCAATGTTCCAGTAAATCATAACTATAACAAGGAGACAACGGGATAAGAAAACAAACCCAAAGCCTTGAACACTACTAAAATTAGTGTCAAAAAGACAATCTCTTCTGTTGGTACAGATAATGCATTTCTTTAGGCAAATTATTGGCACAGTGCTGGATCAGTCCTGGACACCAGTTCCTCCTTATGAGAGATGTGGATGCAAGTTGGCCAGGACTGGTGGCTGGGCAGTGCTCTAAGGGTGAAGCCAGTGCCAAAATCCCCCTCAAACTCACCCATTCCCCCCTGCACTGACCCCGAGCAGCTGAGACCACCAGGCTGCTGGACAGGAAGAGTTAATGCCCCGTCTGCTCCTTGCTCTCTGCAGCAATCCTGAGAGGTGCCACCACCCTGTTCTCCTCCCGCTCACCATTGCCAGGCTGCTCTCTGCTCCTCCATCCAGCGCTGCCCCGGTTCCTTCCCCTCGGGGTGGGTCGGGACACCGGGGTTGCTCCGTGCCTCCTGCTGAGTGCCTTATATCGCCCTCCTGAGTGCCTTATATCGCCCTCCGACAGCTCATCCCTCTCCCCCACGCAAACACGCTGCCTTTGGGATTGCACAAGAGCTGCTCAGCATCCCTCGGAGGCCGGGGAGGAAAGGACTCTGAAAATCCATCCTGCGGCACGGACGGCCCTGCCAATGAGCCGACAGCTTGCGGATGCTGACCCAATTCACAGCCCTGATAGGGTCCCAAACAGGGAGTACCAGCAAAACCCTCTGGAATCTGGGGTCTGGGCATCCAGCTGGTTTTGTGTTTTTGATGCAGCAATAACAACAGATACCACAGCGGCACACGCGAAGGCCAGATAACTTTGGGTGCTGAGTACAGGCAGTTTTGGAACCACAACATATATTTGCCTTATCTGTTTGGCTTTTTTTAATCGACTTCTGGCAAATAAGGACTGTTGAGAGGTACTGCTGAGAGATGGAGGGTCCTACTCCACTTTGTTTCATAGAATATCCAGATGTGAAGTGCACCTGCAAGGACTGAGTCCAATTCGTGGTCCTTGCACAGGACCACCCCAGCATTCCCCCCCTGTGCCTCTCAGAGCATTGTCCAAATGTTTTTTGAACTCTGGCAAGCTGGGGGCTCTGTGACCATTTCCCTGGAGAGCCTGTTCCAGTGCCCAACCACCCTTTGGGGGAAGAACCTTTTCCTAATATCCAACCTAAACCCCTGCCCTCAATACAGGTTCATGCCATTTGGGCAATGGTAACCAGCTGCAAAGCCCATTAATCACTCAAAATGATGCTTCTTGATATATTTTGACTGCAGTCTGTGCATCCTCAGAGCTTTAATTGCTACAGTTCCCTTAAGAGAGTGCCTAATGTGAACATCTACCCATCAATCCATATTTTTTCTTATTGACAAAAGCAAACCAGAAAAAAGCATCTGACCCTCCTTACAATCTAATGAACTGCAAATTAAAAATAAAAAGGAAATAAAGAAAAAAGAAAAAGGAAAACAAAAATATAAAAAGGAAAAGGAAAAATAGAAAAAAAAAAAAAAGGAAAAAGAAAAAGGAAATGGTAAAGGAGAACAAAAAGAAGAAGAAAAAGAAAAGAAAAAGAAAAAAAGAACCAAGTTGGTGCCAACTTTTGGGTAAGTGCCTCTGCAACAAAGGACCACTGTGGGTGGCTTTTATTTTAAGAGGGCCGAACTCGTGAGTTTCGGAGCGGGTCTCGGAGGGTGACGGCTCAGCTGTGGTGGCGGGCAGGGCCTGGCCGCTGTCCCCTGCTCTGCTCCCCGCTGTCCCCTTGTCCCAGCGGGCCCGGGGCGCGGTGCCGGCGGCCGGGCCGGGAGAGGCGCCGGGGCT
>WBNO01025885.1:1982359-2031905 GCA_013400575.1 Peucedramus taeniatus | reverse complement strand
GCCCCCGGGCAAGGTCTGCGCCTGGCTGTGCCCGCTGTGTGCCCCGCTCGGGGTCAGCCTGACCGCAGGGACGGCGCACAAACACCCCCCGTGCCGGCGGTGATACGCGGCTGGCGCTGCCCTTGGGGGCTGCCGGCTCCGCAGAGCCGCCCGCTCCCTCCAAGGCCGCGGGCTGGCGCAGGGCCCGTGCCCGGCGGATTGATGGAGCTGCTGCCCCGCCAGCAGCACCCCCGGCAGGAGGGAGGACACAGGGCACGGGGCTGAATGTGGGGACGTGCTCTGCCCTACCCAGCCAGGCTCTGCCTGCTCTGCACGCTTAGGGTGTCCTGGAACATGGAGCCACTTATTTACCAAACCCTGCCCAAACTCAGCCCAAACTCTCCCTTTACTCTCATGGTTCTGGCTGCCTCAGCCATGCTCGTGTACCGAACCACTGCGGCCACAAAGGGAGAGTTTCTCTGTTCAACTGGGTCCCACCCCTGAACTCACCCTGGTGTGTGCATTCCTGTAGTGCCAGGCAGAATGGAGGCCCTGGAGGAGAAGGAGGAAGTGGAGCAAACACCAGAAGATGCGATCTCTTCGAATATGAGCGATGACCTGGAGGCAGTTGCAGCTGTGGAGGAAGCCTCTGTCTCAAGCGATGAATCGTAAGTCTCTGCCCATGGCTGGGATGAGCAGAGATGTTCCCTTTGGGCCCCATAGGGTGACTGCACACGTGTGGATGGCACATGTGGTCCCCTTGCAAGGTGATGGGAGTGAGAAAGTTTCTTGTGCCTGACGAGTTTGTCCAAGAGTGTGGGTGTGCAAGTAAGGCAAGGTAACTCATTTGATTTTACATCTATCCACCACTGTATAAAGATCCCCCGAGGCTCTGGGTATATGCTCCAGAGATGTTTGGCTATGTCAAAATCATATCCTTGGATATTGCCCCCATTTTTCACCTGTGAAACAGGGAAGCCCTGCCATGTTTTGATATCAGGTCATCCTGCCTGTATTGCTCTGGCTTATTACTTGTGTCTCTCTGCCTCCCCCTGCCACGTAGTGATTTTGACTGGAGCTGCATTGACACATCCAACTTACCATCTTCGTACAAGACAAATTCCTGGCAGGAAAAGGAGCTGCTGCAGCTCGCTGACCATTTTTTCCAGCAGTACAATCACCTGTGCCCTGACCGCAAACCGCTCTTCATCCACCCGCTCAACGAGTGTGGGGTGCAGGTATGGGGTGTGTGGGGTGCAGGTATGGGGTGGGTGGGATGCAGGTATGGGGTGGGTGGGGCTGGGCCACAGAACAGGGAGCACTTGGCTTCTGAAGTGCCAAATACTGTGAAAGAACAGCAGCCCCTCCTGCCCTCCCTCCTGGCTAAAGGGAATGGGAACCTGCTGGCTGAACCCACAGTGGGCACACAGAACCCTGGGAACACCCTGGCTGTCCAAATCCATGAGCCATACAAATGTTAGTGTGGCCATGTGGGCTGCAGCGTGATGCTTAGGAAACAGGAGAGACCACAGAAACATAAAGGGAAGGAAAAGAAACACATGAAATAGATAAGGCTCAGGCTCAGCCACAGATAGGGATCCAGAGTTAGGTCTTACTCTGAACTTCACCAAAGTTACAGGGAAGGACTAAATGTGGAAGTTTGTGGTCTGGTTTTGTTTTCTCTGGGCCCAAGCTGCCCAACTGTTGTCCAGTTCTGGACCTGATATTTCCTCCAGGCACCTGGAATTGCTACTTTGTACCAGCTTTCCCCAAAATTTGTTGTATTATTAACNCCAGCAGTACAATCACCTGTGCCCTGACCGCAAACCGCTCTTCATCCACCCGCTCAACGAGTGTGGGGTGCAGGTATGGGGTGTGTGGGGTGCAGGTATGGGGTGGGTGGGATGCAGGTATGGGGTGGGTGGGGCTGGGCCACAGAACAGGGAGCACTTGGCTTCTGAAGTGCCAAATACTGTGAAAGAACAGCAGCCCCTCCTGCCCTCCCTCCTGGCTAAAGGGAATGGGAACCTGCTGGCTGAACCCACAGTGGGCACACAGAACCCTGGGAACACCCTGGCTGTCCAAATCCATGAGCCATACAAATGTTAGTGTGGCCATGTGGGCTGCAGCGTGATGCTTAGGAAACAGGAGAGACCACAGAAACATAAAAGGAAGGAAAAGAAACACATGAAATAGATAAGGCTCAGGCTCAGCCACAGATAGGGATCCAGAGTTGGGTCTTACTCTGAACTTCACCAAAGTTACAGGGAAGGACTAAATGTGGAAGTTTGTGGTCTGGTTTTGTTTTCTCTGGGCCCAAGCTGCCCAACTGTTGTCCAGTTCTGGACCTGATATTTCCTCCAGGCACCTGGAATTGCTACTTTGTACCAGCTTTCCCCAAAATTTGTTGTATTATTAACATGCAAGGCAAAAAAGAAATGCTGGAGTGTTGGATGTAAAAGCCAGAAAAGGCAGTAGCTATTTGACTTGCTTGAAAATGAAGAGAACTGGCTCATGTCTGGAATGTGTCTGAGATGAGGTTGAAGTTTCAGCAACTGGCAAGCAGGCAGCCTCCCAACCCCATGAAATTTCCATCTTGGAACTGGAGAGAAGGGATATTGATGCTGTTGATATGCTGTAGAAAGATTCTCAATTTGACCTGCAATATCCAGAGGTGGTCTGAGGATGGCTTTGGACAGGAGACTCTGCCCAGGGCCTGTTGGCTAACCAAACTCCTCTTGTTGCCCTGCAGAAGTTTGTGAGCACAACGGTGAGGCCAACCCTGCTGCCTTACCCAGACATGTACTACTGGTCAGGCTGTGCCAGCTTTGTCTGTGACTACCTCATCATGGAGCCCCTCAAGTGCCCAATCACACCGGTAAGAAAGGGGCTGCAGCCCCAACAGAGACATAGTAGAGGTGACAGAAGGGCCTTTCAGCAGGACACAGTGGGGAAGTCCCAGTAGCTGGGATCACAAAGGTCTTTGACACTTCCACCATCCCCTCACTATTTAGGCAACCCCCTGATTTTCCCAGGCCCTGTGCATTGTCTTGGACCCGCAGTCCCAGTGCATGTGCAGTGTGGTACTTTTTAAGTAATTAAGCACCATTTCTTCAAGACCAGACCCTGCTTTCAGACAGCCCAGATGAGCAGCTGGAGCACTGTGGGAGGCAATGGCTGACAAGCTTCCCCTCTGAAAACCAAGACACCCTGGAACAGAGGAGCAAAAAACCCTAGGGCATGATACTTGACCTCAGTGACCCGTTCTTAGGCACTTTTAGACATTTCTGTTCCCATATCTGGGGATATTTTAGGATGGCTGAAGGGAGATTTCTAGGTGAGCAAAAAGGGATGGTGCCACAGCTGGGAAAAGTTCTTGATGAGAATCAGCTAAGAGAACACACTCCTTGCTAGCAAGGACTGCAGAGTGATCTAAACTATCTACACCAGCCACAGGCTGTCCCAGGAGCCCCAGGGTCTCAAGAGGAGCTCTGGCACTTTGTGACTACACAGAAGGTATCTCCATTTGGCAGGGGGAGAATGCCTTGATCACTTTAGGTGATGTCTGAGAACTGAGTGGGATTAGAACCTCTCTGTATGCAGTATGTGTGTACTGATACAGTGAGGGCCAGAAGGAAATATGTTTCATCCTGTGAACTATAATTTAGCTTATGGGTGTTTTCCTTGGAAGTACTGTAGACAGAATAGCAGGAGAAAGAGGGAAATCCCATTCCAGGATTTGCATTAGGTTTTCAGCAGTTTGATGAGTTTGTCATGTCCTTCCCTTCCTGTGGTTAAATTTGTCACCAGATTTGGGATCAGAGTTTCCCCAGATCACTTTGGCAGGGAGTTTTAGAGTCAGTGGCTTTTAAAGGAATGTTATATAACAGATTCCCATAGGGTGCAGAGCCCAGGAATGTGGGCAATGCCTCTCTCCCCTGCTCTCTGCCTGGTGCATGCTTCAGCTCCACAAGACAAGCACTGTGAACGTGATCTCTCTCTTTCAAGCCCAGCTCACTCTATTCCCCAACCACCATCCTGAAGTACCAGCGAGGGAACTGCTTTGACTTCACTGTGCTGCTGTGCTCCCTGCTGCTCGGGGCTGGCTACGATGCCTACTGTGTACATGGATATGCCACCCGTGAGATGTGCTCCCTGGACCAGTCTCAGGAGGTGTGCCCACGCCTCAGGAAGCCCCCAGAGGTGAGACCTGCAGTGAGTGGGCAGCAAGGAGTCCAGCACACATGCTCAGCCTGTTCATGTCCAGTGAGCTCCAGAGCTGAGCTAGGGGGAGCAATTTCAGGTCCACACTGGGTTTCAGTCTGTATCCACTGAAGGAGTCTTTTGAGTGATTTTCTACAGCTCCTTTCAAGGCCTTTTTGGCTTCACTGAATTTCTGCTCACCAAGTGCAATGTTGCAAACTGCCAAGTGTTGGGAACTGGGGGATACCTGTAAACCGTACATTTACTTCCTTCTCTTGATCTCTGCTGGGTTTCACAGTAATACCCTGCTTTTGCAGGTACCAGAAGAGGAGGATCCCAACAAATATAGAATTAAGTACCCTTTAGAGCCACAGAGCCAGTTTGAGCTTCAGCAGAAGGCCAAGAAGGAGGAAGAAACTGAATCCACACAAGAGGAGGAAAGAGAAGAGGAGGTGGTCGTGGTGAGTTAGCAAGGTCCACCTTCCTGTGAGCTCCAGGAAGAAAAGCTGAGACACAGGTAGTGGCTGGCCAAAGAGAGGAGCTCACACCCTCCTCTGTGAAATATGACACAACCTTGATCATGGCCATGAGCACTTGGCCTCCAGGAGCACAGTGTGTGCTGGCACAGGAACATGTGCTGGGTATGCACTACCTCACTCCTAAAGAGCATTAAGAACCTGGAGTTCTTTAGAAGTGGGCAGAGCAAAGGATAAGATTGCCCTTGGGTTGGAAGAAGGTGTCAGTAAAGTGGCAATAACTGTTGCTGTATCCTCTGTGCCACAGGAGGTGGAGAAGCCCAAGCGAGACCCTTTGCACGGCTTACGGGTGCACGCGTGGGTTCTGGTTCTGTCTGGGAAGAGGAAGGTTCCCGAGACCTTCTTCATCAACCCATTCACGGGAAACCCCCACAGCCCCATGGATGAGTGCTTCCTTGGGATTGAGAGCATCTGGAACCACAGGAACTACTGGGTGAACATGCAGGACTGCCGGAAAGGCTGCAAGGTAGGGAGCCCTTAGCACCCTGCCTGGCCATGTGAGGGACAGCTGGGCTAACCTGAGTGCTGGGGAAGTCCAAGACCAGTAGTGGTCCAGTTTCCACTCAACCATTCCTTGTGTTGGTTTTGGTCATTGCTCTGACTACACAGACTATGGAACTACTCCAGGGCATCCCAGACTCTGAGCTAGCAAATATAGATCACATCTGTTAAATCCCTACAGTGCAAGAGTTTCAGCTTTTAAGGCTGGCTTGGCACTCTTTCGAACAACAGCATTTAAAGCAGAGTATGTTTTGGGTCTGTTAGGCATAGCTCAAGGAAGGTAAAATCTTGATTAGGGTCTTCCCATACCTCAGCTACTCCCCAGCAGACACAAAGTCTGGGAGGTGAGGGTCTGAGTTAGATCAGCTTGCCCTTGGGGCCGTACTTGCCCCGAGGGAGGAGGCAGAAGCATTTCCAGCCATTTCCTCTCATCTGAGGAAGAGGCACCACGAGGAAGGGGTTCTGCAACCTCTAGGCACAGGGACAGTCTTTGGGGTCCCACCAGCCAGCCAAGGGTTTGAAGAGCTCACCTCCCTGAGGTCCAGATCTCTAGAGTTCTTAAAGTCTCTGACACCCAGGAAGGTCCAGAGCACCACAGACATATTGATGCAGTAGTCAAGTTTAGTGTCAGGCCCTTGACAATGCCCTGTAGTTAAAAAGAGTTTTTCCTGTATGCCCTAGGATCTCAGCTTTGACTTGAGTGATTCTTTCTGCTGGGAAATTATGTTTTCAGAGAGCAATAAGGCCTCTCAGTTGCCCACAGAATCACCAGAGGAAGACACAGATGACATGGTGAGTGACCCAAGCGATGCTCTTGAGCAGTGGGGACCCTGTATGGAACCAGTGTGTCCATAGGCCCGTTAATATCTGCCTGCCTGCTGCCCTCTCCAGGTCAGATCCCTTCTACTCTGGCCAGGTTTAGATTCCTTCTGAGTCTAGGAGAGTTCTGGTGCTTTCTGAAGCAGGACTCCAAGTGGCACTCCAGGTGTCATAAGTGGCTAGGGATCTCTGTAAGCCTTTGATGCATTGGCCTTTGGGGTGAAATAATTTTTAAAAATAAAATCCAGAATGAGATTTTTGAGGACATTCCTCCTATGCTGGTCACCTTCCCCTCCTGGCTGCAAGGTAAACCTGCCAACCAAATGCAGAAATAATGTGTGTCCTCCAATATACAAAAAATGCTGTGTACTAGAAGCACAAAATGTTGTCATGTTGGGAGAAGACAGCATGATAAAACAGGCATTGCACCCACACAGCAGGACAGAGGAATGCAAATAATAATTCCCTCCTGCTATCTACTCTTCTCAGCCTGTGCCCATAACTGGGGAGCAAAGAGTCCTCCAGGGTCTACATAAAATAATCTTGGTGGTTGCTACATTCCCTGCCAGCATGAGCAGTAGCCAGGAGAAGATAATTTCACCAGGCTTGAGTAGGGATGTGCTGTCATAGCTGTGCCATGGTGCTCCCCAGAGCACAGCCTTGCATGAGCTGAGCTCTGATCACTGCAGTTCCCCAGGATCAAAATGCCTCCTGGCACAGTAGGAAACACTGCCAAAATCACAAATCTCTGCTTCTGTTTCAGCAAGAAAAGGAGGAAATAGGCATCTCAAATAGCTTTGAGATGCCACTATCATGGGTAGCCCGAATTAAGGTATCTTGCAGAGGTAGGTATTCTTCTTTTGCTGTTTGCTTGCCCCCAGCTGACCTTTCAGTGGGTTTGATCTCACTGGGTTCTCCCTTCAGGATGGTCAGACAGTGACAGTGAAGCACAGTAGATGAAGGCCACAACAGCTATTGGTTCAAGTGGCTGCCCTCAGTGCTGCACTGTCTCATCCCCCACAGACACACACCCCACACTGTGTTTTCCTGCCAGCTGGAAATTTTGCCTGAGATGGTCTTTCTGTTACTGCTATGCACAAGGAACTGCCCCTGCATTATGAAATATCTGTTTGGGGAGACAGTTATTATAACACTATAGCATTAAAGGACAACAGGCAGGGTCTGAACAGCTTTATTGCCAGCAGAACATAATAAATAAATAAATGCATAATGTCCCTTAGACCATGTTTTTTACCCTTTTAAATTCTTTTTTTTTTGGGCTGAGTACAGGGGATTCAATTTGTCTGACATCTCTTTTGCCCACTGCAGAATATGAGAATCCCTTTTCCCGGGGGAAGAAGGTGATCCTGTACAATAAAGCAAAGCAGGAGAAATGGGCAGCGTACGCGAATGCAGATGGGCTGGTGGAACGCCTCACTGTCTACGCAGACTCAGACTGTAAGAGGGATGAATGAGCACACTCCACACCCTGAGCCAACAGCTCAAACAGAAATTATTTACTTTATCCTCAAACTCTTCATCACACTTAGTCTGTCGAGCCCCTGAACTTTCCAGCATTGCTAGGGGTTTTCACAAGAGTTTGAATCTGTTTTATGTACCAGTGAAACTGTTCAGTGTCACAGGTCAGCTGCTTGGATTTTCAGTCTTCAGAAAAATGGAAGGCTGGTTTGATTTGATCCAATAGTATCACTATCCTCATTTCCTCACTGGTGTCTAAAGGGGCCACAGAAAGGGGCAGCTACAGTCTGAGGATATCTCTGTACTTGAAAACATTATTTTTTAACAGCTGGTCCAAGAAACCATGCAGATTCCTAACTGGACATACAGTGTCCTGCCCTCAGCCTTCTTGGATAGTGTGATGCTCCAGTCTCCTGACACCATCATTAAGTGTTTGGGATGGAATTTCTCTTGCCTATCCATAGCCCTTTGCTATGCCATGTTCTACTCCTGAGCTCTTTACTCTAGTTCTGGTTGATGGAGAGGACTAGATCCTCTTAGGGTATAATTAATCTCCAGTGCAGATTAGGATTCACATACAAAATTCTCCTGTGCACAGGGCAGTTCCAGTGGCTGTGCCATGTATCCTGAGGCTGTATCAGGGGCACAGGGTGCTGGCACAGACACTGAGAGCTCATCAGAATTTTGCCACCTCCAGCAGTGTGACCTAAGGTTGTAAAATAACCTGTCTCCTGCCAGGTACTGAAGAACTGGAGGTGAAGGAATGGTTCAAACACCGAGAAGATCTGCTGTATATGAGAGAAGTGAATAAACAAACACAAGTCATCACAGACCATTTCAGGCCAGGACACCCCCTCCTTCTTAAAGGTATTCCAGCTCATTCAGGCAGCCACTGCAGCTGATGGGATTTCACATGACTCCCTTCTAGCAGTGGCAAAAGCCCAAAGCTGAAAGGCAAGGGGGACAGGATACTTGTGGGATAAATTGCCTAGATAAATAAAATGGTCTCCAGTGAAGAGTAGAGAATTGGGTTGGTGGCTTGCAGTCCTGGGAAGTGCTCCCCCAGCTATGTAGTTTTCTATGTGTTAGAAAAATACATCATTATCATGTGTATCAGGGTGGTACATTTCTACTTTTATCAGCAGAATTGATAGAAGTTGAAACTTTCTCTTTAGGATTATATTTGTTCTCTCAGTGTTGTTCAGCTGGGGATAAGTCCTACATCAGATCTGTTGCTAAAGCTGAAGAAAATGAGACCTCCCCTGGCCATGCTTGTGTTCAGTGTATTACAGTTGCTAACTCTGAAAACGCCTTTGATTTGTCCTTAGCTCACTCCTACACATCACTGGAACCTGAGACTGGACACACAGTGGAGTTTTACCACACGGCACGAGTTGATGGCCTCTGGAAACGTTTTGAAACTGCTGCTGAGATGACAGAGTACTTTGTGGGGCGGGAGGACTTCCTGCACACGCGGCACATAGAGTTTGGTGAAAGAGAACAGAAAATGGAAAAGGCTGGCGGCACAGCTGATGCTAACTCCCGGTCTATAGTGGTATGGCCAAGGCAGGAAGAGAAAAATATGTGTCACTATGATATTTAAACTATGCAAAACATACTGCCTGGGGCTTCAGTTCATTTTCAATGGGCATGGCTGAGGCAAAACTGCAGATGAGACACCCAAGCGTTGTTCAGCTGCTGTGTCTCACAGTTGCTTGCCTGACAGAGAGCTGCAGTGTGAGCAGTTGTCAGGAACTGCACTGAGCAGCTAGAATTAAACTAGGAAGCTAAGGCTTGGAAATTGTGTGTCAGAGGAAAGAAAATAAAAGTGACTATGATCTCAGAACAAATTTTTCACAAGATTCAAAACTAAGAAAATGATTTTGTGTGCTGAGCCCAAACTAAAATAATTTTAGTTTCCTGATGAATTGTCCCATCACTCTGATTTGTTAGAGGCAGGTAATCTACCTCTTCCTCTTGTCAGGTCTGGTTTGCAGAACAGAAGGAGGAGGAAATCTGACATCTGGCAGTATGTATGGTTCAGACACTTCACCTGCCAAGACAGAGCCATGCAGTGGCCTGTCTTTGGACCAGCTCCAAACATGCTACCTTTTCCTCCCCTGTGTTGGGAAATGTGGGAAACTTTGCTTTTTTCCAAAATACCTTGCTTCCTGCAGGTCCCTCAGGCAGGGATGCATCCCTGGCTAACTTAGAGTTTGGAAAGCATATCTGCTCCAAAAATAAGAAACTTCTGTATTGCTTTAAGCAGCTTGGTGATTGGGTTTTTTTTAAGACATAGGCAAGAACAGTAGGACCATTGGTCAAGAGATGCCAAGTCCAGGCAGAAAAGCACAATTTTTACCTTGAGGTTTTACCCAAATCTGCAAATTTGCCAGTTTTGTGTAGTCTAAGTTGCTTCTGTATCTTTTTTTCACTCTCCATTAGCAAATCAAGGAGTATTTCCACAGAAATCCAGAAAAGCCTGCTGATGAAGATATAGAGGAACGTATCTTTATGGTCATAGACGATGTCATCCAGCTGACATATCACCTCGAGCTCCATGACACCATTGCCTCAAAGGTGGTTTTCTGCAGAGTAATAGGGAGGGAGAAGAGAGAAGATGAACTCTTCCTGAGCAGAGAAAACACTGTCAAATACCAGGTATGAAGATCACAAAACACAAAGGTGAAATGTCAGTGAAAGAACTACAAGCATGACATATTCCATGCTGCCCCTCTACTCCACCTGCACAGCTCCAGGCTGACAACACCAACAGCTCAGGAGATGCACTGCCATGCTGGGAGTGACTGGGAGTGCAGGACATAATGTGACATGGCAGGCCTGCTCTGGCCATGCCTGAGGTCATCTTTTCAGATTTGGTCATCAGGCAGATTCCACATCCCTATGGAGCCTACAAAATGCAGGTTCAGAAGCTGTTGGGCTCTGGAGATTCATGGCAGGGAAGCTGAAATGTCCTCTTTAAATGTCTTCTGTTGTTCCCTCTTCAAAAAGAGCAAGAACAGAGCAGCAAAGGCAGACACTCTTTGTTCTGGTGCTGTTTCTGTCATGGACTTCTTGGGTCCTATCATTCCTTAAATATCCCAGTGTTACCCTGCAGATAGAGAGCAAGATGCGGAGGCCTAATACATTGCAGATAGATAGATAGATAGAGAGCCTTAAATAAAAGATATTCCAAAGAAGTGGAGTGCTGCCATTAAGCCAAATGATCTCATCAGGGGTAAGGGGTCACCCCACTAACAGCATCAGTGTGAGTCTAACCAGAGGCAGAAGCCTGCCAGGAAATTCTGCTGTGATGCTGCAAATTACACCTAAGAAAACCAAACAGAGATTGCAAATAGGGATTTTTTAAAATGTTATGGGGTTTTTTAAATTTCTGTTTTCCACTGGGGAGAATACACAGAACACTATTGCTAGAATCCCATTTTTTTCATCTCTATTTCTATACATTCCTATTAATCTCATTTCATTCAAATATAAACCAGTAGCATCAGCAAAGTGCAAGATGTGCCATCTAGCTCACATTACTGATGGATTCTAAATCAAAATGAAGTCTGATAAACCCATGCTGCCCATGGGTCTGATGTTTAAATGATGGAAATGAGTGCTGCTTTATTGGCTGTAGCAGGATCGTGCCAGTTTCTGCCAGCAGAGTACCTGATCCCGTGCACCCAGACAGTGCTCCTGATTCTCACTGACTGATCTGCTTCCAGCCATGGTCCTCAGAGAAACACAAGAACATGCGCCATCTGTACAACTTGCTGTGGGAGCTGAGAGCAGAACAGAAGGATCTGAAGCAGCAAGTCCGGGACTCTGAAGCAGAGGTAACTGTCCAGTGTCAGAACTGATCAGGTGTAGAAACAGTTTCAGCTGACTGGTTGCCAAAGCTTCCTCAGCATAAACTGTGGTAAAATAAGACAAAGCTGGTGTCCATGCTGAATCAATATGCTTGCTACTCAGGCACTGTTCAGTGAAGAGCTGGCTGTAATATATTTATGGGAGTCACACACTTTCCTGCTCCAGCTCTTAGTCTTCCTTCCCTGTGAGGAAGTGTTTCAGTGAGCAAATGACAATTTATGAACTGGGGCATCTGGAAGCCTACCTGCCATTTGCCCAGGAATGAGGCCAAAAAGAAAGGATATTGTATGTAATGCTATATCTAGGTGCTAGGTATTGCCAGGAAACCCTATCCAAAATTTTGAAGTGACTTGTTGTGTGAGCAGCTGTAGGGAAATACTTCATAAAACACTTTGCTTGTACTGCTAATCACACTGACTGGTGTAACAGATCCATGTTCTTTGTAATTACTTCATGATAAATATAATCATTCTGGCAGATGGAGGCACAGCCATTGGATTTCTTTCAATGTTTTTTTTAAGGAAGAGAAATCCCTGAAGGAGCTGCAGAGGGAATGCTCAACTATATTAGCTCAGAATATTAGTAATAATTAAGAACAATGCAAAAATCACATTTTTTTCCTCAGAAATATGAAGCTAGTTCACTGTGACCTCATGAACTACCTTACCAAAATTCTCAGTCTTGATGTATCAACAGACAAAATATTCCCACTGCTTGTGCTGCATATCCTATATAAGACAAAGAATAAGCCAAAGATATCAGTGCAATTTCTAAAGTAGTGCCAAAACTGTGACTCCACAAAAGCTTTCTTTTCAGTTAGTATCAGTAATTACATTCAAGAATTTCATACACAGTAGCAATCTAAAATTAAGACTACTATCAGCTTGATCTATCAGCAGAACATGGACTTATTTGCACAGATCTATACTTAATCTTATTCTACAATTCTTGTATGTAGCATCTGCTCTGTTAGCAGGTCAGACTTGTAGAGGTACAGGCATTTTGTGGGAAAGCTGAGGGGTCTTTCTTCTGATTTCTTGGAAGATGTTAAATATTTTGGCGGTCCGCGAGGATGAAGAAGCCAATATTAAATTGTCAGTTTCAATATACAGCTCTGCAAGGAGAGAACAACAGCAGGAAGCCACGGTAGGTAAACTTCATTAATGTCAGCATTCAATACATGTACTCAAAGAAATCCAGAGTCTCTATCAGGAATTATCTCTGAAGAGCTTTTAATATCATTAAAATATATTGGGACAAATCACAGTATGGTGCAAGTCAGCACAGTTTCAATTGCCTTCCCAGGGAAATGTAACATGGTCACCTCCTGACTTCCTGGAAAAACTTGCACCACCAAGAAAGATTACTGTGTTTTGTTTAGTTAATAAAGAAAACAATTAATTATTAGTTGATAAATAGGGATTATGGGGGGAGTATTTTAAAAGAGCCATAAATATGTCTGTGTATATATATAGATACATGTATTTTTATTTGTGATTAGCATGTGAGATCAAAGAACAAAATAGCCCCAGGGCCAAATTTAGTCCTTATCTCAATCAAAGGTGATTTGGTTCTCCAGGGCTTCTTGACTCTAGTGAGGCAAAACATTTGGATTTGCTACCTCTTCCTGCTCCACATATTGATTCCCCTTGTTTTCTTCTTCTTATGAGACCTCATCTCAAACTTTTTGCCCCCCCTCAAAAATAAATCAGCTCCAGTTTGTGGTTTCCTTCATCTCAACTCTGTGAATTGAGTTGTGCCTTTGCTCCTCACTTTCCTCTCTATTTCCCTGACTCCTGGTTGCTTGTTCCCTCACAGGTGCTGGAAGAGGAGCAGAAGAGCTCCCAGAGTTCCTTGGAGAAGGAGAGTCAGCACACTGGAGGGGAGGATGAATCCCTCGCCCATCGCACTGCAACCAACTCCACGATGTAGATGGAGCCTCTGCAGGGCCTGGGAATGGCTGCCTGAGCAGGGCAGGTTTACAAGTCAGCCCCCTGCCAACTTGGCACTGAAGCTACTCTGTGAAATACTTTAGTCCATGTCCCACTGCAGTTTCCCTGGTACCCCCTTCTTATTCTAGGGAAAAGCAGTTGGCACAATAGAAAAAACATTCTCCTAAAGAGATGCTGCTCCAGAATCCTTCCCAGCTGGGCACAGCGGGCATGATTGATTTCTTCATTCCTTTTCTAGAGCTGCCTGCAGTAAATCTTTCACTGTCATCAGATTTGCAGAGATTTTAATGAATTTGCACCATTCTGCACCTTTTCCTTTTCCCTATTTTTTCTGAGGCACATCTACAGTTACATCAATTGTCTCCTCATGAAACTCCATCATGTTTGAGACTCAATGAATCTCAGTGGGACCTTAGCCCTAAGGTCTGCTTCAGAAGGGGAGACAAACCATGCACAGTCTTTCAGGGCTTGTTTCCCAAATCTGCTCCATAGCAGCAGGAGTGGGATTATTTGAGAATACTGATTCTTTTCCAACATAATATTGTAATGAATTTATAAGTCAGTTTTGCATAAGCAAAGGTTTTGAACTGGTGAGTTCACAAATGTAACGTTTCTTTGACCTGATCTAGAGCCCTGTAATGACAAAACATTGTCCCATATAACACTGCAGATATGAACTCATCAGTGTTAATTCAATACCAGAGAAGACACCAGAATAAATTAACTTAAGAATCCTTTTACAGGCATTAGGGACACAGGTGCTGCCAAACCATCAACAAATGTATATTATAGAATCATAGAACATTACAGGGTTGAAATGGCTCTTAAAGATCATCCAGCCCCCGGCCCCCTGGCCAGGGGATCTCCCTGTAGTCCTCCAAGGCCACCTGTCCTCGTTTCCACTTCCTGAAAGTTTTTTTTTTCCTTTCTGAGAAAAAAAGTCTTCTTTTCTACAGTCGTCTTTTTCCTTCTCTGCTGCTCAGCAGCTTCTTATCCATCCACAAACGCCTCCGGGCATTCTTGCCCGATTTCCCTCTCGTCGGCGTGCATCGCTCCTGAGCTTGCAGGATACGATCCTTGAAATTCAGCCTGCATTCTTGGGTCATTATCAGGGAGCAGCGTCAAATCAATTGGATTTTTCTCTGTTGACGGAGCAATTCGTTTCAAAGACTGCGAGAAACACGCACAAGCGGCGCGACCGCCCCTCAGCCGGGCGGGAGAGGCACAGAAGCCTCGCAAGAGTCCCGCTCCCACCGGGGAGACACCCGTGAACCGCCCAACAGGACACACCGGCCGCAGCCCAGGGGCACGACGGCCTCAGCCGTCGGCGGGCCGTGAGCTACGAGGCCCGGGAAAGACCCCGGCCGCCCTCCCGGCAGCTCCGGGGCGGCTGCGGGACCCGAACCGGCCGCAGAGCAGCACTAACCCGGCCCCCGCCCCTCAGGGCGGCCCCGCAAAATGGCGGCGCCCATGCAGAGCNGTGAAGGGCCGGTTGCGGGGCGGTGGCGGGCAGGGGATCCCGGGCCGGTGCTGCCGGGCCCCGCCGCCACCAGCGTCCAGGCGATCGCCCTCGCCCCGACCAGCGCTCCCGTCCCGTGATGTTCGTCAGCGCTGAGGCCTCGTCCCCCGCCGCGCCGCCTCTCAGGAGAGTCTCGCCGTGACCGTGTTTGAGTGCCCGCAGAACGGCCGGGGCAGCCCCGGTGCACGGCCTGGCCGTAGGACGCGCTAGCGGAGCGGAGCCTCGCCGGGAAGAGGAGGAGGAAGGCGCTGCCCGCCCCAGAGGCGCCGCGCTGAGCCATGGCCGTGGCCGTCACCACGAAGACGGCATGGAAGCTGCGTGAGTGCCGGGCGGGGGAGCCGCCCCGGCTGGGAGCGGGGAGGGGTAGGAGCCACCTCAGCCCTGCCCTGGGTATGGTGCCCCAGCCCTCTTTCCACACTGCTGACTGGAATTTTTAACTCCTGGAAGTCCTGTTGGAAAACGTAGCGGCACGGTGAATAGCGTGGCCTTGTCAGTGCTATTTTCAAAGGTCACTGGCTTTATTTTTTCCGGATAGTTGCTGCAGCGCTGGGCTGAGTGTCTGTCTAACCCCACATGACTCTACTGTAGTACAAGAACAACCGAGGCCGTGAGGAATAGGGCACCTGTCAAGGGGCAAACCTGGATGTACAGAGAGAGTGGGGAATGAGAGGCTGGAGAGCAGCCCCACAAAAAGGGATATGGGATTCCTGGTCGACGTCAAGTTGAAAATGAGTCACCAGTGTGCCCTGGTAGCCCAAAGGGCCAGCTGTGCCCTGGGGTGCATGGAGGAAGGTGATGGTCCCATTGCTTTGTGCTGGTGCAGTCTCACCTCAGGTCCTGGGAGCACGTTTGGGCATCACAGTTTAAGATGGATATAAAGCTTTTGGAGAGCATCCAAAGAAGGGCTGTGAATATGGTGAAGGGTCTAGAGGGGAACCATGCAAAGGAGTGATTGAGGTCTCTTGGCTTGTTCAGCCTGGAGAAGAGGAGACTGAGGGCAGAGCTTATCACGAGCTGCAGCTTCTTCATGAGTGCATTGGAGGGACAGCTCCAATCTCTGCTGCCTGTGACCAGTGGAGGGACCTGAGCGAGCCTCTGGAGCTGTGCCAGGGGACATTTAGGTGGAATATTAGGATAAGGTTCTTCACCATCACAGGAGCAGGAGCAGGCTCCCCAGGGAGGTACTTACAGCACCAAGCCTGAGTTTGGACAATGTTCTCAGGCAAAGGGGGGGATTGTCCTGAGGAGGACAAGCAGGAGTAGGACTTGATGATCCTTGTGGGTCCCTTCCAACTTAGAATATTCTGCCATTCAATGGAAACTGCTCTTGAGAGCCAGGTTATGATGGGGCATCCCCTCAGTATCAGGGAGAAGGCCCCAGACTTAGCCTCTAAGGAGCTGTCCTTCACTGGTGCTCACTTGTTACAGAAGGTTCACTGAGCTCTCTGCTGCAGGAGAAATGAGGTGATCTTTGCAGGGCCTGTGTGTCCCACTCTCTTGAAATTACTTTGCAAGAGACAGTAAGAATCTGCTGGTTTCATGTCCATTATTCTTCCTCTGAAGGAGTAGTAGACAGTTGCTGACTATCAATTTCTAGCTGGTCACTGATGAGTTATTTCATAGGGGCTGCTGTGGAATTCTTAGAAGCAATAGGATGTGATCAGTTGTTTTAGTCAGTGAGTGGGCTCTGGAAACTGGCTGTCAGAAATAGTGTCCTTGACTGGTAACACATGAAATCATCTGAGATTACTGACTTAGGAATTTAGTGTCTTTCTGAGGAGAAAGCCAGTTTGCTGTGTTATCCTCCCATCCCTGAAACTCCAGTTGCAGGAAGAGCTGGAAGTCTGTCTGTCTCCATTCTCCCTAGGTGGGCAGAGGTTCTTGATCTTCATTTTTGCTGGGTGCTGCCACATCTTAGCATCCTCTTTAGAGGGAAAAGCATTCTGAGTGTTAGGGATGTTTCAGCAATGCTAATTAGGAGTTGAGTGTTACTGGGCTGGTAGGTGACAGCTGGTGACAAGAACCTCATGAAATAAAAATTTTGTGGGTTTAAGGAACTTGTGTGAGAGCAAATGAACCTCTCTGCCCAAGGCAGACATCAATTTATCACCTGGCTTTTAGGATCAGAGAGTTGGATGCTTTCACAATGACTTTTAAACTTCCAATATATTATTTAGAAGGAAATCAAGACAGGAAAAAGTGGAGCTGCTGACACACTCATTTCAGCAGCAGTGCTCAGCATCTGTCATTGCAATTTTAACTAGTGAGTTGGTCTTGTAATGCTGATTGTACTTTTGGTTATCATTTAGTCTGTATATCCATACAGGCTTTGTTTTAGCCTTTTTATGTGGAAGTTTGGTCTTTCAACACAATGCAGGTGTATTTTCAGATTTGCCCTTCACATGTAATTTATGGTCCAGTTACCTTTGTAATTTGAAAGCTGTTTCTCCAGCTTAAGTGAAAGTTGCACAATTTTGCTTTCAAAAAACACTCTTGAGAGTTTGAGATCAAAGCACCTGTAATTATTATTGCAGCCATCCAAAATCTTTTTGGATTAGTGTTGCATGTAAAACGATCACATTGCTCCTCTCAGCCAAACAATCTGAATGAAAGCTGAATTGATGCTACCTAGCCTTTTTACAGACTCATAACCATTTTTACAGTTTCATAACTATTAGGCATGCAAATCCTGTGACCTTTCAAAGAAGAGAACAGTTAGATGAAGATATTGGTAAATGCATCTGCTAAAAGCCTCTGCCAAAATTTTGAGTGAATTTAAAATTCCACTGTGAGATATATAAGCAAATATGCTAATTTGTCTTCTTTTTTGCCCCAGATTGGTTTCTTTATGATGGGGTTTTCATAGAGTTCTGTTGCAGTGTCAGAGCATCCCCTGAGCTCCCAGTTTTTTAACAGTCATTTAGCATCAATCAGATTTGTTATTTTCTGCCTGTTTGGATGGATATTCACCCTCCTTTGTCACAGCTGCCTGCCCTGCAGTGCTCAGTTTTGCCTGTGTTCCCTAGTGAGGATGTAGCAAAGCCTCTGCCAAAGCTCAGGGAAAGGAGCTCCACCTCTCCCACTGCTGAGTCTGGCTTTTTTCTGGGTAAGGTAACAAACTGTGCTGCTCCTCTGCCAGTTCCTCCCAGGTTGGACTGTCTGCTGCTGCTCTCTAGAACAGGATTGGAGGGCCTTTCACTAGATGACTGGCTGCTGTGCATTATTGCAGGTAAAGGGCCTTGCTGCACTTCAGAAAATCTTCAAAAGCTCCTGAGCTGCTGCAAGTGAGAGAAGATGCTTTTTGTAAGCCATGTGAGCACTGGAGTCATGAAACTTTGGTCAGCAAATGTTTTAAGTGCAGCAGGAAGAGCCATGAAGGACTGTTCAAATCAAGATAATAGTGTGACTTCTTATCTGACCTGTGGGCTGCTGCAGCTCGTCCAGTGGAAACTGGAAAGTGTTTCTGGAGAAAGAATATTTTTTAGACCTTTTGGAAGGATGGGCTGAAAATTTTTATAACTGATCTGTAATAAGTGTTTGCTTTGTTTTGTGCAGAAGAGATCATGGCCCACAGCAGCAATGTGTCCTCAGTAGTCCTGGGAAAAGGTTCAGGCCGGATGCTGGCCACTGGAGGAGATGACTGTCGGGTCAACATATGGTCAGTTAGCAAGCCCAACTGCATCATGGTAAGAACAGGCCTGTTTTCAGCTTTTGGGGGATGGCAATATTAATTCTGAGGTTTGGAGGGTAGAGAATGAGGGGAAAGATTGTTGGGGTGGAGCCTGTGGGACTTTTGAATAGAGTTTGCCAACGCAAAGCTGTGTAACCAGATTCTAGCTAAAGATAGGGACAGAACTGGGTGCCTGGTGAGACCACTGCTCTAGAGACATTGTGGGAATGCTTGAGCTGGACCAGTGCTTACTCACATAATAAATATTGTGCTTTATTATATTACCAGTCTACAAATAATTAAAGGAAGAATTTTGTACAAGAACAGCTAGTTTTATAGTGCAGGCTGCAAGGGCCAGTTTTATATCCTGGGGTTTGCAGTTAGAGGAGGAGATATCACCAGCAGGATGCATTCCCACCTGTGCCACTGTCCCTAACTGTCACCATAAGGGTTGCCATGATAGTTTGCTGTAGGCTTAGGAGGAGTAACTGTGGTTGCAGTGTGTTAGCAAGGGTAGGGTTACCCCAGCAGTGATCACTAAAGAACACCATAAATATATATTTAACAGATATCTATCCTGCATCACTTTGAGTGGGTGTTGTATAAAACCAACTTTAGCACATCTCTTGTTATTTGTTTAATTAACAACACAATAATGTTGTGGTATCGAAGGTGTTGCTCTAGCCACTGTGAACCTTGTGAGAAAAAACCAGGAAAGTCAGGTCAAAAAGGCTAAAAGGAGAATTTGTCCACTTTATTCTTCCATTCATTAACAGTGTGAAGGGTCACCTTTGGCAGGGCTGTGCTTTTTGCATAGTATAGTTAAGCAGTGTCTTTTCAGGCCCTTGGTGGTGGCATGACTCCAGTTTGAAACTGGACTATTGCCTTACTAGAGAAGAAGGTTGAAGGACTAACTCTGTACCTTTCTGTGGTGGCAGAGCTGCACCTCTCCTGCACTTCATGGAACCACAGGCACTGAGAGCTGCTGTTCGTGAGAGGCAGGGACTGACTGCAGCTGCTTGTGCCATTCTTGCATATCAAAAGAATCTTGATTTTTGGGCTTGTCCTCTCAAGTTCATTTTTAGTATTTTTATTATAACGATTATGGATGTTTGTACTGGGAAAGAGGGAGAAGAAGAACTTTTCAAGTAACATTGAGACTTGGTTTAAGTGTGAGCTCTAGTTCTCACTACGTAATGGCAGTTGGAACTGTGGATTTTGTAGAGGATTTCAATTGCACATGGATTCCTAAGAAAGCTCCATCAGAACATGCAGCTTCCAACTGGCATTCCCAGCCTCTGTATGTATGTGGGAGGCACAGAGCTAGTGTAGCTATTTAAAAAGATATTTGAGGATGGACTAAAGCAGAGAATACTGCTTATTTGGCAAGCAGAAAGTCTGCAATGGTGGGATTTGTTTTCTAGAGCTAGTTTTAAATATTCTCGTGTTTTACTAAAATATCAGACTTTTCAAAGTGCTGATGTAATCTGTAAGCTTTCAGGTGCTCAAGGATGAAAGGAACTTCATGTGAATTACTGCCTTATGCCTCAAGTCAGTACTTCAGTGTTAGCACCATGCTATCACTGTGACATCCATTGCTGGCAGCAACCTATGGCTTGGTGCTTGTGTGAAGGTTTTGAAGTAGCCCTGCTTTTGCTCTTGCTTTGATTTTGTAACTGGTTCATGACACTTACATGACCCATTTAGAGCAAACACAGTGCCATTGTGCTACCCCAGCATAATTTTTATGATGTAAGAATGTGTCAGCCTTGTCTGAGCATCCGCACCTAATGTTTTACTACCTGTGACTCTGTTGATGCATCCTTTAAAACTTAGTCAGTGTGTCCCAGAAAGTGGGATGATGTGGGAAAACAGGTGTGCTCTGCTGGGTGCAGTGATGGGCTTTAGAATGCTCTGCCACCCTGGTGGCTGCTGAGGAAAAAGGGCTGTGGCACAGGCAGGTGGTCCCAGCTCATGGCTAAAGAGTTATCCCTTGAGTGTGAACAATGCCATGGTTCCTACATGGTTCCTGCTGGCTGACACTGAGGGTTTTCTTTGCAGAGCTTGACAGGCCACACAACCCCCATTGAGAGCCTACAAGTCAACCCAAATGAGAAGCTCATAGTTGCAGGGTCCCGGTCAGGGTCCATTCGAGTTTGGGACCTGGAAGCTGCCAAAGGTATGTGCCCATGAGTTTCTGCTTCTGTTCATGCACACTCTTTGGGGAATCATTATGTTTAATGCCTATAGTGATCCAGAAGGTTCCTGATTTAAGAAGGAACAGGAGCCTGGCATTGCTTTCATCTGTATCTCTTTTTTGTTGTTCTTCTGAGGCTATAGAGCTGTGTATTCATGCTTGAGCAGAAATTTGGACATGTATTGGGGACGCTGATCTGAGGAACTAGTTTCTATGGCTTTGACCTGAGTGTGTCAAAATCCATATTCCAGATCACTTTCCATGCAGGTATAGATAACTAGGCATATAGAATTTGTATTCGGAGTCTCAACTTAGAATTGTCAACCTTAATAAAAGGATCCCAAACCAGATTGGAAGTTTTAAGTTTATTAGGTTCTGAATAAGTGCAGGAATCCTCTGCTTGTTGACTTCTTGTTCTTAGGTTCTAACTTTTCTTTTTTCTTCTAGCAATTTTTCTGCTCTCCTGCTTTTGCATGGCCACATAAATAGACGAAGACCTAATTTTTAATAAACTGTAAAAGCTATGAACTCATCAAGCTCCGATCCTTTAAAGCATGTTGAGTCATGCTTTATTTATTACATTTTCCTCAAATCCTAGAATGAGTTTGCAAAGGTGTCATAAATCACTTGAGTGCATTCCAGCAGGAATACCGGAAAATGACTGAATATTTCTTATAGGTTATTACTTGTTCATAGAAAGAATGTGTAATGAAAATAGACTTACACTGGCTGAGCTAAGGAGGCAAACCACAGGCAGCATCAATAATGGAAAGCACTGATGTCATTCAGACAGTTAGAATCAGTTCAGTTATGGAATAGTTTGGCTCTGCCCATGGGGAGTAGCTGATCTGGCTGCATTTATTAGAAGACCTATGAGCCAGTGTCTGTGCAAATGACCACTCCAGCTCTGGCTCAAGAGCTAATTTCTGCCAGGGGAATCATCAGCTTGTTCCAGATGATGGATGAGGGAGAGGGATTGCCCTTGTTATTATCTGAGCAGTTTTTCTTAGAGTTGAGTTCTGCATTTGTCACTGCTTGCCGAGATATGATGTACCAGTTCTACTGGTCCTTTCTGGTTTCCAGAATTACAGGGGTGTTACTTGATGACTTGCTGAAACACTGATTGTTTCTTTGTCTCCTGCTTCCTAAGCATCCATTTCCTGTCTTTATGGTGATTCTTGCAAGGGGCAATTGAAGGAGTCCGGGGTGAATATTAGAGCCTGAGAGGTGGTGCCTGGATGGGGTGCAGAGTCCTGGGAAAGGGTCTATCTGATAACTGCAAGGTGAATGCTGCAGGCAGTCAAGACTGTTTCACTTCACTTCCTGGCCAAAACTGTTCCTCCTCTGGCCCATTTTGCTGTCTGTGTAACAAATGGAAAAATGTACTGCCTGCCAGCTGCTTCATTTTCAGAATGGAGATCTTTGAGCTCTGTCTGTAGTTTCCATACCTAAGGATACGACTGTCATTAAGTTCATTGATCATGGGCTTTCTATTGCTGTTTCTTTGCATTACCAGGATAAAGTCAGAGGCATTTCCACAAAATAATATATATTTCCATAAAATAATGGTGGGGATAGTATGGCTGCACTTCTGCATGGTGTCTGGTGGAAATGAACTATTAAATGTTTTTACCCTATTCCTTCTCTCTGCTCTGCCTCTCCTTTTCCCAGTTCTTCGTACCCTACCAGGTCACAAAGCAAATATCTGCAGCCTTCATTTCCATCCTTTTGGAAGTTTTGTGGCATCTGGCTCTTTGGACACCAACATTAAGGTAAAACCCAGCTTCCACCAGAGATTTCCCTCTTTTCTCGCATTGTCTTTGTTTTGAAGAGTGCCAGAACATGTTTTGTGTCAAGCTGTTGGTGAATGCTGCACATCATCATTTCCGTGTGTGGGCAGGTGTGTTTGTGAGTTCTTGTGAAATCTGTGTGTGTGTTTTCACAGCCAGCTCATGAATGTGACTCCTCTGGTGTGGAATGTGGCTCTGAGTAAGGTGCCAGCCAAGACCTGGTGTCAGCAAGCACAGATGTCCTGGTTGCTGTGAATTGTGTCTGCTTCCTCAGGCTGGTGTTTGACTGTCAGAACTGAGCTGCTGTAGTAAGAGATACCTTCCAGGAGCGACTCTCACTTGGGGAGTTAGAAAATAGCCCCTGAGGCCTACAGGGGTTCAGCAACCCATTCATTCTGCAGTATCTGTTAGCTTGGTGACACAGAGATCCCTTGTTCTGGCAGGACCCTTGAGCTCCCAGGGTACTGCTCTAAACATACAATTTGTTTGCTTTTCTTCCTTGTAGCTCTGGGATGTAAGAAGAAAAGGCTGTATCTTCACATTCAAGGTAAAATATTTCATTAGGTTTGGCAAAGAGGGGAGAAATATTTCTTTGGAGGACTTGTGAGCAAACCTAAATGTGATTATGTACAATGAACTTCCTGGCTTTCCAGCATGAAAATAAGATCTGCATGATTTATGAAGTGGCCTGGCAAACCTCAGCAGACCTCTGCAAGCTGTATGGGAATAGGAAATGGATATTATAGGATATCAATGGGTATCATGTGCTATAGTGTGGATGGCTTCAGTGGGGGATGGAGAGCATCCATGAGGCTTTCTTTATATTCTTAATGGTATTACCACTGCACTGAGATGGTTCTGTTCTTAGGACCTTTTTCTATCTGAAGAACTTGCTGTGTATTAATTTCATGTAGAAACCAGAGACTAAGTGTCACAGCACTTCTATCTGACCATCTGTAAGTCTGTAATTTAGAACTGATTCTTATTAGTGAAGCCCGATCTGTATTTACCATACTTAAACTGATGGCATAAATGACTAGGTGAGAGAGATTACACACATTTAGTGTGGCTGGGTGTAGTGTCTTGACTACAGTGTTTTGTTCTGCAAGCTATGAGGTCTGTAAAACACTTAATTGTTTTTGGTTTATTATATTGTGTAGGATTGAAAGACAAAAGCCAGAATACAGATTGTTTTCCTCATTTCAGGGTCACACAGAAGCAGTTCGGTGTCTCCGCTTCAGTCCTGATGGGAAATGGGTGGCCTCTGCTGCTGATGATCACACTGTAAAGGTAATTTATTGTGACACCTTCCTTATGTGCTTGTGGCACGTGGGAATGCTGGGATTGTCTTTTTACCAGGCATTACCAGCACTGACTCATAAATACCCTTAGTTCATTGGGCAGCTGGCTGAGCCTCATGGCTTTGTAGAGATCGGTTTTCCTATGGGGATCCTGTCTGATGGCCCACAACACCCATGGAAGAGCTGCATGGGTTGAATTGCCCTTATCCAGCAGACACATTGGGAGAGGCTATGCACAGAAAAATCAATGTTTTGATGGTAGTAGAGTTGTGATACTTGAATGCTGGCATCAGTAAATCTTGTAGAATGAGTTGTCCACAGCACATTGCTTCACCAGACTAATTTCTGGCACTGTTTGTGTTATACACATTACATGTGATTATCAGTCTGAAAATTGCTGTCAGGACTGAGCAGAGCAAGAGAAGGAGTTCAAGGAAGTATTGACTGAAGTAGTGACTTCAGTTGTTTCACATGGAGTATGGAGGAATGGAGATGAAGATTGATTTTATTTTCAGTTTCACATGAAATTAACTGATCAGTTATTCACTGCATTTTCAAGTGGAGACTAGAGCACAGGAGGAAGGAATTGCTAAGGCATTCAGAGCTTTTGGATTTTTGTTTGTTCACTTTTGAGATGCCGTCTGTGGGGACAGATGGAATTGCTATATTTTGTCTCGGTCTCTAAATATAAACTAGAAACTTCTAGAGGACAAGTTACATGGAAAATAAAAAATAATACAAAAAAAAAAACCCAAAACAAAGCCTTAAATTATTTGGATGGTACTCTTTCCCTGATTATTGCCTTCTTTGACAGACTTGGATCTGTTCTTGGAGGGGGGAAGTGTTACAAGGTTACCAGTCCAAGGAAATCCCAGGTGTATTGAAAATCTCTAACATTAAATCTCTTCAAGAGTCTCTGTTCTTTCCTTCTTTTCAGCTGTGGGATCTGACTGCTGGGAAGTTAATGTTTGAGTTTACAGGACACACTGGCCCAGTGAACGTTGTTGAATTCCATCCCAATGAATACCTTCTGGCTTCTGGCAGCTCTGACAGGTACATAAGGGGAAGGAGAAAGAAGGGAAATGTATATGTCTGTTCCATTTCCTGATGCTCTTCCTTGTAGGAATATGACCAAGAGGAATGTCTCTCAATTCAAACCTGCCATTGCAAGAGCCAGATATGTAGACACAGGACATGACATCTATGATGGGCAGAACATGGAGATCTTCCCTTCTCATCCAAAATTGATGGCACCTGCTTCCACACTAGAAACCAATGTGTAGCCCCAAGCCTCTCACAAATCCAGCTGACATCCTGTGTGAACAGCAGGCAGCCCTGCTCAGCTGGCAGGGTGTTCTCTTAACTCTGGGTCAGCTCTAAATGCCTATCTGTGTCTAGAGCCTCTAAGTATCTCTGTCTGGTTTCATGGATCTTAGCTAGACCAGCCTTCTGTGAAGGGTTACTGTATGTGCACAACAGCAAAAGTCAATTCTGTTAGTGTTTTGTTTAAAATCTGGATCCTATTGTGATTTCTAGAGTGACAAGCAATGAATTTTGTTGTGTTGTGTGTACAGGACTGTTCGGTTCTGGGACTTGGAGAAGTTTCAAGTTGTGAGCTGTATTGAAGAGGAGGCCACTCCTGTCAGGTACATTAAATTCCTACTGAAATGTGCTAGGCAGAGACTAAAAGTGGGGTGATGGGGGGGTTTCCTCAGAGAGAGACTTTACTGAGGAGAAGTTTGGGCTGCTGGAGATGTTGCACAGGCCCACCAGGTTGCACAGGTGAACACCACATTGCAAGGTTCATTGTTAGAAACAGAACTGAAGGTGTTCAGTGTAGTCAGAGATCCACAAGGACTGAGCAAAGTGGGAA
The DNA here is from genome assembly GCA_013400575.1 of Peucedramus taeniatus. Classification (NCBI taxonomy): domain Eukaryota; kingdom Metazoa; phylum Chordata; class Aves; order Passeriformes; family Fringillidae; genus Peucedramus; species Peucedramus taeniatus. The sequence continues at coordinate 2,006,210 of WBNO01025885.1, read as the reverse complement.
TGCTGTGCCTGATTCTCCTCGTGCCTTCCCAGGTGTGTGCTCTTCAGCCCCGATGGCTGCTGCTTGTACAGTGGCTTCCAGGATTCGCTGCGTGTGTACGGCTGGGAGCCAGAGCGCTGTTTTGATGTGGTCTTGGTGAACTGGGGAAAAGTAGCTGACTTGTCTATCAGCAACAACCAGCTGGTAAGCCACTGCTCCTGAGGCGGGGGTAGGCAGCTGTGAAACACAAGATAAAATCCTGCTGCCTCCTTGCAGGCCTTCAGACCTGTAAGCTTGTGTCAGGGCTTGCAGCATGCCCAAAGGCTGTGTGCCTTGTGCTCCACTTTGTGTCTCTGGCTTCTGGAGGAAAGAACTGGAGCTTAGTTTGACCAGTATTTAGAAGCTGTGCTTGGCAAAAGTTTTATCCAAGCCTTTCATAAATTGCTGGCAGCTTCAGGTTGAAAAATCCGCAGCACTGAACTGAGCAGTCCCTCAGCACAGTTGCTCAGGGTCACTCCATCATGCCTGTTCTCAAAAGGGCTGGTGTGCACCCCGCTCCTTGGTCAATTACCTTGGTCTTTTGCCTCTGCAGATAGGAGTTTCCTTTGCACAAAGCACAGTCTCTTCCTTCGTTGTGGATCTCAGCAGAGTCCCAAAGTCAGATTCTGTTCCTCATGGGTTGATCAGGGACGACCAGCCTCTTGTGCCACCTACCCCCACAGGGTCCTCCCTTCGCCGCATCTATGACAGGCCCTCAACGAGCTGCAGCAAGCCACAGAGGTGAGGCAGTCTGCTGGCTTGTTGAGTTTCCAGATTTTAAGGAAATGTCCCACTCACTCAGTGTTCTCTCTCTCTCTCTCTGACAATATGGCTTCCCCTGACAACAACTCTTTTTCCACAGCAGAGTGAAGCACAACTCGGAGAGTGAGAGGCACAGTCCTAGCAGTGAAGATGACCGGGATGAGAAGGAATCAAAGGCTGAGATCCAGAACCAGGAGGATTACAAAGAGATCTTCCAGCCCAAGAATGCAATCTGTCAGTACCAGGGTTTGTTCTGCTTTTGAGTAGTGTTTGAGTTTGAGATCAGGGCACTAAACTGATTTGATAGAACTGACCTTTGGCTTAGTGTAACAGAGACTTCACCTGTGGCTAGAGAGTTTAGAAAGCTTTCCTTTAATATTCTGTGCTTGGACACTGACACACAGATCATGTTGGTGAATGGCTTAAAGAAGGCACCTTTGCTAGGGTACAGTGATGTCTGTTTGAAGCCTGGCTCAGAATCCAGAGCTTCATTGCAAATGTGCTGCCTTCATGTTCTGATTAGAGTGTTAAGGGAATTTTATCAGCTTAGAATTCTGATACGTATAAGATCAGCAGTCTTCATTAAAGAAGGAAAAGCAAAATGTTTTGTTAAAGCAAAGACTGTTGTTTAGGAGGCATTGTGCAGTGTCTGCACTGTCTTGTCATTTTTATGCAAATGATAAAAATGAGATACTCTTTCTGAGGAATTAATTGCATTACTTTTATTTATATAAAATATATAAATCAATAACAGGAGGTTGATTTTTCCTAATATCATTTGTTGTGACAGTGCTTGTCTCACTCTTCACACCTCTACAGCATCAGGGAACCACAGGGGTCAGTTTTGTCCCTTCTGTCCATGAAGGCCGAAGGCTTTTAGTTAAACTCAACAAAAGTGTCAAGGTCCAAAAGAGATAACTCTGCCTGTTGTATTACTGATTACCCTCATGTGTGGAGTTGCTGGAGATTTCTCTGCTCCGAGGTTGACTTACCACTTATCTGTAGCCTTGGATGCTCCTTCATTTGTTTATTATTTACATCTTTTTCTGTAGGCCGAACTCCTCCTCGAAATGAGCCCTTTCCTGCCCCTCCTGAGGATGGTGAGTATGGAAATGACTCCTTAGTGGAGATGGGGTTAATGGCCCTCAAAAGAGGGAGAGCTGCCTGAAGGCAGAAATTACTCCTTGCAGTATAGCTAGACAGAACCTTTGCTCTCAACTCTTGAAAGTAACAATCAGTTTCTGCTTTCCCACTTCTCTCCCTCTTGGTAGAGCCTGGAACTGCAAAGGAAGCAGTGAAGCCCAGCCAAGCTGCAGATGCCCAGACCTCTCTGCCAAAGCAAGAGCTCGTAAGTACTGTGTGCTCTGTGAGTCGCTGTTCCTGCTCCCTCTGTGAGCCATGTGCATAGCTGGAGAATTTGTGATTTCTGCTCAGGCTGATTCCTTCACTGTGGGGCAGTAAAAGTGCAGATCCGGGCTTTGTGCTGCCAAGTGTCTTGCCTTAGCTGTGGAACCAAGGCCAAGCCTCTGACAGGCTCTGTTGTTTTAGTTTGCTCCTTGTGCTTGCAGTGGTGCTTCTCCTTGCATCTCAAAATTGGGGCACTCAGAGAGCCAAGTGCCAAGTTTCTACAAATGCTTGAACAGAAACTGTTTTGTTACCAAAAGTGCAAGCAGCTGATGGGCCAGTATTCATTTTACTGGCTTCTTTAGAATTCTCTCTTAGCCTTCAGGCTGGCCACAGCCCATTGCCCTAATTTCAGATAACTATAACATCACTTGGCACTTCTGCTGGGGCATCTCCATGTTCTTTACAAACCTTAATTACATTGTGATGTGGACCTGAGAGACACTTTATTGCCTCTTAAATTATGCTAGCAAACTGGAGACTGCTTCTGTGTTAGGGCCCTGCTGTGAGAAGAAAGCAGGTCAGAAATAAAGGTCATCAGACTAGGGCCAAACTGTTCCTGCTAGAGCTTTTATCCCAATTTCTCCTGCAGCCTGATCCAGTCCAGAGGCCACTGGTTGCCTCCTCAACTTCTTTGACCAGAACAGAGCCATCAGTGATTCCTGCAGCCAGGAATGAGCCCATTGGCCTGAAGGCCTCTGACTTTCTCCCAGTAAGTGTCTCTGGACAATGTTTTCCAGCCAGTGTCTGTGTTGGGTGGCATCAGAAAGGGGATGCCCCATTTTGATAAGTATGAATACAGCAGAGTTAGCCCTGCTCATGACAAACCTGTGACCAAAGCAGAGAGCAAGGGGTGAGACAGTCACTGAACTATTCCATGGACCAGACAGTGGTTAATTTAAAAAATGAATGTCTGCCATTACATGTACATAATAATTGCATCTTGAAGGTTTCTTGGTCTCTCTTGGGGAGGGTACTCCCTTGTCCTAAAAAGGGGGAAAGACCAGAGCATCCCGATGATCCCAAGCTCTAAATGTGAGTAAAGGAAGTAGTGGTTCTATCATGGCCTGGGCAGGAAGCAAATTGAGAGTCTAATGAATTATGTAAGATTTATCCTTTGTAATAAAACTTGCAGTTCCCAGACAAGTGTTTCACATAAAAAAATGGGTGTGTGTGAAAACATTTCTTCATTAAAACATACTGGGGTTGAAAACGTAGTTTAAATTCACGTTTTCTGAAAATTTTTCCAAGGCTTTGAACATATTTGCGATTGATGTAGTAGAAAAAGCAGGAAATAAGTAACTGAAATCAGAACAAATCGAGCATTTCCATTTCAAAGGGTTTATACAACCATCTGCAAGGAAGTCAGTATTCACTGACATTCTCTGCACCAAAATTGGCTCTCACCTAGGCCAGAGAATGCTCCCACCCTTCTGTGCCATCCTGCTCTGTTACTGGTGTCTGTACTTCCAGGCTGTGAAGAACCAAAGCCAGACGGAGCTGGTGGATGAGGAGGCCATGTCCCAGATCAGGAAAGGGCACGAGACCATGTGCGTGGTGCTCACCAGCCGCCACAAGAACCTGGACGCCGTGCGCGCCGTGTGGAGCACCAGTGACATCAAGGCAAGCACGTGCAGATACCTGAGGCTCAGGAGGGGAGCAGCTGGGGCAGCTCTCTTTGCTTCTCTGGGGTTGGTGCTGCCTCATACAAAACAGGGCCTCACAGCTTTTGTCCCCAGGGGAGCACCAGAGTGCAGCAGCTGAATGGTCACAAAGAAACATGGAGGAAACTTTCCCATGAGAGAGTTCTCTTCCCTAGCCGACTTCATGTTTCCTCTACCTTGTTTTGGAAAAGCAGCACTAGATACCAATTTTCCTTAGGGTAACCAGTTTGACCGCTGCAATAGATGACTTTTTCTTCCCCTTCTCTCTCAGAACTCTCTGGACTCTGCAGTGGCAATCAACGATCTGTCTGTTGTTGTGGATCTCTTGAATATTGTCAACCAAAAAGCGTGAGTCCTGGATGGGGTCAGCCCCTGGGATGTGCAAGAGCTGCCTGGCTGGGAGTGGGGAGCTCTGCCTTGTACCTGCCCCATGTCCAGTGGGCCATGGCAGCATGAAATTCATGTGCTTGTAGTGACATCTTCAAGCCTGCAGTGACAGTTACTGCTGGAGTTACTTGGGGCCAAGGAAAATCAAAGTCTTGGGGCTTCAGAAAGTGATTCTGCTGAGAGTCAAAGAAATATGTCCGAACCTGCCACTTTCTCTCACAAGGGGGAGTCAGTGAACCTGCTCTGTGGACTTGAGTGTCTCTGGGCATTTGCCAGAAAGTCTTATTTGTGTCGGCTCGGCTTTGTAAAGCCTCAGTCTCCAGTCTCAGGATATGTCCTTTTCTTTTCAGGTCTCTCTGGAAGCTGGATTTGTGTACCATAGTCCTGCCACAGATAGAAAAACTACTCCAAAGTAAATATGAAAGGTGAGGCCTTGAGAATATGGTGTGCTTGAGGGACAGGGTGTAGGTAGTGATAGGGGAGCTGTGCTGGGTATTTTGTACCTGGAGGAAAATCCTGAGAAATCACTGCAGATAAAGTATCGTGCTGATATGATGCCTGAAAAAGAATGATGGAGTTGCCAGGTGTGTGTGGGAAAAGATACAGAAAATATGCATGGGCAGGAAGAACAGGATAGTGGGATTTGTGGTAGATGTGTTGGATTGAAGACAACTCTAGTAGCCAGGAGGGGTCATGTAAAACAAATGGGCTTTGCACACTGCTGGGAGTGAAACTGTCAGCTTGGGACAAGGAATGAAGTCCTGCAACAGCCCTGGGGACTCATCTTTAGGGGGAAAAATTGCAGCCTTTCTTAAGATGGAATTTCTGCTCTTCCTTTGTTCTGGGAGAGAGGTTTCTGCCAGGTTCCCTTGGCAGGACATCTCTGCCCTTGAGCAAAGAGGTCCCACTTGGGTAGGGTATGTGCCAGGACCTTTGGAACAGACTTGCTTTGTGAAAGCTTTGGAACTCTTGATGTGTTGTTGGTACTTGGCTGCTGCTCTCCTTCCCTGGTTACAAGTGGTGGAGTGGAGTTGTTTGAGGGCTGTGTGCTGAGGGGACAGGAATGAAATTCAAGTGGGACCAAATTCTCTGTTTTTTCAGTTATGTGCAGACTGGCTGCACATCCCTGAAACTCATTCTCCAGAGATTCCTGCCACTCATCACAGACATCCTTGCTGCACCACCTTCTGTTGGAGTGGACATCAGCAGAGAGGAAAGGTGAGGCACACCCTTCCACTTGCTCCCTGCTGGGACCAGCCTTTCTCTCTTGGGTGAGCTTTGTCCTTGCCATCAGGGCTCTGATACCAGACTGGACATGCCTTCCCTTTGTCTGCAAACACCAATCCCTCCTGCTCAGAGGAAAAGGCCAAGGACTGCCTTTCCCTTTGCCTCTATGCATTGAGTCATACTAAACAGGGTATCAGGAGTAAAACCACCCTGTGGCTTTCCCCTCTGCCTCACAAGAAACATGATTTGGTAGCCAGGCCCTGGATTTTGAGTTCATTCACAGGATAGCTGCTCTCTGGGAATTGGCTTTTGGAAAACAGCTCTTCCTCTTTCCCTGTACTTGCTTTTGACTGTACTGCCAAAGAGGGAAGAGGGCTGAAAGAGCCCTTATGTGGATGCCGTTCTCCTGTCTCATCAGCACGTGGGCTGAATGCCTGGTGTTTTTGCAGAGCTGTGCTCATATTTCAGCCTCTTCCAGGCCATTTTCAGGGCTTTTCTCTCCTGCTTGAGTTGCCTCTCTGGCACTGCAGGAACTGCCACACCTCAGACAACTAGGGATTCATGCTGTGTCTGCTGTCATTTTTTTCCAGGCTTCACAAATGCAAGTTGTGCTACAAGCAGCTGAAAAACATCAGCAACGTTGTCAAGAACAAGTCTGGGCTCAGCGGCCGCCATGGTAGTGCCTTTCGGGAACTGCTTCTCCTCATGGCTGTCCTGGACTAACAGCCACCACCTCCTCATGTACAAATACAGGTGGCCAAGCTTCCCCTGCTCGTGGTCTGGCTGGATTTCAGATCTCTCCATGTGTCCGTCCTTTCCCCCTGCCCCTCTCCAGCATGGTAGGGAAGTGGAATCTGCCTGGCTGGTCGCCCACCCAGCCCTGGTGCCTTACGGGCTGGATGGAGGACCCGAGTGGAGAGACGTGTGTGCTGTGTGAGGGGCCTTGGCGGGTGGAGGGCCCCGCAGAGCCCTGTAGGGAAGCTGCTTCATTTCAGCTCTTCATCTCAGCATCAAGCTCTGGGCTGCTCTGTGTGCTGGCCTGTCCCTGCAGGAGGGCTCTGAGCCTGCTGTCACCCCTCCTTCCCGCTTGTGCTGTTGGTTCTTGTCGCTCGGCCCTGTGGGCCAGGTTCCCGCTCTCGCTGTGCAGCTGCTGAGGACTGCAGCCACTGCCCCACAAACGCCTGCTGTGGGGTGGATGCCCTTTCCATACAGAAGGGACTTCAACTGCCATGGGGGACCAGCCCTTTGGCTTCATCTGACATGGGCAAGGACACTGTGCCACTGTGCTGGTGCATCTCAAGGACTTGAACCAAGAGACTTTCTCTTGGCTTCTCAGACAGCCCTGCTGGCACCCAGGGCTGCAGAGGATCAGTATCTTCAGACTGTCCTTGGATCTGAGGTCTACCTGGACCTGTTAAAACATGTGACTTAAACAGGACTCGTCGTATGTGCTTGCCTTTGGGGGTGAGGATTTGGAAGGGTGGAGGAACAGAGGGACATGGACTGAGTTATGTCTTTCTACATCCACTGGACCATTCTAAGAGGTTTGTTTTTGGTTTTTTTCCCCCAATAAATGTCTGTCAGAACCTTTCTGTCCCTCTTTCTTCTTTCCTCTGGGGAAAGAGGTTCCTCTTGGTGCTTTCCCTGCTCTTCCCAGCCTGTCTCCCATTTTATACACTGGAGCCTGTTCTCCAGGAATCTGTAACTTATAATGAATTTTATTAAAATATTTGTAATTTTTTTTTAAAATTGTGTTAAATGCCTGAATCTCTTGAAGTGCTCTTCACCTTGGCATGGCTCCTGGCTGGGAGTGCCCAGGAAAAGCAGGGCTCTGTTCCCTGCCTGTCCCAGAGGAAGCTGACCATTCTCACCCTTCCTGCTGGGAGGCCGTGGTGAACAACAGGAGAGCCAGCACTTGCCAGGTGGCTTGTGGAAATCCCGGGGGCAGTTTCACTCTGCTGGGTCCTTCCCAGCCCAAGGAGCAGTGTCATCATTTAGGGCTCATCCTTCTCCCTGGCTGCACACAGATCTCCTCCCCTGGCTCAGTGGATCTGGGTGGATCTGGCAATGCTGCTTGTGAGCTCCCGAGCCAGGGAGCGCGTTGAAGGCTGTTCTGGGGAGGTGGAGTGGGGCCATCAGGAGTGGGGCCATCAGGAAATCTAAACCAGTCCCCACATTGCTGATGCTTCATCCAAACAGTCAAGTTTTGGGACAAAGGGGAGTGCCTGCCCTGCTCTGGAGGAGGTGGCTCTGAAAATGGCTTGTACAGCAAGAGGTCCTGGCACTGAGCCACTGCAGGACTGACGGTGAGTGCTGGCTGCTTGGAGCACCAGGAGACTCACAGGGTCTGTGTCCTGCTCTGCAGCTGCTTCCTGCTTCATTTGGTGATAATCCCATGCCTGGACCCCCATGAGGTGTGAAAAGGCTCTGCCAGCCACCAGCCTATTGATGTGAGGTGGGGCAGGACAAGGTGGAGCAGGACATGGGCACATTGGGACTCACTGCAGATTTAACCACTGCTCTCCCGCTAATTGCAGGAGCCTGATAGCTGCAAAAGGGGGTGAGGACTCTGCTGCCAGGCTGGCCCCCGGGGCAGCTGCAAGGGGAAGGATATGATGGGCTTTTCCAGCCCTGTGGGAGATGCTGGGAGGAGGGAAGAATCACCCATCCCTCCTCAAGCAGGGTTCAAGAACAGCGCAGCACAGGAGGACTGGCTTTAAGAGTTTATTTAAAATAAGTTTTGTTACAAAACAGGGTATTTTTTAATTATTAAAATACATAGAAACATCTAATCTTACAAAAGGCTAAATTTATTTTTCCCTTTTTTTGTTTTTAAATAGAATACGCTGTGGAAGCGCGAGAGGAGAGGGCTGTGGTGGAAAGAGCCATCAGTGCATCCAGCAGGGGTTTGCAGCAGGAGGAAATGTACCCACAGGTGGGTGTTGAGAGGTCCAAGGGCAGTGTCATCCTCTCCCATGCCCCTGCCAACCACCATCCCCATTCATAAGCCAAGAGGCTTTTGGACTGGAGGTTTGGGGTCGTTTTGTTTTCCACTAGTTTTTCCATTCCAAGACCATGTAAACAGGTATAAATATTTCAAACACTTTCATCTCGACCACACTGTGATCTCTCTTGACAAGACAACTGGTAAATAACTTTACAATAGCTTCATTCGAGACTGCTCCATCCCCCCTGGTGCCAGGTACCACAGGCAGCCAGCGTGGGGCCCTGGCAGCACCAGCACCATGAGGAACAGCAGCTCGGCTCATGCACAGCACCGGGGGCCTTCATGCAACAACAGGGCTTGAGAAACTCACAGGGAAAGGAGCTGCTGGGATTTTTTTGTGGCTTAACGTGGAGAAAGTGCTGCTCTGAAAGACAGTGGGCAGCTGCCCAGCTGCAGTCTTGCAGGAGCTGTGGCCAGGCTGGCCCTGTGGCAGTAGCAGAGGCAGGGCCAGGGGCTGGTCTGGCTCTGTGCACCCCTTCCAGCTAGATCTCATTGTAAAAGCAAAGCTGGAGAGATGGAGGGAGCACCCAGCAGCTCCCTGCTCTGGCTAAAAACATCTGTCCAGCAAAAATAAACTCTCAGAGCTGAGCATCCGAGGGGGCAGATCTCTGCCCAGCACCATTGTCCCCTACCCTGAGAGGGGGGATGGCTGCTGGGAGACCCTGACCCCATGCTGCTCATGAGAGGTGCCATCCTCCTCTGGCCATGGGTCCTGGTGGCCAAGGGAACAGCACCAAAGCCTTCATGTCTTCCAGCAGCCGTCTCTGTGTCACTGTGAGGGGCTGGGTCCTGCAGCAGATTTGATGCCATGGCTGGCACTCATCACAGGGGGATTGGCCTCAGCTTCCCTGAGGGGAGAGATGCATGGGTTACAGCAGGCAGGGGCACAGCCACCAGTGCCCCAGCCTTGTCTGGTGGCACTGTAGCAGGAGCTGGTACCACAAGCATTCCCAGGAGCATCCCTGCACAGTCCAGCAGCCCTGCCCTGCCTGGGAAGCGGGGTGAAAGCAGAGCCCTCCACCAGCACCGGCCGCAGGCACTCACCTGGCAGCCACGGCTGCCCCTAAGTCAGGCTGAAATCGAAGGGGAAAGAGATTCAGCCTGCTGGCATTGCCCTCCCCTTGCCCCCTGAGCCATCAGCAGTGCCTTTGAACCAGGGCATTCTTGGGGAAATGCTAACCATGGCTAATTAGCCATTAGCTAATGAGCTGACTACAGAGCTGCTCACTCCCTGCTGCAGGCTTTGCCATGGGCTGGTGGCTGGAGCCTCCTGGGAAGGAGGGACCCTGTCTGGGCTCTCAAGCTGTCCCACCACCCACCTGAGGTCTGGAGCTTCCTGCGGATGGAGGCAGAGCGACTGGAGAGCTGCCCCGGGCTGGGGGAGGAGTGGCCCCGGCCAGGTGGTGCTGTGGAACCCGGCGAGTCACCCTGGAGGAGAGGGGACACAGCCCCAGGGTCAGCCCAGGCCAGGCCCCAGAGGGAAGGAATGGGGATGGGCTCACAGGCAGATAGTGTGTGCCTGGGTAGTGGTGTTCAAATGATCTCAGGGGGTACCATGGGGCTGCTGCAAAACAGGTCTTGGAACAGCCAAGGTGGCAGCATTGGCTGGACTCTGCAGTCTGGGGACAACCTACATGCCACCAGGTGATTGTCCCCAATGGAGGTGCCTCTAGGGGAACGTCCAACAGCTCTGGGGACCACGTGTGGGTGCAAAACAGGGGGGATCCCTGGGGTGAGGGTGAAGAGGAAGGGCACCAGCAGTGTCTTGAGTACCTCCAGGTGCTCCTGGCTGGGCCAGGAGCCCAGCTCAGCCTTGCGGGAGACAGGACCCAGCTCCACAGAGCGAACCCTCTCAGCAAACTTCAGGGAGCACAGCGTCTCACTGGTGTTCTTCTCAGCAGGGGAGACCTGTGTCAGGGGGGAACAGGCACAAAGTCACCCTGGCAGCTGCCTGTGCACCCCGGGGCTCCCCCCTAGAAAACCTGCTGCTGCTGGCCGGTGAGATGCTATTATTAACCTGTCCCTCCCAGGCTAGCCCTGTCCATCCATGCCTGAGCCAGTGTCTGAGCCAGCTGGATTCCCCATCACCAACTGCCCCAGAGCAAGAGCAGCCAGGAATAGCCATGGCAGGTGCAGGGGCTCAGGCAGCCCCCCCGGGCTCAGTGTGGGTGCCAGCAGCTGGGAGTGGGGGGTCACAGGGCAGGGGTGGAGAAGCCGCCAGAGCTTAAAATCCTCCCAGAAAAAGAGGAGATGGGGAGACGACAAGATACAAAGAGATTGGGCCCATAGGGATAGCATCCATATGCAGGCAGGGAGGGCAGGATCGTGGACCTCTGAGTTAATTCCCCATTCCTTGGCCTTGTCTGGGGTGCAGAGACAGGGAGAGACCTGCTGCTGGCACCATGATTGCAGACTGGAAGATGTCCCATGGGCGAGCCCCGTCCCTTGATTCCAAGGGGCTCAGGCAGAGCCTCAGCACTGGGACGAGAAGGGGCTCAGAAATCAGTGACTGGCTGTGGGGATAGAGGCACCGGGTGCCAGCCCCTACCTGCACCATCATGAGGGTCTTGCTGTCGCCGCTGAGCGAGTCCTGCAGCAGGTAGGTCAGCTTGGAGTTGCGGAAGGGCACGTGGCCCTGGCGGGAGCGCAGGGCGTAGATGACATCGCCCAGCGCCGACAGGGATTTGTTGATGTGCTGCGCCTCGCGGAGCCGGCTGCCCTCCGCACCCGAGCGCCCGACCCGCTCCGAGCCCGCCAGGTCCACCAGGTTCAGCTTCCCTGAGGACACACAGCCAAACCCCACCGCTGGCATCAGCGCCCAGCCCTACACAGCCCCGGGATGCCACAGCCCAGGTGCCTCGGTGGGGGTTTGCTGTGTGACACCCACCTGTGGTGCGGAGCCCCGTGCTGCGGTCGAGGCCGCGGACGGTGACGATGAGGAGGGCGTGGGAGCGAGAGCTGTGCTCGTTCAGGTTGGTGCACTCTGTCACCCGCTTGATGTGGCCAAACTCGAAGACCTGGGGGAGCCCGGGGAGTTGAGGGGTGAAACCAACCTGCCTCAGTCCCACCACAAATCCCCTGTGATCCAGGGAGGGCCAGGGATGTAACCTGAGCATCAGCTCCCCACGGGGTGCCTGGCCCACCAGGGTAATGACCGCTGTCAGGTCTCAGCCTGGGTGATGCACCAAAGGCAGGGGGTGACAGGCAGGGCACTGCGGTGACAGCCGCATCCCACTAATCCCTCAGGAACTCTCTGGGCCCCATGCTTTTATTTTTAACCCCCTGTGGCTCATCCCATGGGACAGTGACCATCACATCACACCCAGGGACCTATTTTAGTCTCTGTTGCTCCCCATGGCTTCAGCAATGCTCCCAAATCCAGGAATCACACACCAAAGACCCTTCCCCAGTTCAGTGCACCCCTGCTGCCACCCTCCTGCACCCACCACCCCCATCTCCCCACACCTTGTTGATGTCCTCCACGCTCTGCACCCTGAACTCGGTGAGCCCGGGCACGTAGAGCTGCCCGCTGCCATCAGGGCACAGTTTGATCTCCAGCTTCTCCTGCGGCTCCTTCCCCAGCAAGTCCCTGGGCAAAGGGGCATCTGTTATCATTCCCATCCCAAGGGAGTGCTGGCATCCATTCCATGGCTCAGCTCTGTGTGCCAACACTGCCAGAGCAGCCATCTCTTCCCGGGAAAGCTGCACATCCTATTTATAGATCTCAACTCTCTTGGCTCCCATTTGCTTTTTCTCACCCAACTCAGACCATGCTCCCATCCCTGCTCCCGCTTATTCTCATGGATGTGCCCCCAGGCTCCTCCCCTCCTGTGGCTGAACTAGGAAGGAAAATATTTCTCATGCTTTCAGCTCCCAGTTACAAATTCCTAAATATAGTGTCCCTGGGGAGGGGAAAGGGGGAGAAGGGGATGCCCCCACCACTGCATCAGGGCCAGAGAGTGGGAGTGATGGCACAGCTGGCAGCCTGTGTAAGCGACAGAGCTCATGGGAAGGGCAGTGTGCACCAAATACATTAAAAACAAATCCTTGCAGGGCCAAATGCAGTGCCCAGGGCCCTGGGACAAGCTGTGAGGCCTAGGAAGGGGTGGAGGGATGTGGGGGAGAGCAGCATGGGGTGATGTCTGAAAATGTTCTTCCCCTCCCCGTACCTGAGTGCCTCGTTGTAGATCTCGGCGGCGCTGACGGTGATGGTGTAGTCCCAGTCGGCCGCTTTGCCCCGCACCTCGGAGAAGAGGAGCTGCAGGGCCCGCTGGTTGATCCCTGGGTTTGCTGCCGTCCCCTGAAGGATTGAGGTGACAAACAGGGAGGAAACAGCCTTTGGCATTTTATTCTGTATTTTTTCTGAGCAGAAGCAAAGCCCAGGGGGATGTTGTGGAGCAGCAGTGATCGTCATTGGTGCACGCCAGGTCTGAGCTGGCCACCAGCCTGGGTGACAGAGACTGGGCAATGCAGGGTGGGAAGCTGAGGAAGAAGATGGTAACAAAGCCAAGCAAACTCACCTCCATCGTGTAGGTTTTTCCTGCCCCTGTCTGCCCATAGGCAAAGATGCAGACATTGTAGCCATCAATGCAGGAGGTGACCAGGGCTTGAACCTCCTGAAACACCTGGGAGAGACAGGGGAGAGTGAGGAGAAGGTGGCTGCCTCTCCCTCTCACACCAGCAGTGGATGGCAGCACCCACCTCCTCCTGGGACGCTTGTGGGGGGAAGACCTTATCCAGCTCAAAAGACACCTGCTTCCCTTTGTGCAGGAGGTGCAGGACAGCATCATCGTCAGCATCGAAGGTCACAGCGTTGGCTGCCTCAGGGCCTTCCCCGTCCTCTTTTGTGATGGGGCGGACTCGCCCGAAAACACGGATGTTTCCTTGGAGGAGAGAAGCAGGGAGTCAGCCATCAAACACCGGGTGGGCTGAAACATCCTGCAGCCAACCCAACCACCTTATGGGGATCCTCCCATGTCCCTCCTGTCCCGCCTCAGGGACACCACACCCCGCTCACCTTTGAGCCGCACCAGCTCGTTGTGACACTTCTTGCGGAGCTGCAGCTCCCGCCGGTACTTGCGCAGCAGCTCCCGGTTGGTGCTGTGCACCTCCTCAATGGCCTGGCTGATCTGGGGACAGTGGAGACCAGAGGCTCAGCGACCCCCCAGCACCTCCACCCCGCATGAAGGGGTGCTGGTGGTGATCCCAGGGGAGCTCACCTCGGCCCTGGCGCTGCGCAGGGTCTCCTGGAGAAGCAGGGGGAAGTCGCGGACCTGACGCTTCAGGCTGTTGTAGTCATGGGTGAGGGTGCGCAGCGCCGGCTGCAGTGTCAGCAGGTTGGTCCGGACACCTGCAGGCGTGAGGCAGGGTGAGGGGCAGGTGGTGACACCCCAACACCCATCAGGCAACCCTACCAGCCCCCTGCACCCTCCTCACCTGCCAGGTTCTCATGCACCGCCTTCATCTCCACCTGGGCGCGGGAAAATGCCTCTTCAATGGCGTGGTTCTTCTCCTCCTCCATCGCCTGCATCTCCTCCAGCATCTGCCCATGGGCTCGCTCCAGCTCAGCCTCGTACATCATGATCTGGGAGAGGAGCAAGTGGGGGATGACATTGAGTGAGTGCCCACCTGCTGCCACACCGTGTCACCTGGCAAGAACCAGGCAGGCAGAGAATGTGGGGGGAGTTCTGATTTACACCTATCGCACTCAGACCTGAGCTCGGAGCTGAGCCTCTGTCTTCTGGGAGTTCTGCAGCTGTTGCTCCATCTCCTTCAGCACCTGCTTCTGCATCCCCACCTGCTCCTGCAGGTACTGGTTTCGGGACTGGGTCTCACACAGGGCTTGTTTTACCTTGGCTGACTCCACCTCCACTGTCTTGATGATGTACTGCAGGGGAGAGCAGCCACAGATAGGGTGTACTGGGGAAACAGCACCTGAAGGGCCTGGGATGGAGCTGTTGCTGGCCCAGGGGGAGATCATTTAGGAAATCATGGTGCAGTGCTGATGTGCGCAGGGCAGAGAGACAGGTGGCACTTGCAGGGCACCTATTGGGCACTGTAAGGAACCCAGCCCAACCAAGAAAAATGGAGAGCTCACCTTTATCTGCTGGGGCTGGGACTTGAGGCTGGCGATGGTCTCCTGGCTGTCCCGCAGCCGCCGGCTGAGCCGCTCCTCCTCCTCGGCTCTCTCAGCCAGGGAGTCCTTGAGCCGCAGCTCCACCTCAGCCAAGCGGTTTGTCTTCTGCTGCACCTCCAGGTCCAGCTCCACCAGCTTGGCCCGCGTCTCCTCTGCCTCCCGCTGCAGCTGGGACAGCTGCTCCTGCAGCCCAGCGTTCTCCTGGCAAAGGACAGGACAGCCAGGGCCATGTCACCCATAGGTGCCCATCACCCTGCCACCAGCACTGCCACCACCAGCAACTCACCTGCAGGTGGGGGCAGTCCCGGCACGGTGCCTGCTGCTGCCGCTGCAGCTCCCGCAGCTCCCCCTCCAACGCTTTCATCTCCTGCCGCAGGCGCTCGTTCTCGGCCGCCAGCAGGTCCCGGTGCTTCTCCACATCCGTGCCGCCCTGCGCCGGGAGTGGATGGGAGAGGACATGGAATCTCCACGCACCCCAAGGAGCCCCTTGGGGCCTGATGCCCTCATGGATCCCCCAGCCCACTGTATGGAGCAGCCCCCAGTGTGCCATTCCCAGGGAGTTCCTGCCTGCCCTTTGGGAATCACTCCGCTTGCAGCATTGATGAGCGTCCTGCTGCCCCCAGGGAGCCCCAACCCAAGAGGGGCTTTCACTTCCCACCACAGGGTGACAGCCAAAGGGTCACCAGTGCCACACTGCATTGCACAGAAAATCCAGCACTTCTGTTCCTCAGTGTCTCTTGGCCTGCTCAGTCCAAACTGTGACCCTGGGGAGGTTTAATCCATCTCCACCTGCCCCGTGTTCCCTCTTCCTCCTCAGTGACCCAGAGCTCCAGCGTCCCTCAGGGCAAGGGTGGCTCAGTCCCCTCCCAGTGGCAGCTCACCAGCTCCGAGCGCAGCCGGCTGATCTCCTGGGCCTGCTCCAGGAGCTTTGTCTTCAGAGTTTCCACCTGTCAACACAGACCAGGTTAACCAGGTAACCTCAGCAGCTTTCGGAGGAGACCCCGCGGTGCCGCCCCAGCCACTAACGTCCAGTCTGGCTCACACTTTTGTTATGCTTTAATTTTCCACCTGGCTCTGAGCGCCTGATTCACATGAGCTGATTAAAATGAGCATTAATGAAAGCTTTGCTTTGACCTTGTTCAACCATGGGTATAATTTGTCCATGTTGAGCACTAGCAGAAACCATTATTAAAAAAAATAAAAAGGTATCATCTTTGGAGAAGGGAAAAAACAAACCTATCCATAACTGTGTTTGAAGAGCCAGAAGTGCCTTGTCCTGCCCTCACAACCAGCTTTGCTCTACCTTCTCTATTTTTCTTTCTAGGAAAGTTATCTTGGTACAAAGAGGGAGCAAGAATTCTTCAAGAAAGCCACATGTCTGAGTCTCATGGGACGATGCTCTCCATCAACCCCCACCTGGGCATCTGCCCATCTCATGGGACCAGGCTGCCCTCTCAGCAAAACCAGGTGGATTTAAAAAAACTTCAACCTTTTTTTGTGCAGAGACCAGTGAGGCTCTCTCAAAATCTCCAGTTATTGGAATAAACAGCAGCAGTCCCAATAATAATAAACACCAAGAAGAGTGCTTGGTGACACCAGCAGTCTCATGGGCTGTGTCATAGTGGGGTTTACCCACCTGCTCTGTCCCTCACTTGACCACCACCCTCCAGATCTCAGCCCAGCTCGAAGTTCCCCACTCCAGAAAGCCGCCAAAGCCCTCTCTGGGACACGCCTGGATATTGCCCCATCCCAATAACCAGCTCTCCATGGACCATAATTTACGAACTGCTGATTAATAACCAATGCAGATCTGCTGACATGGGGCTGTAATTAATCTGGTAAATAATTCAGCCACGCCCTTGCAGAGATGGCAGCAGGGTGGGCAGCCCCTCTGTGTGCCCTGTGCTTGGCACAGCTGGGAGCTGGAGCATGGCCGGAGCTCCCCAGCTACAGGTGGGGAACAGCAGCTGCTCCCAGCCGGGATTGGGATCCCCCTCCTTCCCAGCAACTCCCCCGGCTCTGGCTGGGGGCCGAGCGAGCGCCGAACGCCTGAGTGGGAAAACCCCATTTCCATATCCACTAAGGGAGATTATTAAGCTATTTTTATAAGTATTTTTAAGGGAGGGGAGATACTGGAAAGAAAAGAGTCGCGGCTTGTTCCGGGAGAGCCGCCAGCCCAATCAGCCGGCGCACACGCCGGAACCTGCCCACCATTCCCTGTGCCAAAAACATCAAGTTCCTCCTTCCCCTACCTGCTCGGGCATCTCCAGCTGCATCCTGCTCTCTGGACGTGACAGGGACTCCTTGGCAGCTGGATGTGGCTCGAGCCGTGGCCCGGCCATCCCAAAGCTTTGGAAGTTTGGGCCAGCTCTTCGCCCCGGCTGCGCTTGCTGCCGAACTGGCGAGCGCAGGGCCAGATCCCGCTGCGCTCACGCTTGTGTCATGCAGAGCATGCCAACCAAATGCAGGACAATTACCTCCTCCTTTTTGACACCCGTGGAACAAGCAGAACCTGACTGCAACAGCTTCCACAACAGCCACATGCAAATCTCTTTACGAGCAGCCAAAATTTCCATGTCCCTGAGACGACCCAAGTACTCGTGCTGAGGATGTGCCTGCATCAGTGCAGGAGATGGTTTTGGGGGGGGCGTGTCACAGTGGCCAAAACCTGTCCCTACATTAGACAATTCTGTGCCTTCACATTCACTTTCCATCTGCTGAAAGTCCCTAAAATTAAACTGCTAGGTCGGTCTAACACGCTGACCCCACGGCAGCCATCCTGTGCTGAGTGGATGGATGACTGCTGCAGAGCTGCATCCTGATGCCCAAAGCCCTTGTGGCCATGTCAGGTCCACAGGGCCACACAGCCTTGTCAGCACTACTGCAGTGTCACTGGGGACTGCAAACATCCCAAGGGAGACACAGCCAAAGCTGTGTGTGTCAGGAGCACCCAGCAAAGATGATGCTCCATGATGCACTCCTTCCAAGTGCAGCCATCACTAACTGCTCCAGAGCTCCAGACAAGCCACAGCCTGAGGCAGAAGACCCTGATGGACCCCCTTGTGTCACCCTGTCCCCACCATACCTGGCCTTGCAGCTGGAGAGAGAGGGAGAGCTCATTGTTCTCCTGGGCAGCGAGCTTCTCCTGCAGCTCCAGCAGCTCCTCCTGCAGCCGCAGCTTCTCCTTCTGCAGATGTGCCATGGAGGCCATCACCTCCTGGATCACAGGGAAGGGCCGGGCCGTGGACAGGCTGGCACGTTTCCCACTGCAGAGCCTCCCTCCTGCAGCATGAGCAAAGATGGAGCTGGTCAGGACACAGCCATGGGGAGTTCCCAGGGGCTGAGCTGCAGATGGGAAACCGGACTTGCACGAGTCCCAGAGAGCACAGCGACGTTCAGAGGCGCATCCTGAGTGCCAAGGTGCTCACCAGAGCAGGCCTGGCTGACAGTGGGGTCCAGCTGGGTGGGAGCCAAAGGGATCTGCAGATGCCAGCAGAGCATCCCAGGCCACAACACAGAGCAGCTGCCCACACCAGTGCACCGTGACCCAGCCCCATCACACACTGCAATGCTGCTGCCTCGCTCAGATAACAACCGCCCTCAGCACGACGCTGATTCACCCCGGCATCCTTTCTTCTGAATGAGCAGGTGCCCGTGGAAAAGCAGTGTGTGATCATGTCATTAAAGTCTGCGTCATTACACACAAACATAATGGAAGCAAAATTTAAATTATACAGGTACCCTGAATGGCCATATTGCCTAATCCTCGTGTGTTTGGCTTTCTAACCTTCCTAGTATTATTTTAAACATCACTTTCTGCATGTTAATAGGGCCACCAGTGCTGACAGAAGCCAACCTGGCCGTACATCAGAGCCTACCAAATGACCTGGTAGTTCCCAAGAAGCAATGAGCTGGCGTGAGTCATTCCCAGTGTGGGATGAGGCAGGACTGACGGACAGGATCCCGGCTGCCCGGCGCCCTTCCCCGCCTGCCGTGGATTTCATCTGCTGCCACCAGAAACCTGAGGTTTCACAGGCAGGAGCTGGTGCTGGGAATCCCTGTGCTGCCTGTGGGAAGAGGTTGCCTGCTTCATGGGAAACGTCCTGAATGCAAAAAGAGAGAGTTTTCTGTCCGTGAGTCAGATTTTCTACCCCTCAATGGAGCTAAAGAGGCAGCGTAACCAGCAAAAAGATGAAATGCTGGGACTAAACCACAACTCTGCTGCTGACTGCATGCCATGGGACTTATCTGGCAGTGGTTGCAGAAGCAATCAACAGGTTTTATCTTCCTGCCATGGGCTGGACACCCCAAAACAGCACTATCAGGTGCTGACTTTTCTTTCTTTCCATGCTGAAAGCTCAGCCCAGCTCAGGCAGGGGACTGTTCTTTAAAATCAACACACAAAAAACCCAAACAAAAAACATAAATTCCACCCCAAAATCTCCACAGTTGTCAGGAATGCCAGCTTTCACTCCCTGGGGAGTGTGCAGGGGTAAGACAAAATTACAGGAAGCACCAGGCTCCTGTGGACACACCGCATGTCTGCACACATCGTTCACACTAATCCTGGGCTGGGACCCAAGGCAGAGCCAGGTTGAGAGCTGCAACACTCAGCTGCAAGTCAAACTGCCAGGCAGGAAAATCCCCCACAGATCATGCCTTCCTCCACACTCCAGCACCCTCTTCCTGTGACAGCATCCATGGGAGAGGAGATGCTGACCAGCTCTGTGTCACATCTCCCCTGGGCAGACGTGCTGGTGGTCAGGCATGGCCTGAGTGTGGCAGGCAGGGTGCAGTGACCCTCCTGCTTTCCAAAACGCAGAAATTTGCAAAATTCAGAAAGCCATTTGGAAAGACACCTGCTCCTCAGCTCTGTCCTGTTACCACTGCAAATCAGACCCACCCCCCTCCCTTTCTCCTGCATCCCTGCCCCTTCCCAGCCACTGCCCCACCTCAGGAGCTGCTCTGGGATGCAGCTGGTGACCAGGCCAGGAGCAGCTCCTGAGATGTGCCCTGACAAGCTCACACTATTCAATCTTGACGGAGAAAGAAAGGAAACTTTGGGACTTTGGGATTTCCCCATCCTGGCACAGCCACGCATGCTGCAAGCGTTTCCACACACGTTACATTTTCCTTAAGAAGGAGGAAACAGCAGCAGGTTCATCGGAGCTCACCTGCTCTGTTCATCCAGCTCAATAATTCATCAGTCCCTGTCACCAGCCAGCAGCTGGCCGGTGTTGGATTTCTCCTGTGACCTGTTCCCACAGCGAGCGCAGCCACACATCCCCATGCACCCCAAAAGAGGAAACACCCTCAACACCCACTTGCAGATACCAAGCCCTCATTCCACCCCATCCCATCCCTCCTCCTGAGCACCCAGCACTGCATCCCTGCTGTTCCCTTACCTGCTTTCTCCAGGTTCATGGTGGAGGCTGCCTGCACTGCTGCAGCAGCCGCTGCCTCAGGGGGGGCTGCAGGCGGCTCCTCCGTGGCCGGTGCCGGTGCCCGGTGCCGCGGCTCCTCCCGCCGCTTGCACCTCGTGTCCCGCAGGGCCTGTGGCAGAAACAGGGCAGGGAGCTGAGGCAGTGACCGCCCACACCGTGCTGGACACGGTGCCAGCAGCTGGCACTTCACGGGGTTGGCCAGGAGGAGTGAGCAGGGTGGGAAGTGCAGAAGACAGAGCAGTGGAGCTTGGGGAAACCCTCCCTCCAAGGGAGTTCTGTGTTGGGAAGCTGTCACAATGAATTTATAGTGTTTGTAGCTCTCCACATAAAAGACTTCACTCAGCTTGGCCACACAGCTATACTGAATATTTCCTATTTTTCTCCTTATGGCCTTAAAAAGAAAGAGACTCTGACTTGGAGGCATGGCTCATGCCCTATGGGATGGAGCCCAGCTGCAAAAAAATCAGAAGAAATCTGAAAGGAGCTTTCATAAAGCTGCTATAAAAGGGGATGATCAGCCAAGATCACCCTGCTCAATAATGCCTTTTCTCTCCTTATCTCAGAGCCTGTGGCATCACCCCACAGGCCAGTGATGCTGGGGAAACCTCACTCCAGCAGAGGGACAAATACTCGGTACATGCCAGTAATTTGGGAGTAATTTGGAAGGAGGTGGCAGCATCCTCCTGGAGAAGCCGCGTGTCTGCGGTGCCTCTGCATCTGACACTCCAGAAGGGTTTTGCCAAAGGGAATTCATCGAGGCTGGTGTGTGATAAGAATGTGTTTTCCTTCTTTTCAAAGAAGGGGAATTTGAATGATTTGCCTGAAGCCTGGAATGAACTAGTGGCAGCTACACCAGTACCTGGTGTCCCGACACTGTCCCTGGCCGTGGCACCCTTCCACCTCCTCCTCCTCCATCCCACTGGCAAACACCACCTCACGGCACTGCATTTTCTTATCACACCTCTGCCTTGAGCTCTCCTGCCAGCATGACCCATAAGTGACCCAGAAAATGCTGTTCTGTTATGAACACTCTTCCCCACTGATGCCTTTTCACTCCCCAGAGATGCTTTTCCCTCCCCACCCAGGCAGCAGCTCTGCTGGAGGCACACACTGCTGGGGTCCAGACACAAACTGGTTGTGGTGAGGGAGGGAACCAGTTGGCTCCCACCTGGATGGCCCAGATGGGTGCAGGGCATCCTCCCCATCACCCTAAAACTGCCCTCCCCATACACGCCATGGCTGGCTCAACGTTCCTCACCTGGAGAGCCCGGCAGAGCCCACGGGGGTTTGCAGTGTCCGGCCAGCTCACGCTGAAGATTTTATGGTGAAGCAGTGCAGGTAGCAGAGGAGCCCGGGGAGAGGCGCCTGCTCCGCCCCCAGGGCCGAGCCTGTCCTGCCCACGGCCTGAGATGGAGCAAAGAGCATCACTGGATCCACCTGGGAGCCCAGCACAGGCACAGCCTTCGGCCAGCTCAGCAAACCCTCCTCCTCCTCCTTCCTGCTGCCGCCACCACACCGCTGTGGCAGAGACAGCGCATGACTTTTATTAAAAATGTTAATTATGCTAATTAGAAAAATTAGCCCTCCGGGGGGCGGAGACTGGTTGCCAATGATTAGTAATGAGAATTCAGGGTGTAGCATCTGTCTGGCCTCTGCAGGACCAGATCTGTCCCCCACCAGGGATATCCCAGCTCTACCCCTTGCCAAGCTGCTCCACTTCCTGTGATCCTATCTCGGAGAAGCTGCCAAAGCCAGCTTGCATCACCAAAACCAGACAGACAGACCCTGAGAGCGTCACCTCCCTCCACTGCCCCCAAATATTTCCTTCATTTGTCAGGCAGCCAAACCCAAAAGCAGCCAGGGCAGCACTTCCCTGTCCTGCTGAGCCACACAGAAGGAAACACCAACTCAAGGAGCCTTCTCCCATGGCTGTGTCCTCCTCTGCCACAGAAAAAGCAGCTGGCAAGGGCTACATCCCATTGCTCAGGGACCCTGTGCCCCCCCCACCTGTCTGCCACAAGTGCTGCCACCATCATGGGTGGCCAAATCCCTTCTCCAGCTGGCAGGGGAAAAAAATCAATCGCTCACAAATCAAACCTCAAAAAAGCAGCTTTTTCCCCCTAAAACCACCCAGAGGAAGTTGGGCCGGAGGTGGAATCAATGTCTGGAGGGAGATGTGCCCTTATGAAGTTAGTCCATCACTCTGGACTTCTTTCCAGCCTCTAATTAGCCATAACATTTTGTGCACGCCATGAAAATTGAGCGTTTCCAAAGCGCTGGCAAATACCCGGATAACAGGCAATGAGTTCCCCATCCCAGCACAGGCAGCAGCAGCCACTGGGTAGAGAAAGAGCTGAAAACCCTGGTTTTGGAGGCTTTGGTGCCAACCAGCATTTGGCTGGACTGGCCTGAGTGCCAGGGAAGAAGCTGTGCCCAGAGAAGCTGCTGCCAGCACAGAGAGATGGCAAATGCTGAAGCCAAGAGCAAAAGAAGTCCAAATAGGGGGGTTCAGCCTCCCCCTTTGCCAAACCCCATTCAGCACCACTGGTGAGGGAGGTGGGAAGGGCTGTTTCCCAGCAAGTGGCTGCAGGCTGGGGCAAGCAGCTGCCTGCCTGCAAAGCAGCTCAGCCTCCACAGAGCAAAACTCCAACTAAACTCACCCATGGGGTCCATGCTCCAGGGAGGGATAGGGAGCCCTTCCAAGGAGCCAAGAAGAGGCAAAGGGCCCGCATTCACCCCACCATGCAGATCACTCTGTTCTCTATCTTACTCGTTAAATTTTAACCTTTCTCGCTATGATTCCCGCTCAGGAGGGAGATGGAGGCAGCCCTCTCTTCTCACCAGCAGGCTGCCCAGAGCTTTGTGCCTGCTTCTGAGTCCCCGTTTCTCAAATCTTGACCTTCATCCGGAAAGAAATGTGAAAAATGCAGGCTGGCCTGTTCCCAGCCTCTCCTTCCCCAGTGAGCAGGGCGTGAGTGCAGCAGGCTGAGCCCCAAGGGGCAAGGACAAGCCACCGTGCTGTACTCACCGTCCGGGGCAAGGTCCTTGGTCTTCCAGGCGGCTCCGGCGGAGGGCCCGGATCCCAGATCCCAGGCGGTGCGGGATGTGATCATGGCACGGGGGTCCCGGGTACAGCAGCACCTCTGCGGAGAAGCGCAAGGACGGACATCTCAGTGCCCAGCTGTAAATCCCAGCGGGACCTTCTGGAGCAGAACACGACGGTAACCCCGGCTCCGACTCCCGAAACCCGCAGGAAGTTGCATCAATCCCGTTTTTTGCTCCCGAAAAGGCGACAGCCCCGGGCTCCCTCCGTGCTCCCGGCGGATGTGACATAAACGGTGTCCGTAATTAATTTACTCATTCCTGAAGCCTCTCCAGGCCCCTCCTAACCTCGGGCTGGGGCTGACTTTAGGGAGTTAGGAACTCCGGAACCACGGGCAGCCCTGCAGCCGGGCGGCACCGCGCCCAGCGCATCTCAGCGCACACAATGCCCTGCACTGCACCGCCCGCTCCGCTCGGCTCCGCGCACACCGATCCGCGCACACCGCTCCGCACGGCATCGCCCGCTCCGCGCACACCGCTCCGCGTACACAGCTCCGCGCACACCGATCCGCTCCGCTCCGCACGGCATCGCCCGCTCTGCGCACACCGCTCCGCGTACACAGCTCCGCGCACACCGATCCGCTCCGCTCCGCACGGCATCGCCCGCTCCGCGCACACCGCTCCGCTCCGCTCCGCACACACCGCTCCGCGCACACCGCTCGGTTCCGCGCACACCGCTCCGCTCCGCTCCTCTCCGCAC
>WBNO01025885.1:1957401-1982167 GCA_013400575.1 Peucedramus taeniatus | reverse complement strand
CCGTCCCCGCCTTCCCGGGCACTTCGGTAACGGAAGCGCCGAGCTCCGCCCCGCACTCGTTGCCACGGAAACGCGTGAAACCCCCGACGGGCGGCGGAGGCGGGGCTCCCCTTCCCGCACCGGGCGGCGCGGGCTCCGGCGCGGCTGCGGAGAGCTCCCAGTGAGTCCCCGGGACACCCCGGCCCCTCTGGCCAGAACCCTGGAAGCACAGCGGAGCCCCGGTGCCCCCCGTGCCCTTCCCAGGGCGGCCCGCCCCCACCGTGCTCCGCTGACCCTCCCTTGGCATAGCCCTGGGGGCTCCCGGGGTGTCCCGGGTCCTCCCCGTGTGTCTCTGCCATTCCCACCCCAAGCCCGGCGCTCTCCAGGGAGTCCCAGTGTAACTGCATCCCACCTGTGCACCCCTGCTGGCATCACTCATCACGGGGACCCTGGGGGACCACGGGGACAGTGGTGCTGATGGACACACCAAGGACCTGCCTACCCAAACTATGCCCTCCTCACACTCTGCCACATCCCCACCGCCCCCAAACATCCACTGGCAGCAATGCCAGCTGGCACCCCAGGCTCATCGAGCCCAGGGACACAGATATCACATGAAAAACAACCTTTTTCTAACCCAGAGGCATGGAGAAAACAGCCTGACATGCCAAGACCTCTACAAAAGCCCTGGTGTCAGAAAGGCAACAGAAAATCCTGCTTTAAATATAATATCTATGCATTTTTAGGGTGTGATTTGTATCTGCCTCCCTGTATTGCACACCCAGCCCTCCCAGTAATGGCTGGTTTGGGTGACACGAGTCACTCATGACTTGTTCAGAGTAATGAACTGGCAGTACTGGATATTTCCCATAACAAAGCTGAACTTGGCATCCGTGGTGGTGGCAGCGGGTGCCCTGTGCTGATGGCTCACATCCTCATGCCTGATGGCAGGCTGACCTGTGTCCCACGTGGGTTTGGGGATGCTGGAGTGGCTGTCCCTTGGGAAAGGAGGGTTTGATGCCAGCCCTGTGCTTCACTCTGCTCAGACCACGTGTCCTCCACCTCTGATCTCACCACGCTCAGTCCCAGCCTTTTGCTCACTCCTGGCCAAGCCTGGAGCAGGATTCAGCCTTGTCCTTTCATCCTGGCCTGTCCCTCTTGGACATTCTCAGAGACTCTCCATGGGGACACAGCTCCACTCCCTGTCACAAGCCAGCCACATGGTGAGGGGTGATAGGGAGTCACTGGTGTGGGGGGACAAGCTGCTCCAGCCACTCACCCCAGAGAAAGGGGCTGTGAAGGGTCACCTCCATGTCCCCATGCCCCTGGCACAGAAACTTGCCCCTGAGCAGCCAATGCCATCCTGGCCTGGCAGCAGCCTCCAGCTCTGCACTGCATTTGCCATTCCCCTGCAGGCAGTGAAAACCTCCCAGCCCCCTCTCCCTTCATGGGAGGTTTATTGGCATTCCCAGCATGGATCCTGGCATGGATGGATAGAGGTGTGTGTGCCTATAGACACACATCCATATCTACATACATTTACCCATAGAGGCCCTAAGCAGAGTCTGATTTGCATGAGTACCCCATTATCTGTGCAGCTCCTGAGGCTGGTTTGGGGATAATATTGACACACAGAAAGCTGCTTTCCCCTTTCCTATAGCAGCTGTAAAGCCATATCAACACTGACTTCATTTATGAGCTGTAAAGAGTAAAATAAATGTTTATGTAATTTACTTTAACTGGTAAGTAATTTCCTGGCTTTTGAATGCTTCAGGTTTTTAATGGTATTGCAATTATGCAAAGCACATAAGTTGTATCAATTACATCAAGTAAGTCTACATTAAGCAGGCACATGCGTGAATTCCCCAGTTTAGAAGAATAACTCAATGAATAAGCATGGAGCAAAATCTGAGAAGCAGGAAGGGTTCTGTGCCAACAGCCCTATTCAAACAGTCACCTGTGAGCATTACAAAACCCACCCCTCCCAGCTGCTGGGCTGTTTCTGGCAAGGCCAGCGTGGCTCTCTGGCAGCCCCAGCACACCGGGAACGGGCTCCCCAGGGATCCAGGGGTGGGGTTACTCTGGCTGCACGCTGCTGGCCAGGTACCAGCTCCCTTTCCCTGCACTGTGATACCGTTTGGCTCAAGGGAGCACTGTGGATCCCAGGGGATGCTCATTTGCTGCTGGACATTCTGGGGGGCTGCGGGAGCCTGTGCAGGCAGCAGGTACCCTGCTCGTGCCCCCCTCTCTGCAGGGATTCACCCACGCTGGCTGGGATAATCTCAGCCTGGTCCCCCAGCGATGCTCCCATCCTCCTTTTCTTGGCTGTCACGTCTCCGTGACCTGAGCGAGCACCGGCTGACGACATCACCGGAGGTATTTTTAGAAATGCCGCTTTGCAGGCAGGCAGAGGAACGGCAACGAGGAGCGGGGCTGGCGGCCAGCAGCACCTCCTGCCAGCGCCCAGCAGGTAGCGGGAAGGCTCGGTACATCCACGGCCATCAGCGCTAAAACATCTGCCCTGCACGGACAGCACCAGCCCGCCGCGGGGCACCCTGCCCGGGGACAGTGACCTTGGCTCGGGTTTAGCTCTGCTTTTAGCCCAGCCTGTGCTGTAGCTGAAAAGCATCGCTGCCGTGGTGTGGTGAAGTCAGGCAGGTTAATTTGCCTTTTACTTGGATGAAGGGAAGCTCCAGCGATCGAAACACATCACCGAGTGGGGCCCTTTGTATTGGGTGTTTGTTCTGCCCTGAGCAAATATTTAACCTACATCTGTAAGACAGCGAAAAAATCCCCTAAATGCCAGAAAAAATGTAACTCCTCCTACTCTCCCTTCCAGCAACCTGATAACCTGGGCTAGGAATGCAGGCGGGAGCACACCTGATACCTGAAACCTACTGTATGTTGGGATGCTCCCTGTAGAAAATTCCCACAGAAGCATCAGACAGCGTGAGAACGTGTCCCCAGAGCACAATTAATTATAAACCAGCTCATTAGTCTAATTTTGCTCCTCCTCGAGGAGGTGAGGGGATTTCTTGGCTTTGCTGAGGCATGGTTTGCCAAGCCAACATGAAATGCTTTGCAAAGCAGGAACGAGCCCCCTGCATTCCTACATTCCTACATTCCTACACTGCCATTTCACACAACGACAGGAGTTTTAATTAAGTCTTAGCATGCTCCTGAGAAATTTAATACTCATTTTAAAGTTCCCTAGTTGCATTAATTCAACCCCGAGGCTCTGATCCCTGCGATAGGGTTGTGTGGAACTGGGTGGAGAGCAGGAGCTGGGCAGGGGTGTTTTAAGGATCACTGCCAAAATCCAACACACTGGGATGCTGCTTCGGCTGGTGGTGGTGTCTCTGCAGCTCAGCACCTTGGAAAAGCCCCTCGAGCCAGTTAGGCTGGGCATGGGCAGCCCAGAGCCTGTCCACTTGGATCCAGCCAAGGATCTGGCCACTCTGGCTGGGAGCTGCTGCATGCCTGGCTCAGCTCTGCCCCTGTCCCCCGTGCAAATCTCCTCTATATCAAGCAAATGGCAAAAGCAACACCTTTTTCAACCTGCTGCATTCAGGCAGACAAAACCTCTGCTGTGCTGGCAGCCAGGGCAGTGCCATGGGAGGTGTAGCAGCTGTTGGGTGGGTGACTCTTCCACCCTTCTGAATTTCTTATCTCAGACTCCAGTGCACACCATCTAACCAAACCTCAGCCTCCTTCTCCCTTTCACCTACCTTTTATCTTTGTCATATTTTTCAGCTGGCTTCAGGAACAACTTGGGTTTGGCTTTAGTGCCAGTGCCTTGCCTAAGCAAAGCAGCGCTGGGCTCATCCTGTGCCTCTCTGGCTGCTGGGGATGGGGAGCTGCTCTGTGGGAGGACTGCAGCTCACCTCCTAAGTCATTAATGTTTCATGGCATTAATCAACACAGGCTCCTGCTTATAAAGCACTTCTTAGAAACAAGGCTAAGAATAAGCACGAGGTGTCCTTGCTGAGGCTAAACCCTCTCTGCTGGCTGGGGGATGCCTGTGCTGGTTGGAGCAGACCCAGAGAGGGGGCAGCTCGACACCAAGGGAATTCCAGCCAGGCCATTTCATCCAGCAAATAAAAATTCTGGCTGTACTGGAAAGATGGCTGCATGCCAGGAGGAGATCCTGGTCCTCCTGGTCTGGAAGGAGCCCACCAGCACTCCCCCAGCCAGTGCTTACAGGGCATCCCTGGGACCCTCTGCTTGGGACCTTGGGTGCTTTCTGCAATTCTTTTTAATTAAAGAAATGCCTGAAGATAGAAGCTGTGGGTGGGCAATTGGAACTGTTTAAGTTTTACTACTTCTGGTGCTCATTTTCTCCTTGAAGCCAAGCCCCCACAATGCCACTGGGCCTGTTACCCTGGCTGGGTGACACTGGTGACACTGTGTGCAATGGCAGGCTTCCCTCTGCACACTCAGAAAGGAGGGGAGCCATCTCTTTAAGAAATAGATTCAGTTCTCAGCACACCCATTTATTTTTAGTGCCCTCCAAAGTGTGCTTGTCTTTGGAGAAGAAACGAAGCAAACACAGTAATTCTGAATAATTTAGGGAACAGAGTTTTGGGGCTGTGGTAAATGACTGTGCTATGCTGGGGCAGGGGCTGGAGGAATGCAGGGCTCACTAATAACATCCAGCTGATTAAGGCATGGGCAGAGGTAAATCACTGAGAGACTCTGCAGGGAATAGGGAAATATCCCTGTGGTCATAAAGCAAATGCAGCCATGCAAAGGAAAATATTGTGATGAGTGATGGGCTCAGCTGCATCCCGGCTGCATCGCGAGAGCTGTGCCCAACAAAGGGATGAATATGCAAATGAGGCGGGGTATTCACCGACGGAATTAAAGAGCTTTCCTGCTAACCGGCTCTGACTGCTCAATATCCAGCTGCCTGCAAATTCCCACTGGGAGTCCCTCCTGGCACGGGCACAGCACGCTGGCCCTCGGGTCCTTGGCTCGCTCGGTGTCACCTTTCCGTGCCCCAGGAATGCTCAGCAGGCACGGAAAGCTGCTCCACATCTCAGGGCTGGGCTGTGCAGGATGCTGCTTTGGCACCAGGGGGATGGAAACGTGATCCTCCCTGGATCACCGGCTCCTGATGGATGTCCCAGTGCTCACAGCGCACTGCTGGAGCCCCAGGACACCAGCAGAGATCCTTCACCCCAGCCTGGGCCCAGCCCTGCCCTGCCCAGGTGTCCATTTGCATCCAGTCCCCATTTCCCTGGCACCGGGGGGATGCTCCCACTGCCTCCACTCACTGCTGGGTGATCTCTTCCCCATTTTTATCTACACTGAGCTGGAGCATTCCAGCCCACCCCATGCTATCACAGCTTCCCACTCACCAAGGAAAAAAGCTGAGGTCTTTCTAGTTTAACTAACTGGAACATATTTAATAAAATAATTTCATTATTATGGACCTAACTGGGACCAGATTCTCCTCTTTTTTAATTCTGAGGTGCAATTGAGATGGTGAAGAAAACTGCAGTCAGTTAAGAGTGAGTCACCAAAGAGATTCATTAATCTACCTGCCAAAATTTTACAGGAAAAACGATGTTTTCTTGTTAGCACAAAAATAGATGCATAGCTACCACAGCCACTCATCCTGTTTCAAAACAAAAGCAAAATTTCTTGTTCCTGTGTTGGTGCTTCAAAGATTCTTTCTCAGCAGACTATGGAATTACAAACTGCACACACAGAGCTGGGATCTGTCCTCAAAGCAGGCTTTACACCCAGTAAGGGTCTTCTGCTTCCTGGCTGGGCCAGGGGAAATTGGGGAAGACAAGCAAAGCAAACACTGAATTGCAGCCTCCTGCTATGGTTTAGGGAAGAAGGAGCAGCACAGAGCTGTGCAAGACTATTTTAGGACAGAAAAGTTTTACATCTACGCCCAATGAATATTAAAGAGCTCCACGCTCCAGCTCTGCTGCCTGCGCCCGGCGCCGCGTGAGCAGATTTAATTTCTCTCTGTGAGAGGAGCAGACCCACACCCAGATTTTCATGCATGTGCCTTAGAGGTGAACGGGATGTGAAGGGTGAACCCGAGTCTTCTCTGCCAGGAGATCCCTTCAGCAATCACTCACAACTGGAAAAACAAGGAGACATTAGGGAAAAGCTGGCAGCGCAGGCAGGGTTTATGCAGCTGATGTGGAATAACTGCCAGCTCGTGGGAGCTTCCTGTAAACCTTCCTGGGATTTCACATCTGTTTGCAGACCCAAGAGAGGTGTCAGGTGAAACAATAAGGATGAGATGGAGAAGGAAATGGTGCACAAGGCAGGAGCAAGGCATGGCCAGGGCACTGAGTATCCCAGCTGAGGTGGGAGCAGGGCTCTCTGGGGCTCAGGCATCTCTATTCACTTATCTTCACCTTTAGCCCACCAGACAAAGTGTGCAGCTGAATGAACCCCCTAGGAAGCAACAGCAAAATAAACACAGAGCCTGTGTGCAAACATCCAGGGGTATTTCATGAAAACAACTCCAATCCAAAGGCGTTGTGCTGGTTCTCATCCCCAGCCCTTGATTTTGACTCAGACTATGCCCTGCTTGCCCCCAGCCCCCACCACTGCTCTCACCTGTGGAGCCATCCAGGCCAACCCTGGTCCTGGGCCTTTTTTCTGGAAGCATCCTCCTCCACAGGTGAGTCTCCTCTTGGTGCCCCTGGGTCTGCAGAAACCCTCGAGGCTGCGGCGCTCGCGCTCCCGGCCGTGGGCAGGGATGCTCTCCTCAGCCTGCATCCTGCTCCTCCTGCTGCTCCCCCAGCTCCAGCCCTGCACCGACAGTCCTGCCAGCACCCACAGGGTGTGCATGGCTGGGAAGGGGTGCTGAGCTCTGGGTATGGTCCGTGGCAGCCCCTCCTCAAGCCCCTGGCCGATGCTGGCAGCAGCTCCCTGGGGTGGATCCTTCCCCTGCTTTTCCACACGTGGTGCCACAGGGCTGACACACCAGCATAGAAAAATCGTTGTCTGTTAATCAGGGGCTTTGTTGACTCTGTCCCAGCCTCAGGGGTCCCTGAGTGCAGCCCTCCTGCAGTTCTCCTCTTCCCTGATTATGGACCAGTAAATGCTGTGGTAAAGTTGGTCCCTAACTGTGCCTGGTCCCAGAAGGGTCCCAGTGCTGGTGCAGACTCAGGGAGCTGGGACTCCCCAGGGATGCTCCACTGGCCCCAGCCTCCCCAGCAAGCCGAGGCACAGGATGGCTCCTGCACCCAGCCTTGCCTTCCCCACTGAATTTCTCAGCCCATCTCTCGTGGCTCTATCCCATCCGTGGCCAGGGACAGTGCCGTGCCCTCTGCTCCCATCTGCCAGTGCATTAAGAAAATGAGAGCTGATTAAAGCCCATCCCCTCCTGAGCACCACTGCTCCCAGCAAATTGCTGACACCTCTGATCTGGGGGCAGTGGCAGACGGGTGGGCTTCCCTCTGCCCACAGACACCCAGTTTTACATGGGTTTGGGGCTGCTTGGGTCTGAGCATTTCCTATGGTCACAAGAAGTGCTTTAACTGCAGAAAATGAATGTGTTAATTTGATTTTCTTTTTTCTGTTGCCTGTGAAGAGGTGGGTTCAGGCAGTGCCTCTCCTTGCAGCCCTGCCCCTCCATTGCACACCATGCAAGGATGCCAAGATGGGATGGGATGGAGCTTCTGTGTGCCCACAGCACCCCATCAACCCACAGCAACTGGAAGGGCCCTGTAGCACCAAAAAGTCTCCTGTTTCTCAAGGCAGGCCAGCTGGAAAGCCCCATTTCCCTCCCATTAATCTCCACCTGCCAGCACTTTCTAGAAGGCAGTTAAGAACATTGAAACTGGGGAGATTTGCAAAATAAACAGCGATCAAACGCAAAGCCCTGGGTTCCTGCTCCGAGGGTGTCTGCCAAGACACACAGATCGTATCAGGCTAATTTACAAAAGGAAAACCGCCCTAATTAGTGTTCAGGAAAGCACTTTAATGAGAAGAGCATTAGTGCAAAAAGCAAGAGTGCCAAGAGGTCAAGCTGTTCCTAATGCCAGAAAAACAGGAAATGGGGCATAGCTGATCTCTGCCCACCCAAGCCGCAGCACTATTTTCTCATTTTTCAGTAATATCTCGGGCTATTAGTGAGGAATTTAGAAAACCCAGGGTGTAAAGCCCGGTGACAGGGCAGAGCCTCCACCGGCAGCAAGCTGTGATCACCGCGATGCCAGGTGTGGAGAGGGCTCCCTGCATCACCTCCCCTCTGGATCGGGGCAGGGTTTATGGGGTCTATGGGGTTTATGGGGTTTCCCCCTGGGAAGGGAAGAGCAGAAGCCCTGTCAATGCCTCAGCAGCCTCTCGCCGGCCGGCGGCTCTGCCAGTAACCATGGCAGCCGAGGGATCCGCACGTGATATTGGCATTTCTGCAGCACAAAAGAGCCTCTTATCTAGAGCGAGTGACTGGTCTGGCTGGTCTTCATTCCTCTGGTTATTGCTAAGGCAGAGCATTAAGGGGCGGCTCGTGTGATGCTCACCATGGGGCAAATTCGGACCATCCCCGGGGAGAGACGTGGGGGGCTCCGGGATGCCCTGGATGCTCCCCCAGCCCCGCTCAGCAATCCCAGAGTGGGAGGCAGGGCCAGCCCTCCCCTCCGCTTCTGGCAAATAAAGCTGGGAATAAAGCAGTGATCGCCCCGCTGAGCTCCGGTCTGCAAAATGAGCGTCTGCAAACCGCGCCGAGCAATTTGGGCCACGCTGGTTGTCCCCAGGATGTCACAGCCCAGAGCTGGCAGGGGTGCTCCCTGGCATCCCCACCACCTGATTTATTTCACTTCTCCAGTTGTTTACATTTCTTCTCTAATTTCTTCCAGTTTATCCAAGAAAAACAGTTTTTAACTGTTCGACTTCCAGCTCTTCTCATGCATCAAGTGACTTCTAAAAGCGGAGAAAACTGCATGAAAGAACACAAGTTTAAATTCTTTTGATGATCAAACTGAGCTCACTGATACTGCACAGATCCCCCTTAGACATTCACCCTAGGGCATGAACCAAATTTCATCCCAAAGCCAGAACAGGTAAATGAGGAAAGAAAGAGAAAGGAAAAGGCCATTGAGCCTGAGCTCAGCCTAAGCTGCTCTAACAAGAGCTGTCATGGGCATCCACAGGTTTGTGAGTCTCTGTGTGGCCCCTTTCCAAAAGCTGGTCTGGTGTTTTTTCAGGGTGTTAACTCCAGTGGGACCATTACTGCACCTAAAAGGAGCTGTGTGCTCAGAGCTGAGAAAACCAGACCTCTATTAGCTCCATTTTAGGGGAAGGTAAAAGGGTTTCAGACAGATTTATATGCAAGTGTCACTCAAAGCAGAGCTACACAAAGGAAAAAAAATATATATAGATAGAAAAAGTGGGTTACAGACTGTTCCCAGAATTAGGAGTGTGTCCTGCTGGCTAAGGTCTGCAGGTTTCAAGGTTGAAGTGCTTAATTTTATTTCAAGCTTTCTAATTAAACACCATTTAACTGGGCTTTCCATTTATCCTGCAATTTCTTTCTGGACCTGAGTCTAATCCCCAAACCTGCTTATTTGCTTTTACTTTCGTTACAACCTTATCAGTGATTAACCTGCATTTGCACTTAATCTTTTTAAAAGATTTCTCTGGCTATAAATACAGAGAAGCTACCTGCCCTGTTTCTGTCCAGGGGAAAATAACTTCCTCCTCTGTCAGATGTCTGTGGTGTGTTGTTCTATTCCTTCTGTCAGCTGATTTTTCTAATGGGGGACATTTGTCTTCTCTAACTTCCTACAGAACACTGAATAACTATCAGTTCTCTGAAAGACACAGGCCATAAGGAATATGAATACACCCCCAGTATAAAAAAAATACATATATAAAAATATAAACAGCATATATAAAGCCTCCAGTAAAGATGCTACTGGTGACAGTGAGGCAAAACCTACCACAATCCTACAGCCCCAAAGACAAGCTCTGCTTCTTCCTCCAACACTTCTCTATTCCACTTAGTTCACAAAAAAGCAGCAACAGCTAAAATATCACTGCAAGAAGACCTGGTTTCTATGGCAATAAGCAGCTGCCCATCAAGATTCCCCAAGTACTGCAGTAATATAAGAGAGGATCTCATATCAGATCGACCCAAGACTTAAGGACACCAAGAGGAATGAGCAAAAGCTAATAAGAGATGCAGTAAAGGTACATGGAGTGTTACCAAACCCATCAGGAATGTTCCAAGGGCAGTGGAAGGAACAACAAGTGATGAGTGCAAGATTTTTATTGGAACCAATGCAAAGGAAGCCCATTGCAAACACAGCAAAACTGGTAAATGAATGGAATTTGAGAGTTCAGCAGAAGAAAGCCAAGCCATGGCAACCCCCAAAACAGGAGGCACTAAAGTCTCTGTCCTCTGTCATCTCTAAACAGTCCTGCAGAGCAAACAGACCTGAGCTCAGCTCCAGCCCAGCCTGCAAGTCTAGCCCTACCTTGACCTTAATTATTACCTGGAGAATAATCTCTGCAAAGAACTAAAGCCATAAACAGATCACAGAGAAGGATAATTTCAGATCTCCCCATGGTTCCAGAATTACCAGTTGTGTATCCATCAGCACCTCACGCTGCATGTTGAAAATGAAGATCTTCAAGCAATCTTTGCTATTTAAGAAAGTTCTTTTTTCCCTCCTATTGGTGATTAAAGGCAAATTACAATTCTATTACCAGTATTATGTGATCTCTGAGCCTCTCAATTATTTATTGGGAAATTTGAACTGCATGTGAGGATTTTCTGGCTCTGTCAGTGCATGAGTGAGCAAGAAGACGAAAAACAGCTGGAATGTTGAAATAAATCCACACCAAATGAATGGTAATCTGCATGGTGTTTATTGTAGATACAGTGAATTATGAGAGCAATTACAGCCCACTATTTATTGAAATGCTTTTTCTAAAGAATATTAAATCATAGCAGCAAATCAGAGCCCCAGTTTGATTTTTTGCATGTTTCCTGGTTTGATTTTCTAAATATTTAAAGAGTGCAAAAAAATCCCAACTTTGCTCTCCGCATCGAAATTTTCTACCTGGCAGGAAACCACTTGCAAATGAGTGAGGATGAGAAACATTTAGGGAGGTTTGGGTGAGTGCAGGCTCTCCCCTGCAAGTTGATGTCTTCAGACCCTCCTGCAGTATAGAGGAGCTCATTAAATTTGTTTAAAAAGAAAACAAGACATTATTAACTAATGCTGACATCTATTCTGGCTTTCTTTTTTGCCACAGAAACCCATCAATTTTGCAAGAGAGGGGGAAAAAAGCAACAAAAGAAGGTCCCACAGGAGGTGAAGGTCGGCCCTGGGCTGCTGATGGGAAGAAGGATCACCCAGGGGGTGACACCAGCACTGCCACCCCTCCCTGTGTCACAGCCAGACCTGTGGAACCTGCAGCACTGCTCACTGCATTTGCTGAACACCTGGGAAGCCCCTTGGCCACGGTGACAGAGCTGATCCCTGCAGCAAAACCTGCCCCAGCTTCTCCTGCAGAGGGTGGAAAGAGGCTCCTCTCGATGGAGCCAGTGGTGCTGTGGGAACAGGGACAGCCAAAATCTTGTCCAGGATCTGCAAAACCTCATCCAGCACTGCCTCATGCACTGCTTCTCACCACCCTCAGCTCACCAGCAGCTCACTCTGCTGGGTGCTGGCTTTGAGGAGGATGAGGAAGGAGCTGGTGGTGCTGGAGGAAGGTGGGACAGCTTGAGCCATCAGCTGGGGGCTGGCTGCTGACCAGGTGTTTGCCTTCCCCTCCAGCACCCGGTCCCAGCACAGCTGGGAGAGTGACTTCAAGACTTCAGTGATGAGCAGGACCAGAGTGGCTTCTCTCTCCATGGAAAATGTGGCCAAGAGCCAGCCTGAGGTGACAGAAGGGCTGGAAATTGCCTGCTGGAAATGTGGATGCCACTGAGGTCCAGCAGTGAGTGCAGGGGAGCACCTGCATGCTTGTGCACACTTGTTGGCACGTTACAGGCTCTGAGCTGACTCTGCAACACTGCCTGGGAGAGCAGAGCACTTACTGCACTTCTCTTTCCCCTCCCAGCTGGGAACCAACTCAGCTTCTCCCTTCCTGCTCTCTGTTTATCCCTCCCAGCAGTGGCAGCACAGAAAAATCCCAAGGCTGGAGAAGAACCCCAGGAACATCTCATCCAGAACTTCTCTATCCTTGAAAGATGCTCATCAAATCTCCCCATAAGAACCCTCAGTAATGGAGAGTCCACCACCTTCCAGGGTGGGCAGCTGGCAAGAATTCTTCCCAGTGCAAAGCCAAGGTGGCCTTGGCACCATGCAGGGACCCTGAAGCATCTTGCAGTCTGTGCACTTGGGGACAGAGCTTGGCATGCTCATGACAGCTTGATTTGCTCCATGCTTGGCCTGTGAGCATAGTCCACATCCTTTTCAGATGAATCACTCCCCACTGCTGCTGTCAACCTTGAGCCCAACAGAGAAACCTTGTTGTTTTTTTTCCCTCGGTTGTTTCAAGCCAAGCAGTGACTCAGCTGTCAGAGGTGAATAACTCTTCATGCTTTGTCTGAACACTCATTAACCATCCAGAGCCATAAAAAGCAATTTTTCCATAGCTCTCCTTCCACAAGGCTGGATTTCAAAGCAAGAGGGCTGACCTGAGATTTAGTGGGAAATTCATCAAGGTGCTCAATAGATCTGCAGAGCAGAGAAATCTTATATGGTTCTGGGTCAAAGGGCAGAGGGTTTTATCAGCACTGATTGAGGGTCTGGGCAGAAGAGAGAGGCAGATCCTACCCACAGCACATAGCAAAACCTACAGGCACTGCATGGAAATCATTAACAACAAAAATCTGCTAGCCCAGGCATTTGCCTGACTCCCACGCCTGCCCCGGGACCTGCTGCTCTTTCATTGCTCTCCTTTTCTGTCATCTTTCTCTGAAATCTCAGCAGCAAGGATTTCCTCATCTTCTTTTGCTGTGGAAATCACACGAATGGTGACTGAATGATCAGAAGATTGTGAGGATATCTCCTCTCCCTGGTGGGTTTGTGCTCTGTGGGATGTGACAGGGGATCTCTGGTGCATTGGTGACTTTGGTGGGGTTGGGCTGACACTGGAACCCTGCAATGAAAGGTTAAAACAGAGGCAAAATCAACCTTAGCAGATCCTTCCCACTATCCCTAACATGGCAAAGCTGGGTGGGTGTTCTGTGGTTCCACCACAGGATCTCTGCTTTGGGATGTCAGCTTGGTGACAGAGATGCTCCCTGCAGGAGGGGCTGTGGATTATATCCTGCATGTCTGGAGAGGCAGAGAGAGGAGCACGACAGAGCTCTCTCACAGCTGCACTAACTCTTGCTTTGCCCCTGAAGCTTCTGGAGGGGCTGATCTTGGCCAAACCTGGCCCTAGTGCTGCTGTGAGGGAGCAGCCCCAGACTGCCCTGTGCTCCTTTAGAGAGGAGCCTCAGAAGCCTGTCCCAGGATGTGCCATGGAGAGGGATGTTGGCAGGGTCCTGCTCACCATTAGTGGGGTTGGTTCCCAGTACATGCACCCTGGGCTTGTTTTCACTCATTCAGAGCCCTCTGTTCCCTCTGCTGTTAACTGGTTATGGATTAATGTTAAACATAGCATTGTTTGATGCCTCTCATGCCTCTGAAGGATGCAGAAATGCTGCTATGCTTGGCATCAAGCTGGTGTTTACCCAGCCTCGAGGTCACTGCACTCCCTATCAGCTCCTCCTTCCCCTCCCCCTGCACATCCAGATGTGATAAGTGTGCCTGTTCCATGCTGAGAACAGTGACAACAGGGTCTGCATGGAGACAAAACTTTCCTTACAGGTTTAGTCGAGACAGTTGGAAGAAAAAAAGGGGGGAAAAAAAGGACAGGGCCATTTTCCTTTTCAGCTGCTCATGGCAAAAAGCAAGGGGGTTCCTGCAGAAGTGCCAGGATGGCACTGCCTGCTCTGGAACCTCTGCCTCAGCCACCTGGAAAAGCTTTGGAGCATCAGCTGGGCTGTGGGTGCTGAGTGCCCCTGCCAGTACATTGATTAATTGATGAATACATTGATTAACTATTAATCATAATTATTAATTATGATTAATTATCCTGTCTCTGCAGGCTCATTCATCTGTGGCTATAGCCTAGCTAGAATTTAGACTCAGGCTTAGCAAAGGTAGGCAAAAATGTAACATATTTCCCTTCTGTATAGCAAAACAAACCCCTGTGGGACCCTGGCACTCCCCCAAAGGCCTGTGGAGGATGTTGGGTCACCCCTTCCTGTCCACCCACGCTTTGACAGACCCCAACATCCTGAGCTCAGTCCTTTAAGGCACTTTAACCACTCCAGAGCTGGTGGGGAGAGCACTTTTGGCAGGAAAGGAAGCAAAGCCGAATCACCACTGCTGACCTGCGCCTCCTGCATCGCCTGCAGCTCCTTCAGCCTCCAGCGGAGCCGCCCCGGGGGCCCCCGGCCCCCGACCCTCCCCGTGGCAGCCAGGGCAGCCCTGAACAGCTTTGGGGTGTCAGCTTTCGGGGGGATGATCAGGGCATCTCCGCCGCCTCCTTTCTCCTCTTTGGGTTTGTTGTTGTTTCTCAGCATTTTCCTACAGCACGGGGAGGGAGAGGCGATGTCAGGCCGGGAGCGTGTTCTGCCAGCTGCATTTTACAACGCAGAGAAACCAGGACGCGGAGCTTTGCGCGTCTTAGGGAGGACAGAACAACAAATCTAAGCGATGCTAAAAGCTAAAACGAATCTTTACATAGATTTTTAAACGAAGGCACTTTGGACATGCTCGTTGCCCAGCTCCACCCGCGGTGAGAGGCGAATTTTGGCAGGCAGCGCCGAGGGCCGGGTGCCCTCTGCCGAGGGCCGGCAGCTCCAGCCCGGCGTGGGAGCCTCCTCCGGAGCGGGAAGGCAGAGCCTGCACAGGAGCTTTCCCAGGGCTTCACACAGGGAAAAACTCCCCCGAGACTGCGAAGAACAGGCTCTGCTGTCTTTAACCCCCCGCAGGTCAGAAAGCAGCAGCCCAGCACGCACTTGGCTTTCTTACGCAGCAGCTTCTGGGACTCCGGGTAATGCACCAAAATCTCCTTCAAGTCTTTCTTCTCCAAAATAAAGAGGTTGGCGAAGCCGTGGGCCACGACGTTTGCTGTCCGGCGATTTCCCCCTCCTGCTGCCAGCAGGCTGAGAGAGACAATGCAAGACATCAACGCCTCTGTTCACAGGCTCAGAACTCAAATCTCCTTTACACGGCTCCACCTCTCTCTTTCAGGGGACTCAGAGTTTAATTTTCACTCCCGATGGAATTTATCGTGCACAATTTTTAAAGAATGATAAAGGGAAACCTTGCACGGAGTACTATATAAAAAATTACTTGTGGGTTTGAAGGGTTAAATATTGCATTTTACACCAGTCTAGTGTCTGCTGGGCTGTGGGGAGGCAGCAATATCGCTGTGTTACCCACTGGTACAGGGCTTTTCATTCCCTTTTCATGAAAGGGCTGAATTAATGACTGGGAAACACCTTTCTGATCAATTTTCCCATTCCTCCATCCATATTCCTCTGTTTACCATCACCAGCTCCCCAGGCAGAAGACAACACGATGACAAAAACAGCAGGAAAGCTGTAATTTGTGTCTCGGCCGCTGCCCAGCGTTCATGGCTCTCAGTCACAAAGATTAATTGGGATGCTGCTGATCCTTCCACTTCCCACCCTCTTCACCCACTAGCTGTGTTTCCCCAGCTCCCTGAAGATGCTTCTCTCACCTGATTTCCCCAAAGACAGATCCAGCTTTCAGAGTCACCAGCACGGATTTGCCGTCGGGTCCCCCCAGCACCTGCACTTGTCCCGCCTGGATGATGTACATCTCACGGCCTATTTCACCCTGCAGGGAAGGGGGCAGCTGCCTGGGGTGCCACAAGCAGCATCCTGCTGGGAATCCCCATGACCACACTGCCCTCTCCAAGCTCCCAAAATGTCCTGATGGTGCTCACTCCTGAGCATTCTCATCTCAGCATCCCAAAGACCCCAACAAGCTTTGCTCTGCTCCCCCAGCTCAGAGCTGCAGCAGAAGAGCAGAAGTCTTTGTACAAGACCAGATGCAACCGAGGCTGTTTCTGCTCCAAATTCCCTCCCTGTGAGGAGGCTCACCAGGGTGATGGGCCAGGCATGGCTCTCCCTAGTGCCCTGCACAGCCTGGCCATGATTCCCAAGCATCCCATTACCTTCTTGCACACGTAGTCGTTGGGCAGGTAGACCACTGATCTGAGCCGCTTCAGCATGTCAAAGATCATCTGTCTGTCACAGCCCTGAGCCCAAACAGAGCCAAAACATGCCAGCCTTAGTCTGTGCTGGCATGGCAGGCTGTGCCAGCCAGGGCCATGCTGCAGAGGGTACCTGGAAAAGAGCCACCTTGCTCACGATGTCGTAGTTCACGTCGATGGCGATGTCCAGCCTCATCTTGTCTGGCAGCTGCACCAGCAGCTCTGACTCATCTGTGAGACAGAGCAGAAAAGTGGCTGCTTCCAGCACTTGATCCGAGAGCATGTCCTTCATGTGGCAGTGGGGAAGCAGCCCACGCTGTGGTGGCAGAGGGCAGGAGCCAGCTGGCACAGAAGGGTCTCCTCCAGCCTCTGCCCACGCAGCAACCTGCAGGTCTAAATCTGAAGTGTGATGGAAAATTACCCTTTGCATGATCCGTGCCCTGATGGCTCTCAGAAACAGACCACCATGCCCAAATCAGCATTTTTCTTGTCCAGGAGGGTGGGCACAGAGGTTCTGGTGCTGCCTGATGGCTCACTGGTAGGGTGAGCTGGTGGCTGTGCTGGACACACTCTGGCCAGTGACTGACAGTCACTGTCCCCTCTGCAGGGCACGTGGGACCTGGACTCAGTGTGCTGTGGGTGATGCCAAGTCACCAAAGAGCTGTGACCCAGTGGCAGTCTGTAACTCTATGGGTGGGCAAACAAGCCCCTGTAGTGAAGAGTAAAATAAACCACCCTCCCCCCAAACTGTAGTACTATTGTCAGTGACATTTCAGCTCTGCAGAGCAGCCACA
Source organism: Peucedramus taeniatus (assembly GCA_013400575.1). Classification (NCBI taxonomy): domain Eukaryota; kingdom Metazoa; phylum Chordata; class Aves; order Passeriformes; family Fringillidae; genus Peucedramus; species Peucedramus taeniatus. The sequence goes on along the minus strand of WBNO01025885.1, from coordinate 1,965,161 downwards.
TGAGATAAAACATGAGATTCAAGGGCTCACCCTTGGAGTGGCTGGATCTCACCTAGCATGCCTTGGGAGTGCCACGTGTACTCGTACCAGGTCTTCACCCTGTTCTGAACTGTCCTGGGGATCCTGTAGAAGTTCATGTATTTTATGGTGCTGTCCATGCAGCTCCGATAGTAAGTTTGCCCTGCAGTAGCAGCACCAACCACGTCTCTCATCTGAAAGGAGGAGGTGGAGGAGAACTTTAAGTTGCTGTCACTTATCCATCAGCAGGTTAAGCATGTAAGCCAAGCCCTAACAGCATCTGCCAAATCCTTTTTGTCTTGCACCAATACTGAGCAGGTCTTCCCATGGGGAAAACAAACCCAGAGGAGCAAACCTGTGGATCAAACCCATCAAACCCATCCCCACCTAAGGCTGTAACCCCCCCTGACTCCAACTCACCTGCCCTATCATGACAGAGAAAGCAAAGACGCCTGTGAAGTAGTTCAGCAGCTGGAAGATGATCTCAAAGAGTGTCTTGGGGTCTGGCAGGCCCCCGATGGTGATGAGGGTTTTCACTGCCCAGTAGTAACAGCGGATGTAGCTGGGAGGAGAAGAGGAGAGGAGAAGAGGAGGCAGCTCTGAAGGCATTTCTGTTTCACCCCTCAGCACCGAGCTCACAGCCTCTGGCCATGGCAAGCCAGAGCCTGCTGAGAGTAATTATGGATGACAAAGGGAAAAACTGAAGGGCTTCAGACTCCCCACCACACCTGCAGGTGCTACAGGAGCAGGAGAACTAATGGTCCCCCCAGGAACCTCCACCTGGGAGGCTCAGCTCTGGTTACTCCTGTTTTCTGCCAGAAAACCAGCAACACATTTTCAGCAACATTTACACTTTTAGAAATCATCAGGGAAAAAAACACGTTTGTGAGCAACTTGTTGGCATGGGATTTAGGAGAAGTCAAATGAATTCCTGATTCCCTGGTCTTGGACATTCCCTTGGGTGTTGTCTGTTTCCACCTGAAGATGGACACAGATTTGTATATCTTACAAAATAACTCTCTAGCAGAGAGTGGGCATTCAGCTTGTGAGCCAAGGACTCTGCCTGTAGCATCAACCACTGACAGCACAGGACACATTTAACACAGGTATTGCCCTGGTGAGGGAAGGGCTGGCCACTGTCCCCATCTCACAGCCTGGCACAGAGCACAGGGACACACGGTGTCACTCCTCCATCCCAAACCTGGCAACAGCCAACACAGACAGGAACAGGATTCCTGCTTTGATCCTGGCTGGCCAGGGAGCATTCCTTTGCTTTCCAGCACCAGGATCCCACTTTTTCAGCCCCTTCAACCTGCAACTGCTTCCAACCTCTGCCCAGCTGCAGCCTCATCTTGCAGCACTGGGTATCACTGCACATCCCATCCCTCCCATCCTTGTCATTCTCCCTGGCTCCACATCTTCTCCTGGCACTTCCAACCCTTTGCTTCAGGGGTTTTTATGAATCCAGCTACATCCCAACACCTCCCTTATTGCTGCAGCTCATCGAGCAGGCTGTGCTATGTGAGACCCCAGCCCTGGCCTGTACCTGTTTCCTTCCCCATCGTAGACCCAGGTGGTGGAGCCCAGTCCTTCATAGGCTGAGGCCCAGTAGTAGAGGCAGGAGTTCACATGCAGGCTGTACAGTAGGTAGGCAGTGGTCCGAATCACTCTGCAGAAAAACCCAGGAGAGAGCAGGAAGGGAGATGGTTCTGCTGGAGAAAGGTGTCAGGGTCCCCCCTGGGATCAGTAGGAGCCTTGAAGTGGTGACCATACAGGTGACAGAGCACCCCGACCCTGCTGCTGCCTCCTGCAGCTCCAGAAGTACCAGGAAAAGCAGTTTATCTGCTGGTGGCTCTCCTTCACTGCCAGCACCCCTGTCCCCGTGGGTTGGAGAGAGGTGATGCTACCCATGCAGGCTGTGGGACCCTGTCCCACCACGTCAGCCTAAATCCATGTCAGCCAGCCCAGGCACAGCAGGGAAAGAAATCAGGGAGCCAGAAGGAGTTCAGAATGAAGTGAACCTTCCTCCCCAGCAGCAAACATCAATTCCATGCTCCCTCCTTCCCCCCATGGCCCTCACCTGTAGATGTATGCCTTGGTCAGGATGGCCTCCAGGCGGTTGTTGAACTCGAAGAAGGCCATGTACTGGGAGGAGAAGGAGAGCTGCATGTTCCAGGTTCCCTTGGGAGAGTCACCTCCCCAAAAAACCCCTCTGCCCCTCATTTCCCTCCTGCAGCCCCTCTGCAGCATGGGCTGCCACAGGCAGATTTGTCTCCATCCTTAAGTGCCCTTCTAGTCAAACTTGAGTCGTTTAGGATGGAAATGAAGTGTTTGACCAACAGCCCTTCAAAGCCCTTGGGACAAAACTTCCCTCCATTTCATAATCCTCCTGTCATCATGGATGAGTCTGAGCAGCCATAGCTCAGCCCAGGCAGCACAGGACTCCTCTGTGCCCCTGCAGCTGCTGCTCTGCCTGATTCTGTGAGCCCTGACTCACCTTCAGACAGCGGGGGAAGCGCAGCAGGGGGTTGACACCCACTTTGAAGTAGAAGAAATCCAGGGGCAGGAGGCACAGCACATCCATCTGAAATCCACACGGGGAGAAACCTCTGTGGGGAGCTGCAGGAGCCCTGGGGTGGGGCTGAACCCACAGGGCAGATGAAAGGTTCAGGTGAATAAAGAAAATGTTGACAAACCTTGAAGCGTTGGGATCGCAGGTAGTTCTCTTTCATGGCCTTTTTGTCAGTCTGGTGGGGAACAGGAAGGTGAGAGAGAGGAATATTGATTATTGCTCAGAAAAAGGAAAGCTAGGGCTAGCATGGCCATGCCTGGATTTCCTCCTCTGCACCACAGGGAAGATGCTCCCTTTGTGCCTGGAGAGGGGAGAAGTGCAAGCAGAGAAGTCCTGGCTGTGTGCCATCTTCCCATCCTCCCATGGGACATCCTGTGTTGACTTTGCATCCCAGGGAAAGCACATCACAGTGCCAGCACCACAAAAATCAGCATTTGCAGGGGAAACTGCCTGTCTGAGCATCTGCATGGCCACGGGAAGGCTGCACCCTCAAGGTGTGATTTTTCACAGTTTGTTTAATTGAAGATGGAAATGAAATCAAAGGCTTCTCTTATCTCAGGCATATGATCTGTGTGTTCAGATTGCAATTGCTAACCCATCCTGCCTGGGGTGCTCCTGAAAATTAACCCCAGAGTTTGTTACACCCATGCCCAAGGTTGGCACCACACGGCTGTGCCAGGGCCAGCGCCTCACCACGGGCAGAACCACCCTACAGGCATCCCTGCCCAGCACAGGAACCCCAGAGCACAGAGTTCTGGACAGGATGGTACTGATTTTACAGGGAAAAATGGTGCTTGGCAGACAAAAAGAGTGCTGGCTTATCCAGTCGGTGTCAGGAAAGATGCTCGTGGTCTCTGGAGTGGACAGAGCCCTGATGGCCATGGCCATGGTGAGAGAGCTCAGTTCAGAGACCAGCAGCACCCTGAGGGGATGGGGATGGGAGGTCCCCAGGCTGGGAGGCAGCGATGCCACTCACGATGATGTCTCCCCCCTGCACGAACTGCAGCCGGGTCTGAAAGATGAGGATGTCCAGCAGATAAATGAGGTCACAGAGGTAATCCACCAGCAGCCAGTAGTGGAGGTTTGCTGGGGTCTGGTAGGGGAAAGCCCAGCGGACAGGGATCAGCCAGCAGTTCCAGTTCCAGGCCAGGACAACGAAGAACAGCCACAGCACGTACATCAGATCTGCACACAGGAACAGCAGCACCATCAGCTGGGCACACATCCCTCCTCTCTGGGAATCCTCTACACAGAGGGGTTTCCATCCCCTGACTGCCCTCAGCACAACAGGAAAGCCTGCAGGCAGTCTCTTGGTGACAGTGTTTTGTTGCAGCTGGGCTCTAGCACAGAGTGAACACCCCTGGTCACAGGGCACACCACGTTTTATCAGAAAGCTTCTTCTAACTTTGCTCATTCAGCTCTATTTGCTATTGCTCTGCTCCCACAACTCCAACTTCCCTGTTTTTCTTTTTCCCCTCCAGCCATGCTGAACTGGTGGCTGGCTGCCTGAGCCCAGAGGCTTCCGCAGGACTGAGGAATATGAAAGACTAAGGAAAGAGCTGGGCTTCTGTGGGTGGCCACAAGGCAATGGAACCTTCTTTTTTGATTTTAATTTTTTTTGGGGGTATCCACACCACAGGGAAAGCAGAATGCCCAGTCCTGCTCCTGACACCCACAGCTGGAAGTATTTAGGAAAGCTTGTGGAGGAATTTAAAATTCCGTGCTTCAGTGAAAACTAAGTTGCTTCTTGCTTAGTTTTCCTCTCCTGATTGTCACCCTCTCCCCCAGTGCCACCAGCTTTCCCCAGCCCAGGCTGAGCTCCATCACTCACTGGTGAGGGGGTCGATGCTGCTGGGGAACCGGGAGCTCTTCAGGCGGTCCAGCCAGGGCGGGCGCTCGAACGCGCAGCACAGCATCTCACAGCAGTGGCCATCCCCCGAAGGTTTGTCCCCCTCCAGCTCCCCTCCTGGGGCAGGCACCACTGCTGCTGCAGGTGCTGGCTTGGTGGGAGCTGGGAGAGGCCACACAGTTGTTTCAGAGGGCAGAAAAATCTTCTTACTGCAGTTTTTTTAAAGGTCTTTAAAGTGTTAATAAAACAGCTGCCTCCCAGAAAACACAGCGTGTGTGGGGACCCACCAGGGAAGCACTCCCAGCCCCACTCACATGCCACGGGGCTCTCCTCATCTGAGGTGACATCAGAGTCAATCAGCTTCTCCTTCACCTTCTCAGTCCTCTCTTTGAAGAGCCTCACCAGCTCCTGGAGCCGCGTGTTGATGATGGCACTGCTCAGGCTCGAGGCCGAGCCGATGCGCTCGGGCAGGCTGTGGGGAGAGCAGGGGCCTTTCCTTCAGCTAGGAGAGACCAGGGCAGGTTCATGGGGTGATAGAAACCTGCAATGGTTTGGGTTAGAAGGGTCCTTAAAGCTCATGTCATTCCAACCTCTCTGCCATGGGCAGGACACCTTCACTAGACCAGGGCTCCAAGCCCTGTCCAACCTGGCCTTGAGCCATGACCCATTCTTTAACCTACAGCATCTGAATTAGGACCTACCTGTGTTTGTTTGGGTATTGTGTAGTGAGAAGAACACAAAGTGGCCCGTCTCCCTCTCCCTTTGGTGTCCCAAAGGATATTTGGGATCTTTGCTGTTTCCAGCCAAGGCCCAGGATGTGATTCCCTGGCTGATCTGGAGCCCCTGGGCCCATTACTCACCTTTCCCTCTGCTCCTCATCCCAGCCCAGCACTCGGGGGGGGGATTGGCTCACCAGCCCCTTGTCCAGAGCATCCTCTGGGAGCAGTTGCTTCCTCCTGCAGACACAAACACAGAGACCAGGGGTTGGCTTGGCTCCTCTCCCTCCTCCCCCTCCCAGCTGTGACTTGTTTTCCATTCCCCCTTCTCCTACTGGGATCAGTTTCCCCTAATTTTTGACATTGCCTGGAGTAGTTGGGAGTGAACCCTCCTGCTCTTTTCCTGCTCAAGCCCTGTTTCTCCCTGAGCACCATCCAGCCCTTGGCTCCATGGACATGCAGCCACCTGGACCATTTTGCAGCTCAGTTTGGGTACCTGGCAAGATGCTCTGAGGGCAGGCATCATCCTGTGCTTGCCCCCAGTGCCACAGCTTCACAGCACTGCACTCCAAGAGGCAGGCAAGGAAAGGCAAGGCCAGCAATACCTGGAGCTTGTGTCCTAACACAGCTGGGGGCTCCCTTTGGCACAGACAGGTTTCTCAGGTGGCTTCCTTACGTGTGGGCAAGAAAGGTGTCAGAAGGGAAGCTGAATATGAAGATAGCAGTCCCAGCAAAAACCCAGACTGGTTTGCAAACCTGCAGCCAAGCCCAGAACTTTAGCTGTGATGAAGAAATTGTCTCCTGCCACCACAACTGCTGATCCCACTGGCCATGGCACAAAATGTCTCAGTGTGTGTGGAGCAGGAGAAAGCAGGATGCTGAGGGAGGTCATCCTGCCATCACAAATCTCCCAAAGAAATGGGAGTCAGATGGGATTCAAGTGCTGTGAACCCACCACCTCCATCCTTGCTGGCTCTCAGGTGTGTCCTGCTGGGAGGTGGAGCAGGTGAACAAGACTGGTGAAGCTTCATTTCCCAAGAGTCCAGTGCAGGGGTGGAGGAAAACCACAAACCCTCCTTTTAAAATACTCTCAAATGTGGATGGAGGGTTCCCAAAACATCACTTTGGAGAAACAGTAGGGCCTGGAACGTGAGGGATGCACAGAGTCCCTGCCCATGTGACATCAGCAGTGTCTGCAGGAGTTTGTTTCCAGGCTCCAGTCAGGTGTGGCTCATTTGCAGTGAGTCTTTTATGACTCTGTTTAAACCATGATCACTCCAATCCTTCACAGAGCCATGCAGGAAATAACTCCAGGCTGGCCAGTGGAGGGGATTCAGAGATGACTGCTCAAGGCAGAGTTATGTCTCCTTCCTCTGGAAACACCAGCAGGACATGAGCATTTTCCTTCTGGCTCACAGTAATTAATTTTTATTTCTTTATGTAGGAGAACAGGAGTTCCTTGCTTTTATAAATATCCAGTGTTGTTTTGAGACATTCCCTGGAGACCCAGCAGAAGAGTTTATATGCTCACATGAGTAACTGCCAGCATGTTTAATGCTGTCAGGATTTTCACTGCAGGTATTTTACATGAAGCCTTGGGCTCTGCTGTCCCAGTATAAGTAGCTGTTCAACAGACTGGATTGTTTTGCCATTTTTTTTGCTCCTCCAGGAGCAAAAATCTAAAAGATCCAAGCTATTAAGTAAGAATGACTACAGCACCTGGTTTTGAGTACAGAAAAAATCCCACTTTAGCTTTCATTTTGAATCCTCTGCAAGAGTGACCCTCAAAAAAAAAAAAAAAACAAAAAAAACAACTAGTGCCACAACAGAAAAAAAAATCCATCAGCTTCCTCCAGCCTAAATTTTAAAGCTCAGTTTTGATCCTCCCTCTCTCTAAGCACAGAATCACTGAATGATCTGGTTTGGAGGAGACCTTAAAAGACCATTTAGTCCAGCTCCCTGCCATGGGCAGGGACAACTTCCAACTAGATCAGGTAGCTCCAAGGCTCATCCATCCTGGCCTGGGGCTTCCACCTGAAAGCTCAAACCCAGGGGGGACATGCTGCAAACACTTGTAGCAAAACTACAAGAAGAAAATGGTTTGTTTTTAAGATGAAGGCTCATATCCAGCACACAGACCCTCTGTGCTGTGAGTTTGGGAACAGAGACAGGTGGACAACAGACAGATGGGATTTGGCCAGGGCCTGGGGATCGAGGACACACAGACAGGGCTGTCCCTGGCCACAGAAGCCTTAAACAAAATGGAATTTAAAAACACAACAAAGAGGCAAGGCTTTCATCATCTCCTCTGCTGCACACACAGCACGAGCATCTCCCTGTGGCTGTACAAATGTTCCTGTGCTGGCACAGCCTCGGGGGAGCCGGGACTGAGCCTGGGCTGAGCTGAGCCTGGCAGAGCTGAGCCTGGCAGAGCTGAGCCTGGCAGAGCTGAGCCTGGGCTGAGCTGAGCCTGGCAGAGCTGAGCCTGGGCTGAGCCGAGCCTGGCAGAGCTGAGCCTGGGCAGAGCTGAGCCTGGGCTGGGCTGAGCCTGGGCTGGGCTGAGCCTGGCAGAGCCGAGCCTGGGCAGAGCCGAGCCTGGCAGAGA
>WBNO01025885.1:1945993-1957176 GCA_013400575.1 Peucedramus taeniatus | reverse complement strand
GGGATGCTGAGCTGTACCTGGGGGATGCTGTGCTGTGCCTGGGGGATGCTGAGCTGTACCTGGGGGATGCTGAGCTGTGCCTGAGGGATGCTGTACCTGGGGGATGCTGTACCTGGGGGATGCTGTACTATACCTGGGGGATGCTGTACCTGGGGGATGCTGTACCGGGCACCGCCAGCAGGTTGGGAGCGCCGGCAGCAGGCACCACTCCACGGGTGCCGTGGGTCTCCACAGCACGGCCCGGGCTGTCCACATCCTGGATCTCCACGGTGGGGGAATTACCTGCTCCGTGGGAAGGACAATAATGGCAGGTGAGGGGGGCACAGGCCCCTCCTGCAGCCGGGACGGCTCCCCAGACCCCAGAACTGCCCCAGGCCCTGCAGCGTGTGGGAAGGACTCTCCTTCTCCCTCCATTCCCTTCTTGCCTGGCTCTCCTTTCTCCTCAGCATTTGGAGCACTTCTTTATCTTTTTTTTTTTTGCCCAGTTTCTAACACTCTAAGAGTTGCCATCTGCTGCCCTTCTGCTTGCAGTGATTGCAGCTACTCCCTCTGAGAGTTGGGTTTGGAAAACAATGGAGATGAGGATTCCCAGCTGCAGGTGCCAGGCAGGAACCCGGGATTTCCAGGAGCAAACCTGCCTCCCAGGGTGTAGAGATTCTCCTGGTTCTTCTGAATGTAAACATATGGATTGTGACAGCTCTGAACCACACAGTGTTTGCTTTTCATGCAGAATAAGGCACTATTTAAATAAGCATTTATGGCTTCTTGCTTCTGCAGAGGTAATAACTGCTTCCTGCCACAGGCAAGGTCAGAAGCAGGAAGGTTGGATGTTTTTAGTGGGTAAAGAAAGATGCCAGTTGTCCAAAGGAGAAATAGCACTGGGGGCTACCTTGGCCAGACCCCACAGTTGCTTGGCTGTGAAGTGTGATGTCTTTTATTAGCTATTTAACAAAATAAAACTAATTCCTGCAAGATTCCTTCTGTGGGAGGTTTTCACACATCTGAGAGACCCCATGAACCTCCTCCTGCTTCCCAGTGATGTGAAGCTGGTGGATCAGAGTGTGACGTGATCAAATGCCTGAGAAAAGGCCTCTTTGGGTTGCAAAGTTAAAATCCTGTTGCATGTAAGGAAAAGCAGCAGAATTTGGCTTGCTGGTGGAAAACAAAGCAAAGCAAAGCTGCAGAAAAGGCAGAAAGCCATGAACAGCAAACCTCCACCTTCCTCTCCTCAGTACGAGCAGGTTGCGCAAATGCTGGAGAGAAACTGTGTGTGGTGATATTGCACCCTCTGCCTGCAGGTCCTTCAGCAGAGCTTTTCTGAGCAGCAGCATTTGCAAACACTCTCTAGGCTTAGCTAAAAAGGCACATAGTGATGAGGCAGAAGCAGACAAACACATGGATTTCGTTCCCCAGCCTCTGTGCTGCAACATGAAGCGTGCTTTTATTTTTTTAAATTCTTTCCCCCCCACCCCCCAGAAAGCAACAAAAAAAGCAACTACTCCAGGAACCTGCACCCCTTTAGCTACACAAGGCCGTGGTCAAAGCCAACATCTCTAATACCTAGTGGGGATTGCTCCTCAGTGCAAAAATTGGGGTTGACAACTCCAGCCTTTGGTTCGCTGGGGATGCAGGCGGCAGCGGGGGCTCGGTAGCTGGGGACATTGGGGAGCTGCTCTAGAGCCCCGTGGCCAGCAGGGGAGGGGTCCCTGCTAGCCCGTGGCTTGCCATGCACCAGCCGGTCCAGCTCGACGTCCCGGGCCCGCCTGGCCATGCTGCTAGCAGCCTGCTGGGGGCTTCAAGCAAAGGACAAGGCATCTGCAGCTGCAACAGAACACAGAGTGGTTTGAGAAGGGAGGGCTGGGTCACAGCTGGCCTGGGTTTGGGGCTGCCTGCTGCTCACAGGGGTTGGTGGCTGTGGTGGCATCCTAGCACGTGTTTGTCATGGAGTTGTGGAAGGTTGAGGGTTGGAAGGGATCTTAAAGGTCATGTCCCATGGGTAGGGACATCTCCTGCTACTCCAGGTTGCTCAAGGCTTTGAGTACCACCAGGGTTGGGGCATCCACAACCTCCCTGGGCAAGGGAGATGTCCCTTGAGACAAGTGAGATACATGTTCCAGTATCTCACCACCCTCACTGTGAACAATTTCTCCCTAATGATCTAACCCAAATTTCCCCTCTTTCAATTTGTACCCATTACTCCTTGTCCTATCACTACAGTTCCTTACAAATCAGCATTTTCTATCATCATTGCCCCTCTGCAAGGGCTGCATGCAGAGAACCTCAGGGGTGAGGCCAAGCCATTCCCTGTGCAGTTCTGGATGTGCCTTTGCTCAGTCAGGCTGCAATGGGAACTCACCACCTAATTTTCATTACCAACAATTGCTTCTTAAAACATTATATTAAAATGTATTTTATGCCACTGGTTATTTCCCAAATGGAGAAAAGCAGTAGAGAAAATACTTTTTTTTATCCCTGTACATCCTCCAGCTGAAGGAGAAACTCTTATTTCACACCAGGGATTGCTTAATCAACAGGACCAAGCACTGCACATTCCGAGCTAGCTGCAGACAATGCCAATGTTGCCATTGTGCTGTGCCCACAGGATGTTTCACCCCAGTGAACAGCCCTGACTGCCCCTGCAGGCCCAAGCTGCAGAGAATTCAGCTGCCTGCTCCCTGCCAGCAGGAAAGGAGAAGCTCCATTCTCCCCCCACCAGCCCTGCATGCCCTGCTTCACTCCATCCCAGTTTGGCATCACTGCCACAGCCTGTACCTTCAGCACTGGTTTCAGCAGCTTCAGCTGTCTCCTCTTCCACCTTCAAAGTTTGAAAAGAAAGCCATTTTAAGGAGAACAAGCCCGTGCTGTCAGTAGAAGAGCAGACTTTGCAGCTTGACTGGATGCCCCACATCCCTGCTCCTCCCAGACTCCCAGCTCTGAAGGGTGAAAGGAGCCCTCCCTCCATCCACAGCTACTTCTGCTGCCCCAGCTTCAGGGATTGGGACATCCTGGTGGGCAACATGTCCTGTGGCCAGCCCAGTCTGCTCCTCCCAGGGCACTGCATCCCCTCAGGGAAGCTCTGAGCCCCCAGCACTTTGCAGGGCTCATTGCAGGGAGCCCGAGCAGGGAGCGGTGCTGTACCTGCTCAAGGGCACCTTCCAGATGACTTATCTCAGCTTCCTCCAGCTGCTCAACCCTGAGGGCCTCCTGGGCAAGGCAGGCTTCATCCACACCCTCATCAGCAGGGACACAAGGAGGCTGCAGCAGGGCTCTGGAAGGGAGAGAAAAAATACTGCCTGGGAGACCAGGTGAGAGCACATAAATAAAACTGGGCATTGCATGGCCAGGAGCAAAAACTGCAGAGGCAGAAAGACCCAGGCAGAATGTTCCTCCTCCTGTGCATAATCATTTCTTGCATAATTAAAATGGGCCAAATAAAAAGCCAAAAGCTAATTTCCAGGCAAGGCTTTCCCACGAGCACTGTTCAAATCCCACGTTTGCCTGTGCAAGACACCACCAGGACACATCATTCTCATTTTCCTCCAGCAGCAAGCACAGGCCTCAGCTCCACCATTCTGACAAAGGGGCTCTCAAGATTGATTTTATTGCTTTAATATAACTTCATAACTGAAATAAAAACGCCTCAAGTGCTGCTCTGTGCATTTACCTCTTGATTTGCTGTTTCCTGGCAAGAAATGCAAAGCAGGGATTTGGGATAATGAGAAGAATTTTAAGAGAGCTAAATGCATGTAAATATTTGTTTTGTTATTTTTAATACTTTCCCCCCTTAATATTTAAAATTATGCTTCCTTCCAGTGTGATCACAAATCTCTCCATCCTAAACTAAAAAACCTGTTGGTGTCTCTCTCTTTTCCCAATAAACAAGCACACTGAAGGATGGAGCAGCATCTCATTACCCCACAACTGAATCTCAAGTTTCTACAGTGAAGCTCCAGGAACAGATTTTGATGAAATACAAACATATGGGTTTGACACTGAGTAATCATATGTTTTATCTTCTTCCTGAAAATCTAGCTACTTTAGAGGAATTAACACAGAATAATATTGTAGCACTAGGTAATAAATCCCAAAATGCTTATCTCATGTGAAATCAGAGCAAGCTACTAATCTGAGCAGAAAGATCTCTCCTAATACCATCCAGACCAAAGTCAACACCTTCCACAAGAACTCAGCTATTTTCTGCAACAGGAAAAAATGTAAAATTGTACCTACTTGTATGAAGCAGCATTTGCAGACACAACACATAATCCTGTCTTTACCTTCAGCTCTGTAACACTCAAAATAATCCCGAGTGCCCTGAGTTAATGGCCATGGTTTCAATAGCCCGGCCCATCCCCGGGGCTGGGGGAGAAGGCGCAAGAGGCGCCGCGGTTGCTACGGGCGGCCGCGATGGAGACGGAGCCCGTGTCACCAGGAGACGCTCCTGTCACCAGGAGCCGCGTCAGCAGCGAGCCCTGGGGTGAGCGGGGTTGCCAAAGCATCCCTCCTGCATCCCATCCCTGCCCATCCCTGCCCATCCCTCCTGCATCCCATCCCTGCCCAGCATTCCCATCCCTGCCCAGCATTCCCATCCCTCCTGCATCCCATCCCTCCCGCATCCCATCCCTCCCGCATCCCATTTCTCCCGTATCCCATCCCTGCCCATCCCTCCCCAGCATTCCCATCCCTCCCCATCCCTCCCATCCCTCCCATCCCTGCCCAGCCGCCTGCCAGACCGGAGCTCTGCTCTGCCGTGGGTGTTTCAGCCTCTCCAGCTGAATTGAAACAAAAGCTGCAATCACGCTCGTTTCCAACAAAGCCCTAAAGGCAACGGGAGCCACTCACTCTGCACTCTCCTCCTCTTTCTTCTTTTCCTCTTTCTTCTTTTCCTCTTTCTTCTTCTCCTTCTCTTTTTTTCTCTCCTTCTCTTTTTTCCTCTTCTCCTCCTTCTTCCTCTTCTCCTCTTTCTTCTTCGCCTCCTCCTTCCTCTCCTCTTCCTCTTTCTTCTTCTTCCTGTCCTCCTCCTCCTTCCTCTCCTCTTCCTTTCTGTCCTCCTCTATCTTCCTCTCCTCTTCCTCTTTTTTCCTCTCCTCCTCCTCCTCTCTTTTCCTTCCCTCTTCCTCTTTTTNTATCTTCCTCTCCTCTTCCTCTTTTTTCCTCCCCTCTTCCTCTTTTTTCCTCTCCTCCTCCTCCTCTTTTTTCCTGCCTTCTTCCTCTTTTTTACTGTCCCTCTCCTCCTCTATCTTCCTCTCCTCTTCCTCCTTTTCCCTGTCCTCCTCCTCTATCTTTCTTTCCTCTTCCTTCCTCTCCTCTTCCTCTTTTTTTCTCTCATCTTCCTCATTTTCCCTGTTCTCCTCCTCTTTCTTCATCTCCTCCTCCTCTTTCTTCCTCTCCTCTTCCTCCTTTTCCCTGTCCTCTTCCTCTTTCTTCCTCTCTTCTTCCTCCTCTTTCCTGTCCTCCTCCTCTTGCTTCATCTCCTCTTCCTCTTTTTTCCTCTCCTTCTCTTCCTCTTTCTTCCTCTCCTCTTCCTCCTCTTTCTTTCTTTCCTCTTCCTCTTTCTCTTTCCTGTCCTCCTCTTTCTTTCTTTCCTCCTCCTCTTTCCTGTCCTCCTCTTTCTTTCTTTCCTCCTCCTCTTTCCTGTCCTCCTCTTGCTTCATCTCCTCTTCCTCTTTCTTCCTCTCTTCCTCCTCTTTCTTCTCCTCCTCTTTGTCCTCTTCCCCCTTGGTAGTGTTTGGGGAGCACAAGCACATTCTGGAAAGGAGAAGCTCATTAGTTAAATTCCCCCAGGTGTGTGTGAGGCTCTCAAGGAGCTCTGCTGAGCCAGGGCACCCCTGGTGCTGAGCAAAGCTGAGCACTGCCCGTGTGGGAGGGAACTGCTGTGCACACCAGGGTGTGCTGGGCTCAGGGAGCATTTTGGGGGGCTCAGAAACCCTCTGTGAGCATCCACGGACCCCTCTCATCTCCCTGCTGGCTCTGAACACACTGCCCAGCCCTTAGGCAGACCCCAGCAGGGGTTTCTTTTGGCAGAAGCAAGAATTATACAGAACTTCCATTTCTGAATGTGATTCCAGCTGCATGCACGACTGCTGGGAACAAGGTCCAAGGCCTCTTGCCCTGGGGCCAAATTCTACTCACAGGAGCCTCAGCAGAGCCTCCCTCAGCTGTGCTTTGCAGGGCACTGTAAGCACTGCCCCCATGGCTCTGCCACTGCCTGCCCTAACCAGAACTGAGACAGAAGAAAAAGACATTTGACCAAGCTCCTTTTGGATCCTTCTGGGGGATGCTCCTCTTTTTGGAAACACACCTCAGCCACCAGCTCCACCACCAGCACTTGCAAGGACAGGCTTGTCCCCTCCCCTGGCCACCACACTGGTGACTGCAGAACACACAGAGCTGCCCACCAGCAGCACCTCCCTTCCCTACCTGCTTGCTTCTTCCTGAGGTTCCTCCTCTATGGTGGGAAGGGAATGAGCCTCTGCCTGCAGCTCAGCCTGGTGAGCCCAGGCTCTCATCTCTTCATCAATCTGCCCTCCATCGATCTCCTTCAGGATGGGATGGCTTTCCTCCTGTTCCCCAGGGGCTACATGAACTGAAACAGGAATGGGGAAAGGGAGCTGATGAAGGGACAGTAGCAGGTTCTCCAAGGCCAGGGCAGGTCCCAGGTTTGCTGTGCTACTGAAGCAGCTCTCAGCCTGCACAGGGCTGGGCAGCCCTGCTGCCCCTGCTGCCCCTGAGCTGGGCTGCACAGGTGCCCTGGGCCCCTTTGCCAGAAGGAAGAAGAAAATTCACCATTTTCTGCCAAGCACAGCCAAAACCCCATGAAGGCCTTGAACAGCCTGGTCTAGAGGAAAATGTCCCTGCCCACAGCAAGGGGGGTGGAACTGCTTTAGCTTTGAAGGCCCTGCCAACCCAAACCATGCTGTGATTCTATGCAAGCTATAATCCTCTGCACACAGAGGAGTGCTGGCTGCCCTGCACACGGAGCCTCCTCCACCAGCAGTGACCTGGCCCAAACCCAGGCCACGTTTTGTCCCTCCTTGCAATCTGGAAGAGCCCAAAGCCTTTCCCCTCGTGAATCCCCAGTGAATTTCTGTCCTAGCACAGCCCAAGGGCCCTGGGTCTGCAGGACCCAACCCAGAGCCCACATCACAGCACTGGAGCACCATGTCCTGTCCACTCTGAGCAGCCTCCCAGGCAAGGAGCATCCCACAGCACTTCCCAGCATCTCTGGGGCAAAACCCATGGGGGTTACTGGGGGCTGTAGGCCAGCTGCAGAGTGAGGAGTCTGACCCATGAGGAGCCCTCTCTGTGTCCCAGGGGTACCCATCCCACCAGTCAGGCTCTCAGCAGAGAAACAGGAGGAGGAAGCACATCCGCTCACTGTAAAACCAGTTTATTTTGGGGTCTGCCTGACAGCAAAACTCACATGTCCACAGCAAAGCTAATAGGAAATGTGCAAACCGACCTACAGAAAGGCAGGAAACCATGCAGTGTCATATCTGTGGCTTATTTACCCACCCCATGGTGCCCACAATGCCTTTAGCCCATTCCCTCTGGATCTCCATTAATTAAAACAGGGGACAGCAATCAGGGAAATGGCTTTTAAAGCACACCATGGCTTTTGGATACATTATATGAAAATGTGGTAAACACTAAAACTGTGTCCTGGTACAAGCAAGATTCATTGTTATCACAGGGGATGGATCTCAGGGCAGTGTCTTGGCTCATTGTTAGAGTTGTCTGGATGGTCCTGAAGAGATGCAGCAGTGGGGGATCTTAACCTGGCCTGTCAATACATCAGGGGGTTTATTCAAAATATGGAAAAAGGCTTTTTACCAAGGTCTGTAAGGACAAGGGGCAACAGTTTTCAACTGAAAGAGGGGACATTCATATTGGACACAAGGAAGGAACTTGTGCTGTGGCTGCCCCATCCTGGAAGTGTTCAAGGCCAGGTTGGACAGGGCCTGGAGCAGCCTTGTCTAATGGATGGTGTCCCTGCCCAGGACAGGGAAGTTGGACCAGATCATCTTCAAAGGTTGCTCACAACCCAAACCAATCTGTTATTCCAAGGTCTGTATCCAAAACCTGGGGTGCAGGGGCTCCCACCCCCCTGTGCCCAGTGTGCCTGCACTGGACATGCCTGCCTGCAACCTCAGGGCTGGAGACAGCCCCTGGAATCCCCTCCCTGCTGGGACATTCCTGCTGCTGCATCCATGGAGCTGAGAGCTTCAGGAGGGAGCAGCCATGGTTGGGGGTGAGGAGAGTTTGGGCTGAGTTCTCTTAGGAGAAGAGCCTGGGCAAATATGTTTAACCATTAACTCCTACCTATTCACCTAGAGATTAACCTCACCCTCCTGATTTGCTGCTGCAAATCAGAGCCCTTTCCACTTGCTGGGAGGAAACAGTTATGGGAGAAAAGCAACAAGGAGCTGACAAGAGCTTCAAGAGGTTTTTAACATTACACCTCAGAGGCAGAAGTTGACTCAGAGAAGCCTGGAGATTTCAGCTGGGGGTCTCAATCAATATTCAGATGTTGTGGGGGCATTGAGAGGCCCAGGAGTGCTGGGAGACTGCAGCAAGAAGCTTTCTGCCACTGAGGTGTCCTGAGTGATGCTTTTCTACCATCCTGTAAATTATAGCTCCCATCTCACAGACATCATCCTGCAAAACCAGTAGCTCCAGTTCCCAGAGCAAAGAGGGAGCCAAGTGGGACAGCCCAGGGTCCCTGTGCCAGCCTTGGGTCCCCACTGCCCCAGCTGGGAAGGAGCTAGACACCATTTGCAGATTCCCCTTTGCTTTTCCTCCCCAGCTGTGCTTTCTCCTCGGGTTGGTCTCATTTGGGTGTGGGAAGGGCTGCTGTGCCACGGTCTTCATTTTCCATTTGTTTCAGAGGCTCTAAGCCCCTTTGCCCCCTGAAACAAAAGGAGAAGGAAAACATTAATGAGGGTGCTGGCAGCTTGGTGCCAGGGCAGATCTCTTGCTTGACTCAATCATTCCCTTCCTTGGGCAGGTTAAGTGACCTGGAGATGCCTCAAGGCACCAAAGCCAGCTGGGCACCAGGGCTGTGCTCAGCCAGCACAGGCAGCAGCATCCCTGGCTCTGCCTCTTCCCGAGGTCCATGGCAGCACACAGGCCTCCAGTTTGTACAAGCACGTGGAGAAATGCCTTCCCCCAGGATTTCCCTCTCTGAGGTTCTGCCAAGGGGCTTTGGCCTGAGGGAGCAACTTCCCAGCATATCCCTGGGGGTGTGCATTTCCCATGTGCCTCAACAGTCCCTGCTCCCATCAGTGCCTCCCACAGCCCAGCCAGCCCCTCCTTTCAAGGGACAGCACTTGCACAGGGGTGTGTGACCCTGCCCAGACCATCCACAGAGGCAGCTGTGGCTCTGCATTTTGCCTAGCATCCCCCAAAGTGGCTGCAGTGTGGAGCCAAGCCCCCCTGCTGCAGAGCTGGTGCTTGATGCCCTCCACAGGCATGCAGCAGTGTGAACCCTGCAGGTTTTCCCACAGCAATGCAGATTCCATTCTGAGACATCTAATCCCAGCATTTTGTTTTCCTGGGGTACCTCCCTAGACATCTCACAGCAGGCAAACACCAAAGGAGAGAAAGAAAGCAGCAGGTTTGAATTCCCTTGGAATTCTTTGATCAAATCCCTCCAACTCCAGCACAGCTCAGGACAGACCTTGATAACAGCACTAACCTCAAAACCCAGGACCTGAGGATTTGGGATGCTGCACTTGGAGACTCCCTCAGCCTGAGTTTTACCAAGCCCACAGCTCAGCAACAGCTCCCTCTTCTCAAGGGTCAACAACCTCCCATGGCTTCCCTGGGGGATGCCAGGGGCTCCTGAGCTGGCACCCAGGGCAGAGCAGGGGATAAAAGATGCCAGGACCCCTCTTCCCAGTAACCCAAGCCAATAACGAGCTTGGCAGTCAAACCCACATGAAGAAATGGAGCCATCACTTACTTTGTTCCACAGGACTCGAGGCTGCTGTGGCCACTCCCTGTCAAGAGGAGAATGGAACCATGAGACACTGCTCATTTTCAGTAACTCTTAATTTTTACCCTCAACACCCCATTTTCAGTAAAGATGGCCCTTTAACCCTAAATACCCCATTTTTGTGGCAAGTAGGATGGCTTGGCCATGGGCACAAGCACCCCCTCACTCAATGCTACAGAGCAGGAGCACATGGGTGAGTTGGCCCGGGGGCCAGGGAAGGAAAGGAGAGCTGTGTAAAGCTGCTGCTGCTTCTCCTTCGAGCTGGGACCACACCTGCCTGAGATGCCAGAGCCTGAACACCAGCCAGTGCTGCCAGAAAGGCAAGGAAACAGTAAAGAAAGCACATGCTATGGGATCTCCTGCTGCTTGGAAGCCAAACACTGGCTAAGCAGGTCATGGGGCTTGTTCTCCTGACAGGACTTGGTGACAGCCAAACCACAGCAGGTCCCAGCACTGATCTAGTGGCATCTGCATGGCAGGGGACATCCTGCTCGTCAGGGATGTGGCGTTCCCGTGCTCTTTCCCTATCCATCAGATATCTTTCCCTATCCAACAGCCTACCTGCGTGTCCTGCTTCTCCCTGGTCACCGGCTGCGGCATCACCTTCTCCAGCCCCTGGACAAACCAGCTGAACATCCTGGAGACGAGAAACCCCTGTTAGAACGGGCAGCAGAGCCTTAGCTCTTGCATCAGCCGTCCCTCTGGCCAGCAGAGGCCGGCAGAAGGTGTCACCGTGGTACCTGCCACCCTCCGCAGCCACGCTTGGGCTCGGGGCGGGCTCGGGCTCGGGCTGGCCCCGGGCTGCTGCTGCTGCTGCTGCGCCCTGAGTGCCTGGGGCGCTGGCTTTCCACTTCGCCTGGGTCTTAGTCCCTTCGGAGCCTGCTCAGGTTTATTCGAAAGAAGGAGGATAGGCAGTGGAGCACTTGGGAAGTGGAGCAAGCCAGGAAGGGTCACCTCCCACTGAGGGGCTTAGGGGGCAGCGCTGGGACAGGACACGGGGAGATGGGGACAGAAACTGTGCAGGGGCTGTGCCGTGATGGCAGGACCTGTGTGCCCACCCCTGGGACCCGCGTCCCCACCCCTGGGACCCGTGTGCCCACCCCTGGGACCCGTGTCCTCCCCCCGTTCCCGGCACAGAGGGAGCCCTGGCCATGGAGCCGAGGGCAACCCAGCCAAGCTCAGCCCA
>WBNO01025885.1:1931166-1945979 GCA_013400575.1 Peucedramus taeniatus | reverse complement strand
CAGCCCAGTCCAGCCCAGCCCAGCCCAGCCCAGCTCATCTCAGCCCAGCCCAGCCCAGCGGGCTCGGATCGGGGCTCACCTTCCACTGCGCCTTCGCTCTTCTCCTTCGGCTCTGTCTGCAGGGGGAGAGGGGCGGGTGGACGTGGCAAAGCAGTGCCTGCAGCCTCAGGTCCGCAAGAGGACCCGCATGCTCAGCCCCACACAGCACCCGCTCTGGTTTCAGCCCCATTGCAGTGACAAGAACCATTTAACCCAGCCACCAGCGCTGCCGACACAGCAGGTCAGTCCCAAATGAAGGGTCCTCCCTGCATCAGGGTCGAGGAACACCGCGACAGCACCCGGAGGTCTCTTTTTGCTCTGCTGAATTCCCTTGGGGTTTTTCCCCCCCAGGTCCCAGCTGGGGTGTGCAGGAGGATGAAGGCGGGGAGCTCACCCCGCTCTCATCTCTGCCCGCTAAGCCCCGCTCTTCCCGAGCTAGGCAGCGCTCACCTCCGGCTTTTTCATCCCCTCGGGCTGCGGCAAAATCCTCTCGAAGCCCTGGGACAGCCAGCTGAGCACGCGTTTTCCTGTCCTGCGGGGAGAGCGCCGCGCTCGGGGAGCTCGTCCTGCGCCCTGCCGCCCTCCCGCACCCCCCGGCCTCGCTGGGCACCCACCACTGCTCCGGGGCCATCTCCGGCTCGCCCTCGGAGATGTCCTCCTCGGGATCGAAGGGAGTTATCTCTGCAAGGAGAGCGCTGCTGTGGGCATGGGGAATCTGCGCTGCTGGGAGCTTCCCCCATCAGCCAGGGGGACAATAAACCGGGGAGGTGGGATGTGGGAGTCCAGGATGCTGCAAGCTACAAACTCCCAGCTCTCCTTACCCAGACCATCGTCATCCTCATCCCCAAGGACCTGGACCTCTGTCTGAAAAACCAAATAAATTGTCTGAAAACCCCACAGCCCAAGAGAGGGATCACCCCACTGAGTGGGGAGGGAAACCTGCCTTTCCCCGGGGATGGATGAAGATCAAAACCCATGCAGGGCAGGTTTAGCACTGGGAGACTGATAAGAAGGAAAAAAAGAAAAGGTGAAAAGAAGTAGAAGCTCTAATACACCAAACCATTTGCCAGATCTGTCTCCTACCTCATCAGCGATGTCGACGCTTGTCTCGAAGCTCTTCCCGAGTGCCTGCAGCCCCGGGGCTGGGGCTGGCTGGGGAATCACCTTCTCCAGCCCATGGGAGAGCCAGGAGAGCACACTGCTCCCCACGCTGCCAGGGGAGGGTGTGAGTCAGGCTGGGAACGCCATCCAAGGCATCCAGCCCCCGACAAAAAACAAATTCCCAAGCAAATCCTGCTGCACGAAGGGTGCAGGAGCCGTACCTGTCAAACACAGAACTTGAGTCCTCAGAAACCACAAAGGTCACTTTCTTTTCCGTTTCTTCAATAGCAGCAGGGCAAAATAAGGCAAGCTCCTATCACCACTCTGGCAGCCCCCAGGAGGCCAGGCAGGAGTGGGACAGGGGGTAAAGGAGCACGGATGTGCAGCCTGAGCCAGTGGGGGGCTTACCCTCAGTGCGAGCCCGCTCAGCAGCATCAGTGGGGCCACCCGCCTTTCCTGTCGGTGCCTTCAGGGCAAAAGGTGTCAGAGAATGAGGCACAGGGGACACTGTCCCTGTTCAAAGGTGGCTGCAGACCCCAGAGACTCCCCGCCCTCCTGCTGCTTCCCAGCAGCTCAGAGCAGGAATGCATCCCCCGTCCCTCCCGGGGATGCTGTGGAGCATCCCTGGGTGCTGCAGTGCTGGGGGTGGATGCAGAGGCACCAGGCACCTCTCACCATGCTCATGGTGTCCCCATTTCCCCCAGGCTGGCTCCCTGCTCACCTTAGCTGCCTGCAGCTCCCTCACAGGGGTCTCCTCTGTCACATGGGGCACCGGGGGCTGGGGCACTACCCTGTCAATCCAGCCCATCATCCCGCTGGCTGCGGGCTCTGCCGAGGCTCTCCAGCTGGCAGGAGCTCAGCAGCAGGGCTGCACAGTGCCCAGGGAATGCCAGCTGCACCAGCTGCTCACTGAGCTCTCTCCTGAGCAGCCCAAGAAGGTCCTTGGTGTCCTTCTGTTTCCAGGTCCTGCATGGGAAACATGGCACTGCAGCACAGCCAGAGCAAACCTGGCTCAACCCCTCACTGCTACTTTGTGTGAGCAAAATAAACACTCTATTTTATTCTCACCATCTCAGTTCAACTTGCTTTTCCTGAAGGTAGCTCCTCAGATGTTTTATTTTCACCTGTCCTGACTAGGAAGCCATTGCAGAAGCTGTGATGCTCTGCTCAGGGTCCTCTACTCTCCCCATCATTTTTCATTTGAGGGAAGTTGAACAGCAATTTGAACAGAATTTTTTAATGAGGAAATTCACATCCCAACACACATATCCCCTCTTTCTGCCCCTACAAAATAACTCTGCTCCACCACCTATCAGGCACAGCCCAGGAACATGGTGGCTGCTGGGGCAGGTACCTGCTGGGGGCTCTGGCAAGGGCAGCAAAGACATCCAGCACTGGCTGCTGTGATGTTGATAGAGAAGGTAAAAGTAAGATGCTGCAGAGCAGGGATTCAGCTGTCCAAGTTCTGTCTGCTTGGTCTTTTTGGGTCCCTTCCTTCCCTTTGTGCTGGGATACAGCACCAGTGAGCCAAGCAATGCTGCACATTCCCCTTCTTAGGTACTGCACGAGAGCTGGGGGCTCTCATCCAGCTCAGCCTGGGGGTGTCACTTGCTGCTGCCCCTCTGAAGGGCTGTGCTCTGCCCAAAATGCCCCTCTAAAGATACCCCATTCTGCCCAAAATGAGGGCTCAGGAGCACCTCAGACAGCCCCCAGGTGATACCTGCAGAGGGCAAAAGAAAGCAGATCCCTGAGCTCCTTCCAGCCTGGCCAGGAGACTGCACAGGAGTTGCAATCCCAGTTACTCACAGGATCCCAGTCCCACATGCAGCAGTAGAGGCTGGAAGCTGCTCAGCACTGGGCTCTTTGAATTAACCCCTCATGCAGCTTTCAGGCATGCAGGACATCCTCAGGTCCCTTGAGATGCCTCACTGGGGGCTCTCCAAAGCCTGGCTCCTTAAATCTAGGCTGGGATTTGCAGGAAGGGTGATGTGTGTCCTCAGCCCTTTGCTTGCCTGCACCTCAGCAGGGCCACAGCCAGGCTGGGATGCAGCCACAGCATTGCTCCATGCAGCACGTCCAGCCCCAGCACACCACGGGCAGGGGCAGCTCTCCCAGAGACCCCACACCCCACAGCTGGTCAGAGTGGCTGTAAAACACCTCCGGAGAGGCCTGACAGCCAGAAAACAGTTAAATTACCTTGTATCTCTCACTGGGTACAAGGGATTAAGGAGCTGTGAATGCCCTGGGAACAGCAAGGAAAAGCTGCCAGTGCTGTGCAGCAGAGGCATTCCCACCCATGCTTTGGTACTCTCACAGGTCCCAAAGATGCCCAGGGTCCACATACACAACTGAGCCCAAACAATCCTGCAGAAAGCCCCCTGAGGCTGCAGCGAGCCCCCCCTGTCAGCCAAGGGCTTCTCCTCCCTCGACATGAGCTTGTGCAGCTGTAAAAGCCTGGACCATATCCCTGTCCTTGGTTTGGGAAAGAAAGTGGAGGGCAGAAGCTGTTCCTCTGCCAGAGCTGAACAAGAAATGGGCAGAAACATTTGTGGGTCCCCACAAAACTAGCTGCTGAAAGAAATAGGAATAAGTAGGCAGGATTTGCCTTCAATGACATGAGAGAGTTGGCAGCCTTATGCATCCTGCTTATAATAACCCATCTTATGCATCGCAGGCACCCAGCGGTGCCACCACCTGTTGTAGCAGTCAGTTCCTTTTGCCAGCCAGCAAAGGCCCTCAGTCTCATTTCTAAGAGCAAGAAGGGCACAGACCCACGGCCTCATTTGGAGCAGGGAGCATTTTGGCCTTTCCTTTCCTTCCCCCCCAGCAGCTGATCGAAGCTCCACATCACCCAGCCCTCGCAGCACCACTCCCCATGGACCAGCACAGCTCATCCTCCGACTGCTGGATCACCAAACCCCCCTGGGATGTGAGAGGTGGCCCTGCAAAGCTCCCAGCTGTATCCCTCACCTCCATGGCTGCCACTTACCCCCACAGGCTCAGCACTGCCTCCCTGGAAGCCACCCCTGGGATGCGTGGGCTCCTCTGGCCACTGCAGCTCGCCACTGACCCCCCCGGCCCAGCCCAATCGGCTCAGGGCTCTGTGAGGATTAGCCCTGTGCTGCCTGCAAATGGGATTACAGGCACCCAGCTGTCCTGAGTGCCCCAGCTTCCAGCAGCCAGCCTGGCTCTGGTGCAGGGTGCTGCAAAAAAAAAAAAAAAGCCTCAAAATCAAGCAGGTTTCAGCACCCTCCAAATCCCTGGAGCCACCAAAGCTAGCCCAGGCACTCACCGGCAGTGCTGGGGGGAAGGCACTCGTCTCACCATGTGCAGGGGGGTGCAGGGGTGTGCAGAGGAGCAGCAGTGGAGCTGCTGAAACCCCGTGGGGTGACACAAGGTGATGTGCCAAGGGTGCTCCACCCACAGCTCTGCCCCAGCTCCAGAGCAACGACAGCAAATCTGTGCTGGGTTGGGCTAAGCCTCCCCTTGCTGAGCCTGCCAATTGCTGCTTGATCCGTTTACCTCCAGCCCTGCACGACTGCCAGCCTTTCCCACTGCCCCCAATCTTGGCCACAGTGACACCCTGGAATCCAGCACGGCTTCCCTGCCCCGTGTCCAGCCTGTTTCTGCATGCCCAGAGCTCCCCGGAGCAGCGCTGGAGCTCCCTGCCATGGTGTGTCCTTCCCTGGCTCCATGGGTGTCTCCATCCTGGTGGGCAGCAAGTACCCATCGTGCCTGCCCCAGCAGATCTGTAGCAGGCTCCTCTCTTGCTATCACGGGCTGGGGGATGCAAAACAAACCCTCGGGAAAAGCTTGAACAGTTCTGTGTGGGGCTGGGACCCCAGAGCACAACATGCAGCAGCTTCTGCCCCCTGAACAGCTGCTCCCTTCTGGCAGGAAGAGCTTCCTGCCTGCTCCTGCCCTGTAGCTCCCAGGGAGGAGTTCTGCCCTGGGGAGGGATCATTCCAATTCTAGCAAGGGGCAAAACCACTCAGCATACTCTGCCTGGGTTTGTTTTCAGCCCCTGGGAGCCTGTTCCCACCCTGCATCTTCTGGTTACCAGGAAGATGAACCATCAATTCTACTTCAAAAAAGTTCAGGGGAAAGAAAGAAAACATGAAAAAAAAACCAAAAAAACCAAGCAGAGCCAGACAGAGCAAAAAGACAGATGAGGAGGCAGTGCTTGGCACATGGCCTCCACTCCAGAAACCTTACACACCCACAGGAAGGTATAAATAACTATAAATTTATTAGTAAAGCAAAACCATTTGACACTCACACAGAAGAGCGGGATGTGTTATTACAATATATATACACACATACATGGAGTATCATCTTAGAAACACATGGAGAGCAGTGTTAAAGGCACTGCAAGCCACACAAACCTCAGCAACCTTGGCTGTGACAGCCCTGGGCACTCTACCGAAGTCATGACCACAGGTTGGGAGGCACCCAAGAATCTCACTGACCATGAAGTCCCTCAGATCCACGGCTTGGAGGCACTCAGAAACAAGCCCAAGGTCCAGCTCCCACCTGTGGTCCTGCTCTTCCCACTGAGCATCCCAGGCACGCTGTGAGAGCAGCATCCTCCCATCCAGAAAGTGCCAGAGGCAGCTGCCAGGAGATGCTGAGGAGGAAGCCGGGCAGCTGGGGAGAAGCTGGGTGCTCACCCAGGCCTTGGGGGAGCTGCCAGCCCCAAACCTCACTGGCCTGCCCTTACTGAGTCTCTGCCTTTCACCTGCATGCACAGGAACCTTCCCACAGGTGAACTCACCACCCAATAGAGAAAGAGTCAAACTCTGAAGTATAACAAGAGGGTTTTGCCTATTTTTTAATGGTCAGGCTTCAGCTGCAGCCTGGACTTGATGGTAAATACCCAAGGGAAGTGCAGAAAGTGTTCTCCTCCCTCCTCTTTTCCCTGCTTGAGTGCCCAGAGATGGTCCCAAAACTCTGTCAGAGGATGCTTTCCCCTTAGTCCCCCAGTCCAGCACATGGGCCCAAAGACCAGAGCGTGAACATCTTCCCACCCAGATTGCAGAGATGGCATCTGCTCACCAGAGAGCTGGCATGGCCACCTGAGCATCCCCATGGTCCCAGGGGTGTCCATGCCACAGCTAACTCAGCTCAGCTGCCTGCCTGATGCACACAGCTGCTCCACAGCACTCCCAGGGGAACTAACTGCACTGCCTGAGCCCACCCCAGTGGCTCCCCAGGAATGTCTGACAGTCCTTCACTGACTTAATCCCCAGCCTCAGAGATGGAAACAGCAGCTCCCACCCCAGTCCCCATTTCCTACAGCTCTGTTCTGGCTCTTGGTCCTGGCTTGGATTCACTTGTCAGAGCATGGGCAGGATCCCATGCCAAGCTGCCAGGTCCCAGGCATTGCCCATACCCAGTGAAATGGATGGTCTGCTGTGGGGAAGGACCAGAAGCATCCATTGGATTCCAGCAAGACTCAGGTCCTAAACACCTGATCTCACCATCAGTGGTTTGGTATCACCAGGATCCAGCCTCAGCCTGGGAAAGGAATTTGGGGCTGGGGAGAGCAGAGGGAGGTGGGAATGAAGGAAGAGACTTCACAATCAGTATGGAAAAAGGAATGAAAAACAAACCACTGCTTAAAGAACTGAACAAAGAGAAAAGAAGCTGAGACTGTCTTGTAAAAGTATAAGCTGTGGAAGGGAAGGGGCTGAGACAGCTAAAGGCATCCTGTAGGTTCAGGGGAAGTGAAGATCAGTAAAAGCCCAGGTTACAGACTACCTTTTCCTGGACCCAGGAAGCCAGAGGAACAGCAGCCCTAGCAGTCCTGCTAGAGAGCAGGACTTATGTCCTGGAGAACACCCACACAACCTCTGCCCAACCTAACCCTCCTCTCTGCCTACTCAGCAGCATCCTATGCTCAGTCCCACCCTTTGGGAGGGACCCCCCAGTACCCAGCCCCACACAGCATCCTCAGGAGGGCTGCCAACCACGTCCTGAACTGGCTCGAGCACTTGCCACGGGGCTGATGGCACACTAACTCCAGCACAGCAGCTCTCTGAGGTGCTGCAGGGCACTGTGGAATGCAGAGGCAGGAGCCTGAAAGTTGCTTGAAATAAACACCAGAAGTGAAGTGCAACAGGTACAGAGCAGAGCCGTGGTTTACTCCCCAAAGGGCTTTGGCCCCAGCTGCTCTTTGGTTTGAAAGGAAACACCAGCAGTCAGCAGAGAGCCCTGCAGTGTGATGCCCCAGGGACATCAGCTCCCAGGCCAGCCTGTGCCTCCCCATGCAGCAGCACAGTGCCCCTGACACTCATGTGCCTCCTGTTTGCTCCACCTCCTCCCACCTCACTGGACAAAACACAACCTAAAGGCACAGCAATGGAGATGGACCTGCTTCCCCCACCCCTGTAGGCAACACTGCTGCTTCCAGCTAGAAAATGCTCCTATAAAAATATACCCAAAGCTCTCTGTGGCCACTCGGTGCCCATCCCACACAGGTCCTCCACCTGCAAGCTCCAGCTGCATGTTCTCCATGGGCTTCTACTGGATTTGGGCTGTTGCAGGGCAGCAAATGAAACAAGAGACTGAGTCACCATGGACTCACAGCCAGGCCTAACAATGATGTTCTAATCCTGCACCATGATGTTTTTGAACCTGGAGGCATCCATTCACCAGCTGATGAGCTGGACCTGGGCTCATCCACTGGAAGCTCCCCACAGCATCCCACAGCATCCCTTCTCTCCCTGGCATGGGGTCCCATGCACACAGCCTTGATGAGTCTCTCTGCCCAGGGCACTGCTTGGCTATTGCCACATCCTAGGCAGAGCCATAGCTCCTCACTGGGATATCCAGTGTAGTTTTGATTTTTAAAGTTTTTCTAAAGCTTTCTGATGTTTATATTCTTATATAGAACTTTTTCACACACTTTACGTAAATAACTTATTGTTTTCATTATTTTATGGGAGACGAGCAATTTAATGGATTGTTGGGTTGCCCAGTGGCATTGAGGAGGTGGCACTGTCACTCTACAATGACACTGGCATTTCAGCAAGATATAAAATTAGAGTCAGATTTTAATAAACAATTCTTTTTTGCCTTAAAAAGAGCTGCTGCACACGTTGTTTCTTCTGTGTCCTACAGCGACCATCCAGGGCTTTCCCAGCTGCTCAGCAGAAGAAAAACTCCCCCCAACAGTCCCTATGTCCAGCTGTACCAAGGGGACAGGATCTGGCAGCCCCATGGCTCTGCACAGTGTGGGGCTGTGTCTGGGGCTCACCACCATCCTCCTCTGCTCCAAGCACCAGGCAGTCACCCAGACAGCTCCCCCAGGCTCCTGGGGAGGGAAGAGAGCAGGGCACAGCCAGCTGGTGACTTCTCCAAACCCTCCCCTAGCCAGGAGCTGCCCCAGAAAGAAACAGCAGAGCCACAACAACCCATGGAGGCTGCAGCTGACTTTATCTCACACCCTCCTCCTAGCAAAGACAAGCCTCTCTGTAAGCTCTGAGCCCTGGGCACTCATCCTGGCTGCCAGTGACCACTGAACCCCTGGCAGCTGTGCTGGGCAAGAGCAGAGAACCAAAGCCCGAGGCAGGAACACAGCAAGGGTTCAGGTGGGTGCCAGAGTCCTCATCTGGTCCCACCTTTGCAGCCTCCATCACCACCAAGCCCTTCTGTAAAGACAGGATTAGCCTTCCTTTGTTTGTACTTCTCTTTTACTCCTACAGTAAAGCATACACTGAACTTACTACATATTAAACAGCAAAAACCAGCTACCTAGAACTAAAGAGCTCTTTAAAAATCCAAGTTACCACATCTCTTTTTTTTTAAAGATCCAGTATGACATCAAGTTAAACTATACAGTATTTTAATGAATTTTAACAAACTGCTTTTTAAAAAAAATGCAAAACAAAAAAAGAGGAAAAAGAAACACAGATGGAAAACTTGGTAGGAAGTTCTACATCTTTGAGGCAGCACAAAGTAAGATAGCCATCTTCCTTGGGCAGCAGAGAGCACAGTCTGTTTTAATCTCCTCAAAGTTGCACATGAAGAAGACTCAGCCCCAGGGTCTACCCTGTCACTGCTCTGTCCCAGCCCTTGAAAATACACCCTCACCATGCTGGAAATGGAAAACTAAAGCCTTTCTCCACCTTTCAGACAAGTGTCCCCAACAGAGATGCAGGCCCAGTCCAACCCTCTGCAAGGTTAATCTGTCTACACTTGCCATGGACAACAGTAATTAACCTTGTCCTAATCACTCGTGCAGCACATGGGCAACACGCTGGCTGCTGTTCACTACAACCTCACAAGAGCACCAGCCAACACCACAGACAAGCTGAGGCTGGCAGGGACCTCTGAAGACCACCAGGTCCAACTCCTTGCTTGCACAGGGTCAGCTACAGCAGGTTGTCCAGGACCACATCCAGCCAGGGACTGAACATCTCCACAGATGGATACTTAATATCTCCAAAGATGGAGGGGGAAGGCTGGGGGACAACCTAGTAGGCACATCTTCAACCTTCAAGGCATCTAACTGACATGTAATGGATCTCTTGGACATGAGAAGCCAGCAAATTCCTGCAGAGGAAAACACCTGAGGCTGCATCAACCTTGCTAGGGGAGATTTATTTTTAAGTGATGTTTACAAGAAGTGTGCAAAACCTGAAAAATACAGACGAGGTAAAGAAAGGGCAAAGGGCTAAAACAGGACTCTCCTGCAAGAGGGGAAAATAGACTTCTCCTTTACCCACTGCTAACTTTGCCCTCCCCATGGAGCTGAGCCTGCAGTCCAGAAGGATTCTCCTGGCTCTCTCTGGTCCTCCAGCAAATCAGACACCAAGCCCCTGGCACGTGCCGTGGGTTACTGCTGGCCATGGCAACATCTCTGCAGTTGTAGGTTATTGTAGTGTTCATCTCACCCCTTAGTGTTGGAGCTGTGAGAGCCCATTGCCTGACCCTGCTGGAGGTACCACTGTCAGCCCAAGGGGTGCTCAAGGGGCTGGAGGCAAGGCTCAGCAGGAGGGATAAGTCCCTTGGGAAGCAGCTCTTGAATGCCAGGCTTTTGGTCGGGAGCAGGGTATGAATGCTGTAACAGAATCATGGAACTGTTAGGGATGGAAGGACCTTTGGAGATTATCTAGTCCAACCCCCCTGCTAAGTTAGGGTCACCTAAAGCAGGTTACACAGAAGTATGTCCAGGTGGGTTTTGAATGTCTCCACAGAGGGAGAATCCATGACCTCCTCCCAGGCAGACTGTCCTAGTGCTCCTTGCCATGCTTTCTGGTGGCAGCACTTCCTACAGTTCCCTGTGCAGCTGCAGGGACAGGGGCAGGCAGGCTCACTCAGAACCCTTGCAGAGTGTGACAGCCAGAGACTGCAAAAGCAGCAATGCCAAAGTGCTTTTTGGAGCTGTGAAGCCCCATGGCTTTTCCCTTTCAACACTCTAGAAGGAGGGAGAGCAGGGGAGGCTAGGGCAGTCAATCAACACTAATGATCTGAAATGATGCCCTCAACTGAGCCTGGACCAAGTTGGGAGATCCCAGCAGCAGAAACCTGCCATCTCTATGCCAAGCAGCACACCCTGGGAGAAGGGAGGGCTTGCTCTGCCTTGCTCCTTAACCCTCTCCAGAAGGAGAATCACCCAACCCTGCCAGGCAGGGGAAAAGGCTGCACACAAAGAGCTGGTGCCTACAACAGACAGCTGGGCTCCCAGGACTGGAACTGCAGGTGCAGCACAAACTACAGTCCAGGGGACACCAGGCATAGTTTCCTCTCTCCACCTCCCTCCTTCCCTTTGAGATGTCCACATCGTCTGTTGCTACTTCGATACAGATGGCATATCTGAGGCCAGAGGAAAGTTTACCTGCCCATACACCGTACCCCCCTTTCCCCCTACACTCCCTGGAGGTTGCCAACAACCGAGGAGAGGGAAGGGAAGGCTGAGGCTTGGGAACGTCCCATGCAAGCTGAAAGCCACCGCGGGGCAGGAGGCTCATGGCAAGCAGGCAGCCACCTGGTAGGCACCCTCGGCCGTGTGCTGGACGCTGTGCTCCTGCAGCAGGCCCAAGTCCAGGAACCGTTCCCCGCACCACATGCACTTGTACTGCTGCTCCCGGGCGTGCACGCTGTGGTGCTTGTTGAGGTGCTCGCGCTGCTTGAAGGCCTTCTCGCAGGAGGAGCACTTGTAGGGCTTCTCGCCCGTGTGCACGCGCCGGTGGCGCTGCAGGTCCGACGCGTACTTGAACCGCTTTTCACAGTCGGGGCACTTGAGGGGCTTCTCGCGGGCCGGGTCGCAGCGGTGCTGCACGAACTCCGAGGAGGAGAAGAAACGTCTCTCGCAGAGCGTGCACTTGAGCGGCTTCTCGGCGCAGTGGGCCAGCTGGTGCTTCTGCAGAGCCGAGGCCCGCTTGTAGGACTTGTTGCACACCGCGCACTTGAAGGGCCGCTCGGCGTTCTGCACGCACTTGTGCCGCAGCAGTTCCGAGGACTGGTTGAAGCCTTTCTGGCACACGTTGCACTTGAAGAGGTTCTCTATGCCGTGCACGTGCTGGTGGTACACCAAGTGCGAGGGCTGCACGAAGCCCTTCTCGCACAGGTTGCACTTGAAGCGCTCCTCGGCCTTGTGCGTGCGGCGGTGGCGCATGAGCGCGTACTGCTGCTTGAAGCTCATCTGGCACAGGTCGCACTTGAAGGGCCGCTCCTCGCTGTGCGTGCGCTCGTGCTGCCGCAGGTCCGAGGGACGCTTGAAGGCCTTCTGGCACTCCCCGCAGCGGAAGGGCCGCTCCCCGCTGGGCGTGCAGGGGTGCTGCAGCAGCTCCGAGGACTCCTTGAAGTGCAGCTCGCAGACGTTGCACTTGAAGAGGTGCTCCCCCGAGTGCGCGTACATGTGGCGCACCAGGTGGGAGCGGTGCTTGAAGGTCTTCTCGCACACCGTGCACTTGTAGGGCCGCTCCGAGCTGTGCGTCCGTTTGTGGTGCACCAGGTGGGAGGACTGGCTGAAGCTCTTGTCACACAGCGTGCACTTGTACGGCTTCTCACCCGTGTGGATGCGCTCGTGCCGGGACAGCTCCGAGAGGTGCTTGAAGGTTTTCTGACAGATGGAGCAGCTGTAGGGCTTCTCCGAGGGGTCGAGAGGCTGTGAATGCTCTACCTCGGGAGGCTTGTAGGTCTTCTCACAGATAGAGCACTTCATGGCGTTGCCGTTGTGGACATTGTGGTGCTGCGCCAGCGAGGTCAGGAGGGAGAAGCCCATCTTGCAAACCCCACACACAAAGGGCTTCTGCTCCACCTGGATACACTGGTGTTCGAGGAGGTCAGTGGCCTGGTGGAAGATCTTCAGGCACTGGGTACACTGGAAAGAGCGGTCATGGCTTGGCAAGCACTGGTGCTCGTGGGGGTTGGAGAGGTGGGCGAGGTCATGGCCACACACACCGCACTTGTGGGATGGCTCTCCAGGCTGGATGGGGGCGTGCTGGTGGTGCTGCAGTCCGGGGTCCGGCTGGAGCAGGATGCCGTACACGGCACAGCCCAGGGGGTTGTCAGCAGTGCTGGGGGGGATGGAGTGCTCTGGGAGGGCGGCTGCCCCAGCGTGGTGCTGCTGCGGTGGAGGCGGCTGCTGTGGTTGCTGCTGTTGCTGCTGCCAGCTTTCTGACATGCTTGGGAAAAAAAATGGGGTTTCAGCAGTGATAGCTTCAGCTTCCCGGATGAAAGGGTTCAAGTAAAAGAAAGACCAAAAGATTCTGAGATCCTGATTCCCTGTAAATGATTCCCTCAAGCTGAGACCAGAAAATCCAGCCCACAGCCAGGGTCCGGGGAAGAAAAGAAGTGAAGAGACTCCAGAGCCTCCTCCTTAGACCAGCACAGGTTCTTTATGGACTGACTTGGTCTGGCTTTTCCTTCTTTTAGACAAAGAAACAGGAGGCAGAGGCAAGTGCCTTGAAGACAAGAGGAGGCCCTTCTCCGTGCTGGCTGCGATGTGCTCACACTTGTGAAGGGCACAGGAAGCAGCCCAGGGAGCAGCTCTCTCTGCAAGAAAGAAGACAGCTCATGTCAGGTCTTAGAAGAAACATGGGCAATTGTCTACCAACCTTCCCCCATGGCTCTCTTTGTAAACTCTCCTGCATCCCTGCAAAGCTACCAGGAAGCCATTGTGGAATCAGAGCCCCACTTGCTGCTGTCCAAAGGGTCTGGGACAAGGAGTTCTCAGCCTGGAAAGGGCTGGGCTCTGCCCAGACACAGCCAGGCACACATTTGGGTGTTGTGCTCTCACGAGAGGCAGCACAACTGCCCAAGGCCCGCTCAGCTCAGCCTTGAGTGGGTCGCTGGATCTCCAGCACTGCTGTGGCACTGTCCCAGAACATCGGTCTCTCTGCACAGGCTGTGCACCAAACACCGTGCAATCAAGAAGCTACTGGGTTAGATTTTACACGTGTCAATGCAGATCCTAGCATGATCCCGCTCCAGCTGAAGCAGCTCTGTGAAATGGTTCTGCTCCTCCTGCAGCCTGGATATCGAGCCCACTACCCAAGGGATGTATGCAAAGCATTTCCCTCTTTCTGGGCAGTGCTTGTAGACTGGAAGAGCAGAGAGCTCAGGAGAATATCTGCCCTCAGTATTATCCTATCTTCAGACAGAACACAGAACCCACAGGGATCACTCTGTGAAGATAAAAGAAGGGTTAAAGCAGTGGCTTAGCTGGACCTCCTACCAAAACATGAAATAAAAGTACACTGAAGCCAACAACACCAGAGCTGCAACCTGGCCTTGCTACAGAGCATCATCAGTCTTGTGCTCACTGAAAAGTTCCAGTCTTTCTAGAGGTGTCCAATAAAACCCGGCACCAACTTAGAGAAGAATAAGACCCACCAGCGAGCAGCAGACAGCAGCAGTGTCAACACAGCTCAAGAGAGAAGACGGTGCAAGCCCCAGGGAGCAGCAGCCACCAACACTCCTGGGCCTTGAGCCTCAGAGCATCCCCATGTCTACGTCAAACCACCTGCCCCCAGGGTAAGGAAATCCTTGGTCTACCACGAGAATAATTTTCATGTTTAAAACTACGCAACAAAGAGCACCAGAGAATCCCATTCCCAGCATCCCCACCTCCACCGGCACTCAGCTGAGACCTGGTAGAGCCCCACAGCTCAGGCAGGGCGGGACCCACCTCTGACTGTGGGGACACTTCATTATTTTGTGCTCCAGCACAGTTTGGGGCAGTAGAGCCCCCAAAGGCCCCATCGCAGCCCTGTCGGCACGCAGGATCCCCTCCTTCTCCTACAGAGCTCACCTTGACGAAGCGAGGGCTCGCAGTGACGGTACCCGCACCCGAGCTCGGCGGGACACCAAACTTCAGCCCAGCCCGGGCGCCACCTTCCCCCGCACACACCGCGAACCGCGGCAGGATGAACCCACCGGCGACGCATCCCGGCCTGACGGGGAGGGAAGATTGTGCCCCTCGCAGGAAGAGCGATACCAACCTTGTCTCACCGAGGGCTCTGCTCGGGGACCCGCGTCGGCGCCAGCTCCAGCCTAACTCATCCCTCCGTGGGAGGTGGGAAGCGACAACCATTTAGGGAGCGCGGTCGGGAGCGCAGAGGTACTTTCAAACTGGCAAGGCGGCCTGCTCGGCATGGCCCGGCTGCTCCCGCCGGGCCCGGGCCGCCTCAGAGCCGCGGGGCGCGGGGGCGGCCGGGGAGCTC
>WBNO01025885.1:1876718-1924917 GCA_013400575.1 Peucedramus taeniatus | reverse complement strand
GGTGTGGG
Source organism: Peucedramus taeniatus (assembly GCA_013400575.1). Classification (NCBI taxonomy): domain Eukaryota; kingdom Metazoa; phylum Chordata; class Aves; order Passeriformes; family Fringillidae; genus Peucedramus; species Peucedramus taeniatus. The sequence goes on along the minus strand of WBNO01025885.1, from coordinate 1,924,909 downwards.
GAGGAAGCGCTTTGTGCCCGGCGGGGGAGGGGGTGAAAGGGCTTTTGATAAAGGCTCTGCTCTACCACCCTGGCGGGGGAAGGGGAGTGGGGGTAGAAGAATTTAATAGATTTAGTGTTTTTCAGCAATTAAAATGTTAAGCCGTTTTTGGGGAAAAAAAAGGGATAGGAAAAGAATTGGGATAGGAAAATGATTGGAGAATCTGGAGTAGAAGACTTGGGAAAGGAAAAATACTTGGAAGAGGAATAAGACTTGGAAAAGGAAAAAGAATTGGAAAGAATTTAGAAAAAAAGGTTTAAAGATTAAAAGGGAAACCCCCCCTAATTTGGAAAATAAAAATGAAGACTAAGAGGAGAAAAAAAAGTTACAAAAGGGTAATAATAAAGATAAAAATAAAATGCAATTAAAGCAGACAAGGGGAGGCGGCGGCTGGGGCAGGAAGGAAAAGCCCCGGCGCGCCCCAGCACCCTCCTGCCCCCCGCCCTGAGGCTGCAGCCCCGCAGGACAGAAGCCCCTTTGTGGGTGCAGGCCGGGGTGGGGGTCCCAGGCTTCACATCCCTCAGCAGCTCCCAGGGGACGCCTCCGGAGGAGGACAGGGACAGGCAGCCCGCTGGCAGCCTGGCCCCCTGCCAGCTGCCTTGTCCCTGGAGTCAGCCCATCCGCAGCAGCCCCCCGAGGTCACCAGATCCCCCACCTTGCCGGGCAGGGCAGGGACCCTGTGCTCTGCTGCTGCACCGCTGCCTGCTCAAGGGTGACATTTGCCACTGGCAGCTGGCACTGATCCCCTTTTGAAGGGACAGGGGTGCAGTCAGGCAGGGGAGGGATCCTTCCCCAGTGGGTGTTGGGGAGCTGCGGGTCCCGCCCCGGGGCTGCTCGGTGCCTGACGCGCGGCTGTCCCGGCGCAGGCATGGCTGCGGCTCTACGGGTACCTGCCGCAGCCCAGCCGCCGGATGTCCACCATGCGCTCGGCCCAGACCTTCTCCGCGGCGCTTGCGGAGATGCAGAAGTTCTATGGCATCACCGTCACCGGCGTCCTGGATGAGGAGACCAAGGCGTGAGTTTCTCCCTTGTCCCCTTGCTCATGCAGATGGCAGCTCCGCTCTCAGGCTCTGTGGTTTTCTCTGACAGCCTCAGGGCTCTGCCGGCACCTGGAAAAGCGGGTGCTGCCCCCCTTGGGAGCTGCTTCTCCCCGTTTGGGGGCTGCATCTCTGCAGTCAGGATATCATCCCTGCTGTCTGTGGGTGCTGTAACCCCTCAGGGACCATGGCTGTGGTGGGCTGAGCCCTGGCTCCGTGTCCTCCTGGCAGGTGGATGAAACGTCCCCGTTGTGGGGTCCCGGATCAGTTTGGAGCACGGATGAAGTCCAACATGCGTCGGAAGCGGTACGCGCTGACAGGGCGGCGCTGGAGTCAGAGCCACCTCACCTTCAGGTACACAACCCTGCCAGGGATTCCCTCCCCCCAGCCCGTGGAGAGCCATGGATCCCCTCAGGGAACGAGTGCTGCTCCAGGCCTTCCCTAGTGAATTCTGTATCCCCAGCATCCAAAACTACACGGAGAAGCTGGGTCGGTACCACTCACACGAGGCTGTCCGGCGAGCTTTCCGGGTGTGGGAGCAAGCCACGCCGCTGGTTTTCCGGGAGGTGGCCTACGAGGACATCCGGCAGAAGAGGAAGAAGGAGGCTGACATCATGGTGCTCTTTGCCTCTGGATTCCATGGAGACAGCTCTCCCTTTGATGGCCTTGGGGGATTTTTGGCTCATGCCTATTTTCCCGGCCCTGGCATGGGGGGGGACACGCATTTCGACTTGGATGAGCCCTGGACGCTGGAGAATGCAGATGTGTCTGGTGAGTTGAGGGCCAAGGAGGTGGTAAAGGTGACCAGAGGAGCCTGGTGGCTGCCTGGGCTGGGGGGAATGTGCTGGTGTGGACAGAGGGAGCAGGTCCACCATGGGTGATGCAGGCCGATCCCACTGGAACACCCCTGCTGCAGGGTGCTGGGTCCTACCTCATGTGTCATGTTCTCCACCCCCTCTTGCTGATGGTGCCTCTCCACGCAGGGAACAATCTTTTCCTGGTGGCCGTGCACGAGCTGGGGCACTCGCTGGGCTTGGAGCACTCCAGCAACCCCAGCGCTATCATGGCGCCCTTCTACCAGTGGATGGACACAGAGAACTTCCAGCTGCCTGAGGATGACCTCAAGGGCATCCAGCAGCTCTACGGTGAGGAGCTGGTTGGGGGATCATCCCAGAGGTGGGATTCTGGGGGTGTGTGGGGAAACTGAGGTACAGGTGCTGCTGGTCTGCGTCACCACATCCCTTCTCTCACCTGCCCGATCCAGGTACCGCTGATGGGCACCCTCAGCCCACCAAGCCTTTGCCCACCGTGACACCCCGGAGACCTGGCAGGCCAGACCAGAGACCCCCTAAACCTCCCCCTCCGGGGAAACCAGAGCGACCACCCAAACCTGGCAGCCCAGACCGACCTGACCAGTATGGCCCTGACATCTGCGATGGGGACTTCGACACGGTGGCGGTGCTGCGTGGGGAGATGTTTGTATTCAAGGTACCTGCCAGGACCCCCTCCTGCCCCTTCCTTGGGGATGTAGTGGGTCTGTGGGTGGGAGGACCCCTCAGCAAGGTGACCTCCCCATCCTCTGCCAACACCCTGTTTCTTTCCAGGGCCGGTGGTTCTGGAGGGTCCGGCACAACCGGGTGCTGGACAACTACCCCATGCCCATCGGACACTTCTGGCGGGGCCTCCCTGGGGACATTGATGCTGCCTATGAGAGGCATGACGGGAGATTTGTCTTCTTTAAAGGTGAGCAGGGAAGCTGGATGGGAGGGCTGAGGTAGAAGCGAGACCTCAGTGTTCCCCACAAAGCTACTGAGAGCTTGGTTGGCTTCATCCCATCCTGACCCACCTCCCCAGCCACAGCTGCTGTGTGATCCCAAGGGGTCAGGGTGGCCACAGGCATCTCCCACTATCTCTATCCATTTGTGCACCTGCCACAGCAGCTGGGCAGAACCTTCTCATCCCCCTTCTCCAACTCTTTCCCCTCTAGGTGACCGGTACTGGCTCTTCAGAGAAGCCAACCTGGAGCCTGGGTACCCACAGCCCCTGGTCACCTATGGGCAGGGCATCCCCTACGACAGCATTGACACGGCTGTCTGGTGGGAACCCACGGGACACACCTTCTTCTTCCGTGGGGACAGGTGAGTGTTCTCACCTGGGGTGAGAGCCTGGGGTTCTCTGTGGGGTTCTCCCTGCTCTGCTACCTCCTGGCCCCTGTCAAGGGGAGAATGTTGGGCAGTGGGGACCCCTGTGCTCGTCACTTACTCCCCACCTCCCTCCCCAGATACTGGCGCTTCAATGAGGACACACGCTCGGTGGACCCTGGCTACCCAAAGCCCATCTCTGTCTGGGTGGGCATCCCTCCCTCGCCAAAGGGAGCCTTCCTCAGCCCGGATGCCTGTAAGTAGAGGAGGAGAGGGGTGGGTGGTGGTGGTGTTGGGGGTCTTAGGAATGAGATTATCCCTCTGATAGCCTGGCCACATGGGATGGACTTGGAGAGAGTGTCTGGGAGTCAGCGGTTAATCCCTTTAAAAAGGGTTTCACCAGTCCTGGAGCAAAGCTTGCTGTCTTGGGCATCTGCAGGGGTGCCCAGGTTCTGCAGTGTCCTGTGCCCACCGACTTACCCCTTGTGCCCATCTCTCCCCCAGCCTCCACCTACTTCTACCGAGGCACAAAGTACTGGAAGTTCGACAATGAGCGTCTCAAGACAGAGCCAGGCTATCCCAAATCCATCCTACGGGACTTCATGGGCTGTCACACGGAGCTGGTCCCAGACCCCAATCCCCGCTGGCCCGATGTGGACCGACCCCCCTTCAACCCTGATGGGGATGGGGGCACTGAAGGTGAGGAGGAGGAAGAGGAAGATGAGGATTACAACGAGGAAGATGGCCAGCCGGGCAGGGACGTGGACGTGGTGGTGCAGATCGATGAGTACACACGCACCATGAGCGTGGTCATGGTCCTGGTGCTGCTGGTGCTGCTGCTCTGCATCCTGGGCCTCATCTACGTCATCGTCCAGATGCAGAGGAAGGGCGCACCCCGAATGCTCTTGTACTGCAAGCGCTCCTTGCAGGAGTGGGTCTGACCCTCCCTCCCCAACCTGCCCCCGCCACCATGGTGCTAAGATGGACCTGACACCCCCTCCCCCTGACCCTCACCACGGCCTCGGCCCCTCTACCCCATTGTTGCTTGATGGCTCCAGCCTCAGAAAAGGGGGGATGCCCAACCCCCCCAGCCCCTCCAGAGCAGCCGGGCTGGGACCGGGGATGGTCATGGGGGGGCTGGAGGGCATCCAGGCCCTGCCTGCTCCCCAGTGCCTGTGCGTCCCCCTAGCCGTGACCCTCAGGCTGCCACCCATCACGTGCCTGCATCTGCCATGGGTCCCTGCAGGGTCCCTTCCTCCTGTGTGAGCCCGCTGCAGCTCGGGTGGTGAGTGGGCTGGGGGCTGCTCACCAGTGCTGTGGGCTGGCAGGTCTCAGCCTCTGGCACCTGCAGTGGCAGGGAAGGGAGGGCTGAGCTCATGGCTGTGTTTCCTGTTGAACCACGGGGATACAGGGATGTGGTGCCTAAAGACAGTGTGAGTTGGGAGTTGCCACCTCTGCAACCCTGCTGGGGCTCAGCTCAGTCTGGGCCCTGCTGCTGCCACTGTGGGATGAAGCCCTGGGGCAGGTGGCCCTATGGGCAGGGCAGTGGGCACAGCCACCTTGTATGTCCATTAAACGGGTCGGGTGTGTGGAGAGCTGTGGTGCCATCGTCCTTCCTGCTGTGGGGGTGCCCTGGGAGGAATTGGGTAAATTTTGTGGTAACGAGGCTTTTCTGGGGGGTCACCCTGCATGGCACGTCCAGGGGGCTGAGTGCCCTGCTAGGGGATGCAGGGAAGGGGCCAGCATGGCCAGTGATGTCCCTGCAGCAGTCCCTGCCCTGGGGCTGCCACTTTATGGGGGTCAGCTAGAGTAGCCCCCCCACCCCCACCAGTGGACAGAGCAGCCTTTCAGCAGCTCCCATGGCAGGGACAAGGGCCTTGCTGGGAACACAGGGTGCCTTGTTCTCCCCCAGCCAGCACCACTCTTCAGCCCTGGGCGGCCACCTCCCTTCCCCATGCAGGGGCCGCAGCAGCTGGGGGACCCTCCTGGAGCCACTTCACAGGGTGCTTCAGCTCCCTGTCCCCACGCAGCCCTGTCGAGTTTCCTGGGGGGAAGGGGTGGCCATATCCTGTCTCACCACTGCTGTCTCGGCAGAGGAAGGCAAGAGGAGTCACGACTGCTGCAGACATCAGAGAAATAATCATGGGAGTGGGAAAGATTAGACTTCAGGGGTAGGAAACTGGCTTTGTCTGGGGAAAAATGTTGCTCAGCCATTAATGGGAAGAAAAACCAAACCGCAGAGGCTGGTGATGTGATGGTCACAGGGGTGGCAGCTAGAGCCAGGTTTGTTCTGCAGGTGCAGCCTTGGGGTGGGCAGCAGAGGCTTAGCACAGCTGCAGCACTGCTGGGGAGGATGGTTGGGGTTGTGTGTACCTGGCCCATCCCTGTGGGGATGACCCTGTGGAATTGGGGAGCATCCCCATGTGGGAATTTACTCCAGTCAGCATCCTTGTTTCCTCCAGCCTCCCCTGCAGCAGGACCAGGGCCAGCACTGTGCCAGCACCTGTGCCCTGCCTCTTTGCCCTGAGCACCTCCTGGTGCACCCTGACCTGCTCCCCTTGCCCTGGTGCTCCAGCTGCTGCTTTGCCCTCATCCCCTCCTATCACCCCTGGTGGGTGGGTGGGTGAGAGGGTTCCCCCACTGCATGGATGAGGATATGAAGACTTTGTGCTTCCCCCATCCTTCCCCCTCCCCAGGGCCCAGAGCTGCTGGCTCAGTTCCCGACTGCTGCAGCCACTTCCCAGCACTGAATTGCCCTGAGCTGCCCAGCTACTCATCAGCCGCTAATTACTGTAAAAGGGAAGGACTGATGCTGGCTCTGGCCCCGCTTTTCTAGTGCTGGGGGGGAACCCTGTGGCCTGAGTCACCCATCCCCTGCCCCAGCCTCCATCCCTGCCCACACTGGGCAGCGATTTCCAGCCGTGAGCAGATTCCCTGGAAAACACGTTTGGCTCAGACTCAGTGCATCGCTGCAGCCAAGTGAGAAGTCAAAATCAGGAACAGAAAACCCCTGAGGAATTGGGGGGAGTGGGTGGAAAAAGATCTCCAAGTGGCTCAGGGCTGTTGTATTCCATCAGCCAGGCCTTGCTGGGTCACATTCCTTGGCTTTTAATTTCTTTCTGTTTGCTTTTGACCATTTTGCTCAGTTTTGTGCTTGTGTGGGTCTTCCCCAGAGCTGAGGGAGGACCCACAGCTCTGCTGAGCTGGGAGCTCTGCCATGGGGCAGCCTGACACTACAGCCTGTGCTGAACTGGGGCCACACAGGCACCAGGAGCTGCCAAAAGCCATGAACCTGGCCAAAAGGCGAGGCAGGAGGAAAGCACGGCTGGGATTCACTTTCCCCACCCCTGCAGAGGCTGCTCCAGAGGCCAGCACAGATGCATTTCCCACGGCAGATGCATTTCCCACACTGGATGCACTTCCTGCGGCAGATGCATTTCCAACAGCAGATGTATTTCCCACGGCAGCAATGTTTCCCTTCTCTCCTGGGGATACGCAGGGCTCGACGGGGTGCAGGGCTGGGACCCCAAAGCCTGGTACCTGGAAAGATGCCTGGCTCGCAGGGAAAGGCAAAGCTGGACAGGGATGCCCAGGGCCAGCTGCTCATGGTATCCCTTCCATGGCAGGGGAGGGGCCTCCTTGCTGACTGAGGGTGGGACAGGAGCTGGGAACAATTCCCCAGCGGGAATTAGGGATGCTGGGAGCAGAGGCTCAGGCCACCACGCTTGGTGAACTGGGACACCACTTCCCACCCCCTCCCGCTATTCCCCGGATGCTGGAGCAGAACTGGTGCCAGGAGCCCGGGGCCATCTGGAAACGCTCATGGACAGCAGTAAGGGACCTGCTGGAGACAAAGCCCAGCATTTCAGCGGCGCCCGGGCTCTGCCGGAGGCTCCTGCGCTGCCCTGCACGCCCACAGTGGGGTCAGCTCACCTCTGGCCACCCGTGGGTGTGAGACCCCAGGAGGGCAGGCTGGCACCTGCGACAGGGACAGGGCTCTCGGGGGCACGGGGAGTGCGAGCCCGGCTGAGCCTGGCCCGGCAGGCACCGGACTGCCCCGGCAGGATCCACTCCCTCCTGGCAGCTCCCTGCTTCCCAAAAATAGGTTGGGGAGCCTGACCTGGAAAAGACCCTGGGAGCTCAGCGTCCTCCGGGCCCTGCTGTGCTGGGGTGGGCATGAGGGGAGACCAGGGCTGGCAGGGGCTCTCTGCCCGACTGGCACCATCTCAGGAGAATCCCGCTCTTCCCCTGCAAGCCACGGCTCGATCCCCTGCTCAGCGCTGAGGAAAGGACCCGGAAAACACAGAGGAAGCCGGGCTCAGTGCAGAGGAAGAACTGGGGCTGGGATACAGCAAGCAGCGACCGGCCAGCTCAAGGTCGGAGGAAACAATGCTGGGGATGGAGGGAAGGGCCGCGGGGCCCTGGGAGGGGTTGAACCTGCTGCCTGCGCTCGCTGCAGCCGGGGCGGGGTCGGTGCCAGCACAGCCCCGCTGCGGGTGGATGCACCCACCGACCACGCTGAGCTCGGCTCAGGTGTGTGTGGCTCGTACCCCTCTCCTGCCCTCACACCCACCGGGCAGCCCCCAGCCTGTTCCTGGGGGTGCCGGGACCCCTCATCTCACAGAAGGTGACTTCTGGGGCTGCAGGGGCAATGCATGAAGCAATGGTGAAGCAGATGGGCTGCAGGTCTGCTTCAGCATAACTTGGCATCCATCATCTTCTCACCTCTAGCAGCTCTGAGGCTTTCCACACTGCATCCCAGGTTAGCTCTCAGGGTGCACAACTGCTCCCTTACCCAAATAAATCGTGTTTGGTGGTCCTATTCTGCAGCCTGCCAGGGGAAGCTCTCAGCCCTCTCCTGCAGGCGCCGGCAGGGCAGGAACATCAGCTCTCTCTGCATGCAAAGTGGCCAAAGTCCCCAGTACTGTCACTTGGTTTTCCTGGGCGGTGGCCAGTGGTAAAACTCAAAATAAATATTTCCCTTGCCTCCAGCACTGCCTGCCCCACATTAGACAACAGCTGCAAAGGATTAACGTCTCCCTAGAGGTGTAATCCCTCTATAAAGATGACAACATTTGGCCCAAGACATCCAGGGAGATGCAGAATGGATAAGAAGCAGAGTTTGGCCCAGATTTTTTTGATTCCTGCTTATCCCTCTGTGATAACAGCTCTGTGCTTTTTTGTCAGGACCCACTTGATAAGAAAGTGACAAAGTGCAAGAGGACAAACACAGGCAGGGACAGAAGCGTGAACCAGTGTCCTGCCACTCTGCTGGGCTGGACACTCACACAGGATTCTTCTGCCCCAGCAGCAGAGCAAATGAAGAAAGCTTTCCAGGAAAACCCCATTGCCTGCTTGCCCTGCCAGCAGCTGCCACCTGCCCAGGCAGAGCCACTGGAGCTGTGGGATGTCCCAGCCTTGGCTCGCACCACAGTGACTGCCAGCTGCTCCAGCCCAAACCTGCTGCTGCTGGCCCAGCCCAGGGCGGGTCCCTTGCTCCGAGGAGCTGCAGCCTGTGCACTCACCTTATTTCAGCAGCCAAGCTTTCCAAGGGAAGCTTTGCCTTTTCCATGTAGAAAGCAGCACTGAGGTCCCGATCGAAGTGTCCAAGTGCAGAACCTTGTCCCAGCCAGTGGAAGACAAAGGTGAAAAGCTGGTGCAGAGAAGGAAAACTGATCTTTGGGTAGGCCCTGCTCTGCCCCGGGTTGAAACCAGGGCTCCCCACAAAGATTCTTTTCTCTCCCACTAAACATGAACTGCAACAAGGACTTATGCAGGAAGGAAGGAGCAGGCCACCCACAGAAAGGTGAATGAGGAGTTTTTTAAGATCTTTTCTCCACAGGCTGCCTGCACTGAACCAGGATTCCCCTGTGCCCACCCTCATACCCAGCTGGGGCTGCCCCAGGAGCAGGCAGCCAGTAGCCATCCATGACTCCCATCCATGACTCCCATCCATGACTCTCATCTCTGCCCCCACCTCCTTCCTGCAATCCTCCACTCTTTCCATGTAGGAGGATGTCACATCCTAGCCACGTCAAAAGCCATAACCAAAGGAGTAAGAAGCTGGGTGCTCCACCGCAGGAGTTTTGCTTGTGCACATTTAGGAAAGGGCTGCTGACAGGATGCCTCTGACATTCTGGCCCATCTACCAGCAGCATCCTCTTCTCCCACAGGGAGAGCATCCAACTTCAACCACCTTCAGCAAGATGGTTAAAGTTTGATAGGAGAGAGGGATTAGAAGAGAAAGATTTTAGGAGCACTGTGTAAATCACCAAGCATCTGGCCATAAAGGAAAGAGCCAGTATCTGATGATGCTCCACTTTGTGCAGCAAGTAAACAGGAAGATTCAGTATTTTGTTTCGTATTTAAAAATACACAGAAGGTCCATATGGATGTAAGGGTTTGTGGCTGGGAGTTTATTCCAGCAAATCCGCTGGCACAGCTCCTGGAGGTCGGGCAGGAATTGGCAGCAGGGCCCATCTGATCTCTGCAGAGGCAGCCAGCTTGGGGCCCAGGGGAGCCCAGCCCCTCTCAGTGCATTAGGGCTGGTCACTCAGGGTGAGCTCAGCTCCTCAAGGACAAGGGGCAACTCCAGCACAGGCCCCAGCAGGGCAGGGAAAGGCAGCAGCAGCTCCTGCTGAGTGTTCAGCTGCCAAAGACTGCCAAAAACACATGGTGTTGAGCAAGGGCTTGCGGGAAAGGATGCACATTTTACCCTCCTGGGGTGTGATGGATCCGCTCAGCAGCTCGCCCAGCTCTGGCAAGCTTTGCAAACATGGAGAAAACCTTGCCATGGACTTCATTAAGGCCAACCCTTGGCACATGATCCAGTGCGATTCCACTTAACAGATCGGGTCCAGCCAAGCCTTGACATATGTCAATGCAAGATGGATGGTGCTTTCTCATGTAGGCTTCCTTGGCTGGGCTCCTTAGAGCTACCAAGCTGTTCAGCTGCTAGAATTGCAAAGGTCTTCTCCAGAAAGCCTTCTGCAGGTGTAATCCAGTCTCATGTGGCGGCACCTCCAGTTCAAAGCCCAGCAGCTCTGAAGGTGCAGGTGAGGCAGCCCCGTTACAGGTGTCAGGAGCGGCCAAAGAGGTGCAGAGAGAGGGTGCACAGACATGCCAAACCTTTTAACCAGGTGGGGTCTCAGTGCTCAGGATTAAACCAAATGTTCCCCAGCAGGCTCTCCTCCCCTTGGGAGAGAGCACTTTGTTCTACAGAGCAGTAACAGAAGTGAAGTCTTCCCCATTCACTGCACAGCCCAGGGAAGGATCAGTCCCAGCCTTTGGTACCTGCCCTGCAGAGTACTGATGGGGAGCTTGGCCCTGGGCAGGAAAGGCATCACCTACTCCCAGACTCACCCCCTTACTGATGGAGTCTCTGGCCTCCCCTTCACAAGCCTTTCTACAACAAAGGCAGATTGGTTTGAGGCAGGGAAGGGCAGCTTCAGCACAGGAAAAGACTTCCGCTCCTGTTCTGCTGCTTTGCTGAACCTCCCCTTTGATCCCTGGGGAAAGGGACAATCTGGCAGCTGGAAGGCTATTGTGTGCCTCATGCTGCTAAAGGCTTGGCTGAGAGCTGGAGTGAGTTGGTAACTACACAGCCAACAAAACTGTGCCCTAACAGGCAGGTAGGCCTAATTTGTCATCGCTGGGGAAAATGGCTTCAAGGAAAAAGGGAATGAAAAACCCATTTTCATGAACAGCATGAGTTTTTGTCATAGTACCACAAACTTCATGGACTGGAGACAGTTTCTGTCTTCTCTGTGGAAACCTCACTAATTTTCCTCTCACCAGATTGCTGCTGTTCGTGTCTGTGCTATCCCTTAAACAGTGAGGGTGCTGATCAAAGTCAAGTTCAGAGGCAAATTTTAACATCTGGGTTCTCAAAGAAATTCTCTGGCACTTTCTGAAGCACTAAAATGTGAAAGTTAAGGATCCATCAAAGGAGGAAGAAGACAGAAGCAGATTTACAGAGCCAAATGTTTAATAACTTTTCAAGAACAAGTATTACATCCATATTTAGAGCATATATAAGAGATGGAAACAAGGAAATAAAAAATAAAATTGCTAACTTCAAGAGGATACACTTAACTCCACAATTCCTGCTGAATCCCTTCTTTGGAGGCACAGTGGCCACTTTGAGCAAGACAAGACTGGGTACCAGGCCACCTGCAGAGTTTAGGCTCAGCACTTTAGGAACAGCCAGGAAAACTCTGACTCTGTACAATTTGCACGCCAACATCTCTTCCCAACGTGATGTTATTGCTGGACAGAGCAGGGAGAAGAAAGGAGACACTTACAAAACTTGGCAGCACAAGACAACAGTACTGGGAGGGCTCCAAGCACTCCCCAGACATGTCTGTGAGGCTGCTACAGCCCAGAAGGCAGTGACAGGTTCCCCAGAGGTGTTACCTACAGTTAATACTGCCTTCTACCTCCCACCACCATCAGCCCCCAACATCCTCCCTCAGCAGCTTGAAACTTTGCCCAGGAATCTTCATGGCTAAAAGAAGTGTCTGCATTGGGACAGGCTGGCCCTGGCAAAGAAGGTGCTTCCTCACAAGCCTCAAAATTGCTGCATGTTGCTCAAGATCTCTCAATATGCCAGCATGTTCACTCCTCTCCCATCACTGCAGGAGCAGAGCTTGGCATCTCCTCCTGAGGGCAGCCATGGTTCTCCTTCCCCCCTCATGACACCACCGTCTGCACAGGGCAAGGAAAAGATCGGAGGGGACTCATTTTGGGCAAGAGGGACACAAAGAGGATCTCTCCTCGGAGACAAATGTGGAGCTGCAGCTGCTCTGAAGAGCAAAGTTGCTGAGCTGAGTCATGGATGAAAGCTCTGGAGAGACGCCGGGAGGCTGCAACTGCCCAGAGTCCTTCAACACAACCAGGGAGGACATGGGGAGCAGCTGAATAGCTCACCCTGCTCCTAGATGAGAATGGCAATTTCCATGTGTTTTGGCAGGAAAGCTATGCAACAAGGCACCCCAGACAGACTGCTCACCCTGGCAACAGAGAGGGTGCTCCCTGGCTGCTGGCCAAAGCTGGCAAAAGCTCTACCGCCAGAAGAAACTCCAGGTTGCGAAGGCAGCAGGAGGAGGCAGAGGAATGCTAGTCTGGCTCACTGTTCCCCCACCCTCCTCCCCACATCTAGCTCACCTTGGCCTTGTTCTGGACAGGCAGATACAGCTTGAACTCGGCTGGGAGCTCATCCTCTGAGTACAGCCGGTCAGAGAAATACACCCGTCGGATGCGACAGTTGGCGTGGATCTGAGAGTCAAAACAAAGAGTCAGTCCATTTTCCACATGCTCTTTCCACATCCAGCTTCGGTGTCATGCTGCAACATGGATTCTTTGGCTCAGCAGCCGCAAATCTACCTCACTGTCTTGCTTTTTTGAATCTGACAGGGTATCAGAGAAATGTTGGTCTGTGCCCTCTGCTTTGCATTAGATGCAGGGATGAATACTCAAAAGATTTGGCCAAGCTCTGGTATCTCTGCCAACTGAGATCTTAGTTGCTAAGGGGATTCTCTGCTGTGAACCGACCTCTGCTTTGCTGGTATCAGCACTTGCCAGAACACCCACAGCCTCAGCCTGCTGCATTTTTAACACACCCACTTCAGGGCCTCCCTGAGGTCAGGAATGAGCCTGTCCAGCCTGTGCTGCCTCCACTATCAGCTGGCAGCAAAGTAGTTGCTCTGGTCCCCCTCGTGAGTATGTGAGAAGGCAGACAGCTCTCAGCTGACTGCCTGCACCTCAGGGCAATCCTGCAAGGAACTGCAGCACTCCCCTCATACTAAGGAACAGGCACGCTCTGCACACAGACATTCCTCAAAATAACACACACCACTGCACACTGTGAACACGACTCCCTACATATGGAACAAGTTCCGTGTCCTCAGCAGGAACAAACACTGCATTAGCTCTGTTACAAGGGACTCAGTGAAAGCAAGGTCACTCCACTACCACTATGAAACAAGCATGATGAGGGGTATGAATGGTCTGTACACCGTGGGTCCTTCCCATCCAGGCTCCCATTCAGCCAATCACTGTCCAGCCTATCTGGACAGTAAGGCAACACACAGCTAATTCCCAGCAGAGCTCCACCTTCATGGCATGCCACAGCAAATTGCAACTCTCACCCTAACCAACAGACAGCCAGAGAAACAAACCCCAGGGAAATGGGCTCCTCCATCCCAGTCCAGTCAAGTAAAGTGAGGCCTCAGTCAGGCCTTTACTCATCTTCCACGGTGCTTTGCAAAGAGCAGGGCTGGCAAAGGAGCCACACAGGGCTAAAGCCAGATTCCCATCCTGCTGTCCCAGCCAGCAGGAACATCACCAGCCGTTGGTTTCCCAGGGCAGGTGACAGCTGCTTCTCACCTGCACTCTCAGGGTCTCGATGTAGTTGGTGCCGTAGGCGCGGCGCGTGAAGTCGGACAGGTTGAACTGGATCTGGTTCCAGCCGTCGTCCAGCCGCATGGGCATGGTGCAGATGAAGGGCTTCACCCGGGTCGTGCTCTGGTAGTTGCTGGCCCGGAAACGCCGACGGACGTTCTTGTCGTCCAGCACCTGGGCAAGGAAGGCAGGCTGCTCACCCAGGAGCCGGGCCCCGACTCCCCAGGACAGCGCTACCCATCTCCAAGAGGGCTCTCTACTCCCACCCCTCCATTCCACAGCAGAAGTAATTTTAACACAGGAAACAGACCCATTTTCAGGAATAGCAACAATGTGTTCGTGAGCTGACTGAAGCCCCCATACCAGAAGACCTGACACACCACATGGCCAAGAAAGCAAAACTGTTTTGGGGATCACTCACTGCCTGGGACAAGTTCCAACACAAGACTGCAGGCTCTCTGGCGCCTTCCTCAGTGGTCCCTGGAGGGGCCTCCCCACTGCACACTCCTCACCTGCACTTCAAAAGTGAAGTATTTTTTCAGGTTCTTGATGATCATCACTAGGAAAGGTAGTTTGATGCCCAGGGTCTTCTTTGGGTCAGCAGGGCACGTGATGTACGTGGTACTGAGAGGTGAGAGAAAAACACTTTAGGATCTCACACAGCACAAAGTGCACAGCCCAAGGTAACCCAAGTCTCTCCCTTGGCCCAATGCAGCCTTGGAGGACAGGCAGAAAAGGGTAACTGTGATCGTAAGATCTCAGCAACAACCAGGGCTTCCTGTAACAGGAGAAGGAGTTTCAGAGGTAGCTGCAGGCAGAAAAAGATAAAAGGCACAAAGAATGCATCTCAAATTGCACTTTTCTCACCCAGGGCATGAAACACCTTCCTGGACAGCTTCACCTCCCCAGTTTCAAGGCCATGTCAGTGCTGTTTCTTAACACAACCTCCTCCTACCCTTGACTGAACAGGTAGAGCCCTCCAGATCATGGCAGAGGCCCTGTGTGCTCTATACGGCTGGGAAAACAGAGGTCATGAGCCCTAGAAGTACACGTCACGCCTGGCAAGTTTTGTATCAACACTTCTTGGAGGAAGAGAAGCATTGGCTCAGGCTGTCTGCAGGAGAGGAGTCTCCACTGCCCTTATAAGGAGCGCCCTGCTCTGAATCACCCCTGGAGAAGCCTTGGAGACTCTGAGCCCGCTGGTGGAGCTGGCGTCTGTCTCCCGGGGCGATGGAGACGAGGTTGCTAAGAGAAGCTCCACAAGCAACTCCCCTCATAAATCTCCCTCTGATCTTCCTGCTGTAGGGAGAGCAGCCATCACGTGAGGAGAACAAGCCCAAGACAATACAAGAGACAGCAGACAGTGCTGCTTTTTCGGTAACTGGCAGTGCTGAC
This sequence comes from Peucedramus taeniatus, assembly GCA_013400575.1. Taxonomy (NCBI): domain Eukaryota; kingdom Metazoa; phylum Chordata; class Aves; order Passeriformes; family Fringillidae; genus Peucedramus; species Peucedramus taeniatus. The sequence goes on along the minus strand of WBNO01025885.1, from coordinate 1,909,896 downwards.
TGAGGCTGGGTATTAAATACCACTTTTTCCTTTCAAGTGATGGAAGAATAATGGGATGTTATTTTTTATCCCTTAGCTCCACTGAGGATGATAGTGAGAGCTCTACAAGCACATCCAGGGAGAGGCACAGCACACTGCAACAGAGGAGTATCAGTGATATGACCCAGATTCTTCAATTTATTGACAAAGACATTGCCATCACATTGCTGTAGTTTGAAGATGATGTCTTCTGGGCACTGACATCTTTCACTCTGCTTCAGGGCAGAGTCCTGCTCCCCCAGAACAGCAGAAGAGGCTTCTCCTACCTGACATTTGTTCCTTCAATCTCCAGCACCAGTGACTGAATGTCATTGTCCGTGATTCGCTTGATGTGGCCGTTGCGCACCTGGAACAGAAGTGGGGCAGACAGCACAGACCTTACTTGAGAGGGAAAAAGAGGCACACACAGCCCCATTAAGAGAAGGAATACGACCCCAGGAAAACCCATCTACATTCACTTGGCTCCTACTCTCCTGGACCTCGCTGTTTCCAAGGCTTTGATCACTGCCCCAGAGCGCCAGCAAGAGTTTATGGCCCAGCAGGCTGCACTCACACCGAGTGCAAGACTTCCATCTATCAAAATATGCTGCAGTCAACACAGGGGACTCAAGCCTCACGTCACAGGCCCAAATAAACAAACATAAAAGAGTAAGAGTCAAACTTGAGTGCAATATGGGGTAAAAACAAGGATAAGCAATACAGGGGAGCCACCAGCCAGCCACTGGTCACCAAGGGGACTTGATCTGTTCTGCTGAGCATGGCTGACTGCCTCTGGGGAGAGGAGAGCACACTCAGACACACTCAGACACACTCTTGCACACCCACACACACTCTCTCTCCACCAGCACAAGCAGTGCACATCCTATTAATGTCAAAAAATACATGGGTTTTCTCCATGTCACAAAAGCTTGAGATATTCCCTAAGATGTAAAAAAAGTAGAAATCACAGCCTGCTGGTTCTTTTTGCAAAGATAAGAAAGTCTGCATTAGGACAGCTATGAACCCAGTAATCTCAGGCATGCACCTAGGACACAGGAGAATGGCAAATACTGTTTCCAGTTCTCACCAAAATGACAGGGGTATTTCATGCACTGCTGAAGAGAGCAGGACAATCCTCACAACAAGCACACTCAGGCTGGCCATGCTTCATGCAAGAGAGACTACTGCAGCTGAAAGGACCACTGCTGACATCCACCCTGCAAGCAGAGCTCTTGCTGGCCACTCACGGGCCACACAATCACAACAGTATCACCCTGCACAGCACAATTCATGTGGGAAGGTGCCTCCAGAGGTCTCCAGTCCAACCTCCACCTCCAAGCAGGGTCAGCACAGCCTGCTTATGGCTTATCCAGTCTGACAGCACACTACATCCCTTTGTCTAAGAGTCTTTAATGCGTCCCGTCCTTGCACCATCCAAATAAGCTGTTGATCCTTTTTTAAAGTCAAAAGTATTTGTGCAGACACACACGTGGGCAGTGTGAGGCATCCCAGCTCTTCACAGAGCTACAAGAGTACCCCACTGATGGGAAACAGGATAGGTCTGTGCTTGCTGTCCCCCATCTCACAACTTGCAAATGCTCACACAAGCCCACTCAGGTCAAACATCACTGCTGTCTCAACTACCTTGAAGGCTTCCATTCCTGTTGAAACCACAAGCAATTCAGCTAAGGCTCATGCACAAACAACCAAATACAGGTTGTAGCCTTGGTCTCAGAGGTTGTAACAAGTATTTTGCAGAATCACTAAACCATGGATGGTTTGTGATGGGAGAAGTAGCCAGCTCAACATCTCTAAACATCCTCAGGAGGGCTCCTTGATGCTAGACAGCCCGGAGAAGGCACGGGGCCCTGAGCAAAACCACTCTAAAAACTGACAGGAGGGAGAAACAAAGTGATGAGACATTCACAACTTCTCCTACACCCCACAAGCCGCCACACAGCCCAATTCTGCACGCCTCTGGCGAGCCTGTTTGAAAGGTGGGTCACGCACCAGAGCAGACCCCACCTCCTCCCCCCAGGGGCCACGGGGCCTTGGGCATCCCGCTGCCGATGGCCAGTGCTGGCCACTACTGCAGCTTCCCCACAGTGTCCAGCCTCTGATGCCGGGCGGGCTCTTCTGCCCAGCAAAGGCAGAAAATACTCATAGTAACACACTCCCCTCAGAAACACCCCCAGGGGCCCGGTACCGGTAACCAGGGCCCGAGAGATGCCGGTATCCCGTTCCCGGGGTCCCGGTAACCCGGCCGCTGCAGCTCCGGCCCTGGCCCCACAGGTGTCCGGAGCGCCCCGGGGGTTCCCGGCGGCCCCGGGCCTGCCCCGNGGACACGGCGGATCCCTCCGCGCCGCGCCGCCGCCGTCACCGAGGAACTACTTGTGGCGGCCCCGGATGCACTTCCCGGGTGTTGTGGCAGCGCTGCCACGGCAACCGCGGCCCCGGCCTCTGCCCTGCCTCGCTCCGCGGAGCTGCTGGAGCCGAGCCCGCTGCAAACCGTGCCCGGTCCCCCGGGGTTGGTATCGCGTTCCCTGAACGCCTGGGCTGTAGGCAGGGACGCCTCTAAAACATCTCCGTTCTCCCCCTGCAATTCACGGCCCTCAGTCCAAGGGGGACGCCGTGGTTTGCTTTTCCCAAGGATGCTTTTTGCCCGTGGGGTGTTTCTCGGCCTGGGCTCTGCTCGTTCCTCCCAGGGGCTCCCTGTGCTGGTTTTGCAGGACTGGAGAATTCGAATAGTGTTTGCTCTGCTTTGTTGTTTCCTTTAGCTGCGCTCAATCCTGGGTGCCCTAGGAACCTCCTGTGTCTTCGTGCTGCTCTAAGCCAGGCAGGGATAACAGAACCCTGGCAATGTTGGGGGTTTGATGTATGGCTTTACGGCAGTGAGAATGTCTTTGAGTAGAGACAAGGCCTTGGCACAGCTGAAGAGGCTTAACAGGAACAGCTTGGGCTAGAAATTACATTTCTAAACTGACAGACATTTCTTCCAGCTGTAATAACACCTGTTTAAGCCATTTATCTTCAATGTACAGACACTAAACAGCATAAAAATTACCATTCTGCACCAGCTTTATGGTTCTTTAAGTTAACTCCAGGCCTCTGTTGCTTACTAATGCCCCATTCAAATCCTACCAATGTTTTCTGCTAGGTGTGCTTGTCTCTCCCATGGGCTACAAACACTCCCTCACAGCACCTGGGTTAGCAGCACTTTCACAATTCCTTGCACAAACAAGTAGAGCTCACAAAAAGCAAGGCATTAGTTAGAAATTACCAGCTATATTTAGTCAGTGGGTTAGAGTACACTTTATATGGCACGATGAAATAACTTGTTCCCTTAATCAGATGGTAGGAGACAACTGGGACAAATATCCAGCTGCCATTCCTGAACAGCCGGCTCCTTCACACGCTCTCCACTTACCACTTTAATGTCATGTTTTGCTGCACACAGAAATAGGTTGTGGTTTCAAATTGTCCCTATTTCTCAATTAATCTTAACAAAATGTAGTACCCCTTGACCCTCCTCCTTCCCCAGGCATGTGTGGGCTAGAGGAGAGGGCAGAGACAGAGAGCCCTGTAAATCATTAACTCATATTAATAATCAAGGCTGGCATTTGGGAAGAGGTCTCTGAGAGATGTATTTCAGAGACTCACACCCTGATGTTATCCACCTGGAAGATCGGTAGGAAGATGTTGGCATGTTACCTCACCCCTGCTTCCAATTCCCAGGGTGTACAGGGATTGAATTTGGGGGAGCAGACGGAGGAAAAGGCCCATCCTAAGAAAGTAATCTGGTCCAAGAAGTGAGCAGAGAGTGCCTGCTCCAGAAATAACTGCCCACTAAAGCGTTTCCTTCCCTTCAGAATTCTCAGCAATCTGATGCCTTCAGAGGAATGAGATTTTCAGGAAGCTTCTGAAATGTTGCCCCTCTGAAGTGTCACATTGCTGGGTGCAGTTATGACACCAAAATGTAGCAGGTCTCTCCAGTATCACCAAGTCTGTGCTTGCCTTGGAGCACCTGGTCCAGGTTCATGGCCTTGGAAATCCTAACCCAGGACATGGCCCTCTTGACTGAGGCTGGAGAGCAGATGGCCAGGGCTGGGCCAGCTGCAAGGACAGCGCTTGGACCAATAAAACCAGCACAAGAGTCAGTCAGATTCATTCCTTTGTGAGCCAAAAGCCTTCACTACATGGCAAAACCAAGAACAAAGTAATGACTCCTGCAAGGAGTGTGAGATCCTGGGATTTGTCCAGATGACTCCAGCCAACTCTTCCAGCCTGGATTTTCCTGCAGGAGCAGCACTGGGTGAAGGGCAGCTGTAATGGGAAAACCAAAAGGACAATTGGGCAGGAGATCCATAACCACCACATGCAAGGGGAGACAAGGCCCAAAAGTGGCTTTGGGTGCTGAGGCAACCTGAAGGCTTTGGACCTCACACTGGCTGAACTCTGAGCAGTGCAGAAGGAGGAAGAGAAGGAAGCTGGGCTGATGCTGAGCAAGGGATCAGAAGAGAACAAGGGTGTAAACATCAGTGGGTGCAGAAGGAGGCGGTGCCAGCATGTACTGGAGCAAGGTGGCAGAGGAAATCAAGGCAGGAGGACACACAGCCTTGGAGGGACACCTGTGCAATGGATGGAGCAAGGGGCCAGAATGAGCAAAACCTTTTTGACTCCAGACAAACTGGAGACGAAGGATAGGCAAAGAAGAGCTTATTTCTGACAAACAACAGTTAAAAGAGCCACTGAGAGCATTCTCTGGAGACAAGCTGTTGACTTGGAAAGGATATGGGCTGCAACAGGCAGCAGGTGGCAATGGGGAACATGATCCAACAGCACCAGGAGATGGATGGATCCAAGCAGCAACAGTGCTTGGATGTGCCACCTGCTGCAGGGACCTCAGCTCAGCATATGCTCACAGTGCTGCTTCTGCCCAGTGTGGGCCTCAGGTGGGCTCTGCCATGGGCTCTTCCCTGCTCTCACTGCTGGCCAGAGCTACACCTACCAGAAACAGTGTGATGAATGTAGATGCCAGAGATCAGCACAGTCCTGGATACAACAGAACTGCCATTAAACTGTTCCTTGGCAATGGGCCATGCCCTGCCTTACAGCACCAGTGGGTTAAACTTACCTGATGCCCACGTCCACATCTGGGCCCGCAGCAGATCTCCATGTGTGACACACCAGGACAGTGCATTCCCCCACCTGTACCCATTACAGGCCTTGTACACTCGTGCAATCGTGCAGTTCCACTTTGGCCAGTGCCCAGGGCTGGGTGAGAGCAGTGCTGAGTGGTTCTGTGCTTGGCAGGAGCCCACGGCTGAGCTCCCCTCCCTGGGAACCAGCAACAGGTCTCTCCCAGACAAGAGCCTTGTCTCAGAAGTAACCTTTCCCCTGGGTAGCTTCAGTATAGGGGAAAACTGTACAGGGAAAAACATATGGGCAATGAAGGAATGGGACAACACAAGAAAAATGACCATGTACAATCATATGGAGTCCAGCTGGGGGCTTTTAGACAGAATTTCACGTGGTTCATTAATACCTAAGACCAGAGCCCAGCTTGGCCAAGAACCATTATTGCAGGCAGACTCTCCTGCCAGTGAAGGACCACATCTGAGAGGAACTCCTGCAATGCAGCGGCCCTTGGGCAGGACCTCCAGCTCACAGCTTTGTGGTTATGGTGCTGGGGAGGAGGAGGAGAGCCTGAGCCCAAGAAAGAGGAAGAGATGGGAGCTCTGGTGGTTCAGCGACAGAGCCATGCCCAAGTCCCCCCAAGGCTGGAAAAAACAGGTACCAGCATTAGCACTCAGGCCACCACCCAGGCAGGCACCTTCAGAAGAGTGAGGGGGCCTAAGGAGGGAAAGGAGAAACGCCTCCAAAGGTGGCAAGTGGCTCCTTTGCCTCTGCCCACACTGACTTTGTACGATTTTCTCTTGCTTTCCTCACCCAGCCTGTCCTAGCCGAGCACAGGGAACAGCTCACTCTGCCAGCACTCTCCAGCTCCCTCCCCACTCAATACTCCTCCTTGCATGCTTCTTTTAAAACTTTTATTCAACAATATAGAATTCTTTTAATTATAGTATAGAACTGTCCATCACGACACTACATCCCCTGCAACCCCCATGTCCTGGAAGAGACAGGCACAAGCTGTCTAACCATGGTCCATCAGAGGTTGGGGGGGAACAGCCGGAACAGAGGAAGGAACGACTAACCAACAACTGCTTTGCACACCCTTCACATTTCCACGCTTTCTGGGTCAGGAAGAGCTCAACAAGGAAACAGAGGCAGAAGAACCTTTAACACTCGGTGGGAAGGGCTGCGGTCATAGCGAGGCAAGTGCCGTCCAGCCAGGCGTGTGCCCCGCTCTGAGCCCTGCCCGCGCCGCGCAGTCCGCCCGCCGTCGCTCGACCGCGCCGATGGGACGTTTGATTTGGTTCTCATTCTGCTTATGGAAAATTGGGAGCAACAGCATCGGACCTGAGGAGAGACGGGAGGAGGGAAGTGAGCGTCGCGGGGCACTGCCAGCTCCACACGGAGCTCCTCCAGCGCCGTGAGGAGGCGATGGCCGGGCACGCTGCCCCACGTCTGCCACCCCACCCCCAGCCAGGCCCGGGCACACCCTCCATGGCCCTCTGGATCTGGGGACAGCAGGGAACCTCAGCCTGCTTTGGACGGGGTGAGAAAGGAAGGCAGAGCTGAGCAAGGCAAGAGAGAGATGCAGTCCAGCAAAGCAGAACTGTCAGGGACAGCCAGACAAGTTTGGACTTTTTTTCCACGACCTACTGTTTTGAGTTTCCCTCCACTACCACGAACACCTCCAAAATTCCACTAAAAGCACCCTTCATGCCCAGCACACTTGCAACAGACAAGCTGGCAAAGCTGCTTGCTGCATCCCTTTCCCACTGCATCCCTCAGTGGCTGCTGGGGCTCAGTTTTGAGCCTTTCTTTTACAAGGCACTCAGCCAAACCAGTGCTCTACCTCTGCTAGAAAGCTGGAGCCAGGCCAGCTGAAAAGGCCAGGAACATGCACTAGGACTCTCCTAACTTTCTCCAGGGGAAAGCAGATGAAGATGCATGTTCCCCAGTCCTCTTAACTTCCTAGGGACAAAGCACTCCTGGCTGTCCCTACAGCCAGAAGAATGCTTTGCTAAGGTCCAGAGGAGAGAAGGATTTCCTGCCCTGAGTGCTGGAAGAGCCACTGGCTGCAGAGATAAACTGGCACAAGCTGCAGTCAAACATCCCCACTGCCCTGGGATCAGAAGACTCCACACCCTCCTCACTCCCAGACTGCTCTTGCTCAGCTGCTGTTTCCCTCCAGGATGAATCTGTCACTGCTCACCCTCCTCTAGAGCTGGGGTAGGGATGTGGGGAGATAAGGGGCAGGTTGTTCCAGCCTCTGTTTACTGCAACCAGGGAAAGCCATTTCAGTCTCTGGAAGAGCAACTTTCTTCCTCTCCTTGAGAGTAGCAGGAAAGAATTCCTGACTCAGGTTTACAGAACAGATATTTCTCTAAGCACCACCTTGAAATTTCACCATCAAGTTCAGATACTGTCAAACATTTATATGCAACACACTCATTCACAGTGTTCACCTATCAAAGTTCCCCCACTCAACCCATTTTTCTTCTCCCCACCTCTTCTGCTTTGCCCCTCCAGAAGCTGGGAATGCCAACACACAAGAGCTGGAAAACAGACAAGCTTCTCCCATAGCAACTTGCACAGGCCATGAGAAACATCCACTTCTCAATGGAGCAATTCAATAGATATTTAAGATCAGTTCAAAACTTGATATTAAAACCCCAAACCAACCCTGCTGGTACTGGCACAGCGTAAGAGCACAAGAGACTCCCCTGCCCCTCAGGCCGGGCAGCCAGGAGGGTGGGCAGATGGAAGGAGAGGGCTGGGAACACTCACCAATGCCTTCAGCAGCCTCTGCAGGAGAGCAAATGTTAGTGAGGCCCTGCAGGGTGGCAGCAACCACAGGCTGCTCCTCAGCCCAGACACCCAGGACAGTCCCCATGTGAAAGGAGACAGCTACTCCCTACTCAGCACATCTTTAGACCAAGCCATCCACCCAGGCTGAGAGCAGACGAGCAGGGGGGTACACAGGTGGAGAACCCCAATTCCCAGCCGTGCACTGGTAACCTGCTCTGACCCACCAGGTAACAGCAGTCAGGTCTGTCCCTCAGGCAGAGCCTGTTTGAGGCCAGTGGAGCACAAGAGCTGAGCCCCACGCTGTGCCCAAAGCCTCGCACCTCCTCTGTGGCCCTGTGGCAGTGGAGACAATCTGCCCCAGAGAAACTCTCAGGGCTGACAGCAGGAAGAACTGCAACCAAAGACTGAGTGAGAGATCCCCAAAATACACAGACAAGAGGGGCTGGAAGAGCCGACCTGCCCTCCTGGAGGAGACAAGGCCTCCAGCTCTCAGGCATTCTGGCTATCCCATAGATTTGAGACGGCAGACGTTCAGACGTATAGATATTTATTGGTTTCAGTGAATTATACAAATGGATTGACCTGCTGTCGATGCCAATAGAACTTTATTGGAATATGGAATGTAAACAGATGTTTCAAATAGAAACATTGCAACCTTATAAAAAATTAACTATTTCAACAATGCCGCAGAAGGAAATTCTGTGTTTAGGTGCTGGTGGGAAAACACTATCTCCAGCGTCTAGGTTTGAGTGTCACCAGAACCACTTGATGAAGTTACACACAGAACAAGTAGAGGAGGCAACTGTGAATTGTGGGGCTATAAAGCCATCGAGGGATCTGATGAAAGAACCCATAAGACGAACCCCCCACCCCCCAACAGGATCGGCACCCCAGAATTCAACAAATGGCTGACTTTGTCGAAACACTGCGTGGGATCCCAAGGCCTGGATCAGTAGCTGCACAGCCCCCGCCCTGACGCCGCTGTTTGTTGATCCTCCCCCCTCCCTGTGCTCTCCTCCCCGGCCTCCTCTCCACTCCTCCATCCTGCGGTGCTGGATTGAACCGCTCCAGAGCTGTGCTCTGGCACAAGTCTGCGTCTGGCACGAATTCTCAAGGGAGCCACGTCATGAGGTACGTGGTTGCACACCTATCACAAGAAATCTTGCAACACTGACTTTCCTGAGCTCGGTGGGAAAGTCTGGATAGTCCCTCCCCTCTCCTACCACAAGAGCAGCCCTCACATTCACAAGTTTCCAAAGCAGGTCTATTGAGTTTCTTCTCAGAGTGAGCCTTTGTCAAACACACTGGAGGGGGGGGGAATCTCCTCTCCCCAGCAACTCGGATCAGTGCCTTTGTTTTAATGCTCCAAACCAATCCCGAGATGCTGCTGGGTTTGTGGGTTGTTTTTTGTCTAACACCCCCTCCCTCCCCCCCAACCACCCCGGCATTCACAATTGAAACTGGAATTCAAGGGCCAAATTCAAGCCCAGAGTGAGCAGTAAAGACTTGGACCTCAAAACAGAGTTGCACCTGCTGACCCCCAGCCTGAATTTGGTTCATTCAGAGTCTACAAGTCAGAAAGGCAAGTTTAGAAAGAGGCATGCTAAGGGCTGATGGTGGAACAACCAATTTGTCCCCACCAGCATGGTGGGGAAGGCTGGACTGAGAAGGAAGAGAAGGATCCATAGAGATGTGAACCAGAATCAGTTGTGTGGAGCCCTGGGGATATCACTACATATTTAGCTCTTGCAAGACCATTTGCCCAGGGCTTTGGTACCACAGGGTTAGAGTTACATTAACCACAACCACCAGAGAGGAACTGAGGTTTAAGACCCCCCCCAAGGTTAGATTTCTGCCGAGTATAAAGGGGAGGGAAAGGGGGGGGTCCTTGGTTCTTTTCCCTTCACTGTGTGACCGAAGGTTTTGCTTTTATTTGTAAACATCTTGAATTACCCGTCGTTTTCCAGTCCTCATCGTGCTGTTGTCATGCCACTGGAGAGCACAGCGTTTTCTGAGCTGGGCTGGGACTGCTCCTTCACCACTGGATCTGCAGGAGACAGACCAGGCAGGAAAAGGAAACAGCGTTTAATAAAGCGGAAGCTCCACCCAGGCAAATCCTTCCAGAGAAACTGCCCTCAAACTCCACAGAGCTGCTCAGGCTTTTGCAGAGTGGGGAGCCAAAATATGCCCAAAATTTCCATCCCTGCTGGCCCCAGCTACTGCACAGACTCACAGAAATAGGGGTGATCCATGGCCTCCTTGGCAGTCAGCCTCTGTTGATGGTCATATCGCAGCAGCTTGTCCAGGAGGTCAAGGACTTCAGGACTGACCAGGTGTCTGTTCTCACTGTGGATGAAGTTCTCCCAGCGCTTCCGGGAATGTCTGCAAAGGGACCAGCGGTCACTGCACAGCACTACCCCGATGTCCCATGGGAATCACCTGCCACCAGCCACTTCTGAGTACAGGTGATTGTGATAAACAGCCCACAGCTCTTCCTTGCACAAGCTACTGCCCAGCAAACCCTGGCCAAAGGTGGAAAATCCTCTTCTTTATGTACACAATTGTATGATCTCCTGTGCCAGGAAAGGCACAACATTGAACATTCCCTTCTGTCTACAGGGACTAGACAACAGCATGTGGCAGGCAGGGTGACACTCTTGGGACTAGAACTGGTCTGGCTTGCCAGTCAGCCTCACAGAAGCTGTACTCCCTATTCCCAGCCTCACAGAACCTGTCCTCACTATTCCATCCGTTCCACTTGTTCTTTTCAGAAATCTCAACTGGAAGACTCTGAGCCACTCAGCCCACACTTAACTGCAGTGTCTACATCTCCACTTAAAGGATGTGAACATGCAGGAGAGAGAAGAAATAGGGGAAGGCTCATGAATCATGGGAGACACAAAAGGAAAGAGCCTGCATTTCAGTGACTTCCTGAGATGACATGGGTAGCTAGATGTGAAGCCTGCAAGCAGCACCGTTATCCAGAAGACTGAGCAGGCCTTTGCTGAGAGTGCCTCAAGGGTACAGGTATCAGTTTATCTCCCTCTCTGTGCTTACAAGGAAAAAAAGGCAGCATTTCACTTCTCCACTTACTGGCCCAGGATGTCGTTGAAGTGCGGGTCCAGTTCTATGTGGTACTTCTTGAGATACCCATACAGCTCATCTGTGCCCAGGACCTTTGCAATGCGAACCAGCTGGAACAAGAGGCATGTTCAGACAGCAGAAGGGCAGCCCACCACTCTTTTGCAGAGGCAGAGCTGCCCAAATCTAAGAGCCCTCCTTCTGGAAACATCCCAGATAGAAGGAGTTTCTCCCTTGAAACTTGCTTTTGCAACATGTGTAGAAAACAAGTTTCCTGCACATGGCAGCAAAATCAGAGATGGCTACACCAAACATAGCAGCATCCTCCCAGCCTGGCAGCCCCATCCCCAGAGCCTCCCCACTATACACACAGAGATAAACTGGGGACAAACTTTTCACAAAGTAAGCCAGGTAGCAATGTCTTTACTTGGTCATAATTGTCCTGGCCGTGGAAGAAGGGCTCCTTTCGGAAGATCATGCTTGCCAGCATACAGCCTAAACTCCACATGTCTAAGCTGTAGTCATACATCTGAGGGAGAAAAGGAGAAGCTGTCAGAAAAAGCACACTCACCACAGCCTGGTTCCCCACAAGCACAGGCAGCCTCAGCCTTTGCACTTCACAGCCAGCCTCTCTCCAACCCAGGCAATGCCCTGACAGGCAAAACCAGACAACCCAAAGGTGGCTAAAGTGCAGCCACAAGTGTTATCACTGGATAGCAAGGAGGAGACAGACTCTTACTTGGTAGTCCACAAGGAGCTCTGGTCCTTTGAAGTACCTAGAGGCCACACGGACATTGTATTCCTGAGCTGGATGGTAGAATTCGGCCAGACCCCAGTCTATGAGCCGCAGCTGGGCATGCAACAGAGACACAGAGTCATCAGCCAGGCAGGTGAAGCCACACTGGCCAAACCTCAATCCCCTGATGGCCAAACCTCAATCCCCTGATGCAAGCGTGGAGCCCAGGGTGGAGGGAGGCCCTCTGTGGTCAGCAGTTATCTGATCAGGTTTTTCCCTTTCCTGTAATATCAGTTGGTGGGGCAAAGCCCAGCTTAGAGAGCTCCACTGCCTTCTGAGTCCAAGCACACTTTTACTGCTGGGCAGCTGCCTCCTTACCAGCACCACCAGGTCCTTGAGTACTAGGGAACAGACAAAAGTCTTATCCCACTGTTTAGAAGGGCTGGGCTGAAGGCAGTGTTGATTTTACCTGGGGACTGAGAGCAGAAAATGGGGTAGGAGGGGCTCAGCACATCCTGCAAGGCAGACCATCTCCACAGCTGCAGGGATGGACAACCTGCTTACTAGGGATGGACTCCAGTAAGAGATTCCCTTCCTTATACACCTTGCTTTGCCTATACAGCCACTGCTGATTGACAGAGAGGGACCTGTGGACCAGCAACTAGTTCCTTGACACAAATTGCAGGTCCCTGGGGCAGGCCCACACAGCACTCAATGGGATACAAGTACCATGATGGGGTGGGCCTCAGTGCTGCCCATTTCCTGTGGTCTAATCAGCACACCCTAGCAGTGAGGAAGCCATGGACTCCCACTGAGGTTCTCCCCTGTGGGATTTTTACCATTTTCTGATGCTGGAACAGGTGGAAGGGAGCCAGTAAAGAAAGGTTAGAGAGGTATGTGCAGGATAGAGGGGTAACTGCCAGGACTATGGCTACAGAGGCAGCAGAGTTTCAAGTTTCCCTGGAAAACCCCTGCTTGTAAGCCCTGGTGTCACAGTACCTTTTTCTGTTGGTGGTCTATCATGACGTTGTGGGGTTTGACATCCCTGTGCATGATTCCCATGCTGTGACAGTAATCCAGGGCCTGGCAGACACACACACACACACATTAGACATGGCTGTAACCATGGGCACAGCATTACCAATGTAACAGACAGTTCTCAGCCAGAAGCAAGAGTTCACAAGAGGTGCCATAACCCTGGCACATGAAATGAGCAGTTTCACCTCTTAGGCTGCACATGATAAAGTGACAAGCTGGCAACAAGACTGAATGGACCTTGTGCCCTATTGCAGTCACAAGTGTTCCCTGCACAGTTGTTGAAGAACACAATGCACAGAGGTGTCCCACATGGTGACAAGCCCAGTGCTCCAACCTGGGTAGCCCTATGCTTCCTAGGTCAGGCTCTCTTCCCTAGAAAGGGAATGATTCCTAGATGCAGGCAGTTTTATGGCCTTACAGTGAGGCTTTCCACTTGTGTCCCAAAACACACTCAAGTTAGAAAGCATGCCCTGCTGATTTAAGCCAAATTGCACTTTAAAAAGGCAAGATAGCACATGAGGGAGAGCAAAGCTGCTTCAAGCTTGTAGGCAGGAGCACATATAAGCTCCCCAGCTCCATGACCTTGCACCACTTGCCCCCCCAGCGCAGCTGTTCCCTTGAGCAAGGGGGTGAGAATGTTGTTTTCTCATCTCCAAGGGGAGGGAGATCCATCCATCAACATCTATCAGATGCTATGGCATCTCCAGCAGCATGGAAAGAGGGTACAGCCTGTAGTTATTCAATATCCAAGACACCAGTGCCAGGGAAGCAACGCTGTCCTTGGGCCTGTGCCACAGTGGGAAGCAAGGAGGCAACAGCTTCCATGACAGCAAGGCCTCACAGAGAACAGCCCTGCAGTGACACGTGGCCTCACAGCCCACAGGACTCACAGCAAACAGTGGTCCTGGATCTCCAGTCCAGGAGATCTCTAACAGGTTACACAAGCTGCTTCCAGGGATGAAGCTCTTCTAGTGACTTGTGTTGCCAAGGCTCAAGTATCATCTAAACTTCCTCACCCCTCCCATCCTAATCCCAGGCTGCCTCAGGCTCACTCCCAACCTCCAGCAGGAAGGTCCTTTCCTTGCAGACAGGTGGACAAGCATGGGGGTGAAGAGAAGAAAGCCTCCCTTGAGCACACTGGATCTGTTTCAGGAAGCCTCCTTCAGTCATCATGTTCTGGAGCACAAAGGGCTTTCCTAGCCTGTCCCACCCATTTCCAGAAGCATGGGAGCTGCAAAGTGCCAGCCCAGAAGTGCCAAGGCCCTGCTAGGACCTGAGACAGCCAAGCTGCTGCTCCAGCAGGTCAGCACAGAACAGCCCTGGGATGGGTCAAACCTGTCAGCTCTCCCTTGTGCCCTGCTGCCCCCCCTGTCCTGCAGCTGGAGACCCCCAAGAGCCAGTGCAGCACATCCCACAGACCTGCCATGGCTCCTTGAGGGAATTTCCATGGGGAAGTGCAAGCTAGGCTAGTTAAGGGGAGGTATTTAGGGCACTTCTCACCTTTCATCAGAGGGGCAAGGAAAGCTTTGGCTGGGAGGTGTCAAAGGAAAATACTGATGTTACATGTAACAGTTGGCATAACTAGTGGGCAGAATTCACCTTCTGGGGCTGCATTTGAATACTGCAGCAGAGGAAAGCCTGGAGCTGCCAATCCCTCTCTTCCACTCTCCCTAGCAACACAGTTCCCCAGCCCTGCCCCAAGGGCCTTGTCCTGGCTCTGGCTGTTTTTCTGGGAGTTGGTTTTCCACACAGTAGCCCAATGGTGCAAGAGTCACAGGGAGACCAAGCACAGCTCTACCTGCTGACACAATCACAAACACTTCAGAGAGAATCACAGACTCTTTGGAGGTGAGCAAAGGCCCCCAGTTTGGCTGCAATACCTCACAGCAACAAGCCAAATAACCCAATCTTTTCCCAAACCTTCCCAGGTTATGAGACTTGGATTCTGCACTGAACACAAGAGAAGTAACCTCTTAGCAACAGTGCCCCATGAGCCCCACTACTGGCACTCTTATTCCTGGTCTCCCCATCCAGACTGTCATGTGCAACGCCACTCACCTTAAGCAGCTCATACATATAAAACCGAATATCAAAGTCTGTCAGGATCTGGTACAGTTGCTGAAACAGATTTGGGGAGGGAGGAAAAAAAAGAGAAAAAAATAAATACTCCAGATTTGGATTAGTTTAATTTCCTGCACCCCACCTGCTTCCAATCACTGACCCATTCCAGATTCCCTATGAATGCTACTATTCCTCAGGGCTCTCCGGATCTCAGACCTGCCAGGAAATCTAGAAAGGATGCAAAGGCTCCTGTGAAATGCTACTGGCATCATTCAGATTTGTCACAACTTTCCAGCAGGAGATGGGCAGGCTGTCTGTCCAAGGGGGACAGAGAAAAAGCTCTGGAGGAGGCACAGATAATTGTGACTTTCCTTCTGTTGTCAAGTCACTGTGATGACTTTGTATGTCAGCACTGACAAAGCATTCAGAGAAGGCGGGCTGGGAACACATGGGAAGGTGTCCAGGTGTTCAGGGAGAGGAAAACATCAATCTAAAGGAGCATGGGGAAGCACAAAGAAGAGAGCCAGCCTTAGAGCCACAGAGGCTCTCCTCTAGCCCAGGGTAAAGGCTAATGCAACTCAAGAGCACAGGAATGCTTGTGGGACCAAGGAGAGCACACCTCGAGTTGTGGGAAAGTGCTCACTGCCCCCACTCTCCTCTCCTGTGTCCTGTGGCTGCTCATGTGGAAGTGACAGAGCTCCAGGGAGCACTTTAACCTGCCCTGTGCCACCAGCACCACCACAGGAAAACTCCTCTTCCTGCTGCTCCCACACCAGGTCACAGCTGCCCTCAAATCTGCCTTCAGCTCTGTATCTGTCACAGGCTGCAGAGTCAGCCCAACCTTGTTGAGCTGTTCTCTCTTCCAGGGAAAGCAAGGCAAGATGCCAGGGCAGGCCAAGGAAGGACACTCACAGGGCAGCAGTGGGACCAGACCTTTCTGCCCTTTCTTACAAACAAGGATCACCTCATAGCTCAGACAAATCACCAATTGCATCAGCACTGAAGCCTGCTGTCCATCACAGGCACCACTTGGCAGCTTCAGGAAAAATCCCAGAGCAAGTGATTGAAATTCACATTCCAAAGAAGCAGCTCTGGCCCTGGATCCCCTCCAGGCTCATGCTGAGATCCTCAGGTTCCTGCCTTACTGAGGGCCATCTGCAAACAGCCCCCGCCCAGCCCAAAATCAGAAATCATTTGACAACATACAAGTGTCACTTACACACACAGAGCTTTAACAGCCTCCAGGACACAACTGCATTGTATTCTCGTGAGCTGGGATGATCCTAATGCTTTGGAGCAACTCAGTGAAGCAGACAAGTGAGCAGGGAGCAAAAAAGAGATAGCCACAAGCTACAGAGCCATAGCAGGGATGGATTTCCTGACTTGTGCACAACTGATGCAGGACACAGGGCCAGCAGAGGACAGCTGAGTCCTTCCAGAGGTCTGTTTAAATGGCTTTCTAGGTTACAAACACTGTAAGAAATGTGTAAAACATGTCTTTCTGGCATTCACTGCCCTGTTCAACTTCACCTGGCAACATCAATGCACCTGGGGAAGGAGGAGGGCAGGAAAGGCAGTGGCATTACAAGACTAGGCCTCATTTTCCCTATTCCCTGGCTCTCTGCCTCTTGCTGCCTGTAAGTGGGAAGGGGATGGAGGAGAGGTCACCAATGTCTTTCTTCTCAGATCTGCAATGCTGTTGCTTCTCTGGCTCATGGCCTTCGGCACTGGGCCATGATAAGCCCAAACACTGTTGGGCAAACAGCATTCAACAGATCTCCTTAGAAGAGCTGCCTGTGAAACCCAGCCCCCCTGACCTCTGTCAGTGCCAAGGCCAGCAGTGTGGCCAGCAGTGCCCAGCTCTGCTCACCACAGGGAACAGTCCCTGCAGGAGCCTGCTCAACCCTGCAGGCAGCCAGTGAATGCAGACAGCTTTGAAGGACAGAGCCAAGGTTTCCACTGCAAGTGGGTCTTGCACAGGCAGCTGCCTCAAGCAGGCTTTGACAATGGGCTCCAAATCCCCTTTGCCCAGCCTAGCAGGGCAGGACAGACACCTCCTTTGCAGACATGCCCCATGCTCTGTTCTTACAGCTGTCTCTGTGGAGTAGGATTTTCAGAAGCATCACTGTGGGGATCACTCAGACCCACTCAAACATCTGCTCAGCACTCAGGATCCCACAAGGCCTCAGAGAGCTGGGCTGGTCTCCTTTCTCCATACAGAGCACTAGGAAAGGCCAAACCCACACACAGGCAGCCACTACCCCTCTCCAGCTTTCGGTGATATTTTGGCACACATCACAGAACCCATCATAAACCAATCCCATGAATGCCTGAGGAGGCAGAGACACACTTCCCCCAGCATGGGGCTGACAGGAGTTAAATGCTTATTCCTCTCCCTTGAGTGAGCAACACAGCTGGCTACGTGCAGGAAGCAGCATCTGCAGAGCAACAGGGTGGCTGCAAGGAGACACACTGCTTTGGGGTGCAGGGCAGCAGCAGCAACAAAAGGAAAAAAGGAAAACAGTTCCCAAAGCATCCAGTCTTGGCAGCCACACAAGGGAGGCGAATCTTTGCTACTTCTGCATTGCTTATGCAGGGCAACAAGCCTGGATGTACAAGGATAAAACCCATGCACACATTTCCCACTGGGCCTGAAAAGTCACCAAAGTGCAGGTGAAGTGGAAGACTTGACTCAAAAGCCCACTGTACCCACAACTCCAGCAGCCTGAACATCCTGAAGCAACCTTCCATTGCTCACCTTTCTTGCCCATCTTGCCTTCAGCTCCAAACCTGCTAGAACAAACCCAACCACAGAACTGCTCCCTGAGAGCTGTCTCTGTCCCCATTTGCCTCTTTGGGGCAATGAAAGGCACAGGACCTGGTACACTTACAAAATATGTGACAGCTGACAGTGGTTGAAGTGCCGGCGTCTCATTTCTACTTTGAAACCAAGGAGCAAAAGACATTTAATTTCACTGATGGTTCCTCAGTTGCATGTGGCTCTACAGTGCAGCTTTCATTTAAGGCAAATTACTGTGGGGAGCTTGAATGCTCTCAGATGACAAGTAATGCAGCAGGTCTGAAGAGAAACACTAACCCTGTACATAAGCTGCTGTCCTCACACAGCAGAATACATATCCAGCCTGGCTCCAGCTCATCCTCCTGGCAAGTGCTGTCACTTCCAGAAGGGACCCAGACAGGTAATTTAAGAAAATGTAATCAGCTCTGGGGAGGTATCACCTAAGTCTCCTGTTTATGCTATCATTCAAGAATAGTGAAATAAAAGCTTGTGCTTCTGATCTGGCATCATCCATAGTCACAGCTTAGATCCCACAGAACTGCAGCTTCTGCCCAGGCACAGAGAGCTGAGGAAACCCAGCAGCCACTTCCATGGGTGCACTGACATGAACAGTGTTCTGCCATTTGAACAGGCAAAGGGGTTAAAGTATTAGCATCAAAGCAAAAAATAATAATGCTGGAGGAAAGAAACTCCCAGAAAGGAGACAAATGAGCAGACATCCAATCTTGTGAGCAACTACTGCTAGCAGGACAGAGAAAAATAAAATCCTGTGGAGTGCTCAGCAACCACCTGCTGCTTGCAAAATGTGTCACCAGGAGCTAAGGCCTCCC
Source organism: Peucedramus taeniatus (assembly GCA_013400575.1). Lineage (NCBI taxonomy): Eukaryota > Metazoa > Chordata > Aves > Passeriformes > Fringillidae > Peucedramus > Peucedramus taeniatus. The sequence continues at coordinate 1,891,394 of WBNO01025885.1, read as the reverse complement.
ACCCCTCCCTCACAGGAGGAAGGTCAGCCAGGACTGCCAACACTGCAGCAGCATTTCCTCCCCAGGGCTGCCAGCAGGCCAGGAGTCACAGCCCTCAGCCACATGAGCTGCCCTGGGAACCCCTCACACACCCTGAAGGTGATTTGCCAGTGACATGCTGGTTCTCATCAGTGCTGCTGAATCCAGATGTCAACACAGAGTTGGGCACATCAGCAGCAGCCACATCCAAACAAAGAGAAGTCCTTGTCACCTGAATTAGCTCATGTGGCACTTAACTCCAGCAGAATTTGGCTGCCCAGGGAGATAAGGACTATGGAGCAGGGGGACAATGACTGGGTGCTCTCCAGCTGCTTCACATGTGAAGGTACAGAGCAAGCTGAGACCTCCAACACAAGTGGTCTCATGTACTCTGTGCTCTCTGCTTGGCACTTCAGAGCAAGGGAAGAGACATCTTGGGAGTTTCTATATAGAAGAAGACACCCACAGGCACCCTCAGTAGAAGCAGCTCTGTAATCTCCAATTAGTTGCAGCCCCAAGAACCTACTCAAACAGGCAGACAGCTCATGGGAGTGGAGCATCAAACAACCCACACACCCCATACATAGCTAGGGAAATTCAGGTTACAAATAAGCTCTGAACACAAGAAGCCACACTGCATGCCCTGGGGACACACTTGCGTTCCCAAGACAAGTTATTCCTGCCTTGTACCAATCAGCATCAAAAGCATCAATATTTTCTGCCTTGGACCTGTACAGCTGTGAATTTGGACTTCCCCAAGGAGCAAGGCTTTCTCCCAGGAGCCTAGAAAAGTCTGCTGCAAGCTCATGTAGTTGTTTCTAATGCAACAGCAAGAGCTGAGCACTGTCACTTGTGCAGTGGCCAGTCCAGTGCTCCTCACTGGCTGCAGCAGAGCCTAGCCTGGCTCTCCATATGGCCAGGATGGCCAAAGGACCATGGACTCCAGGCCCAGCATTTTCAGTTTAGAGTCCCTACTGGCCACCAGCCTCAAGGTGCTGCTCAACACTCCACTTCATGGACCCATTTCAGTTTCTGGGGGATATTCTTGAGGAAATTTTTTTCCTCTAAGGACATGACAGAGTGGTATAATCACATTTTGACTTGGAGACATACAAAGCAATCCTCAGCAAGGTGTACCACTGCCTGAGAAATGTAGCTTATCTCAAGACATGCATTAAAAATAAAAATCAATGAAATAATTAAAAGGTCTCTAAATAGGAAGTTAAAAACTTCTAGGACCAGCCTTACAAGGAGGCTGTGGGTCACAGAAGCACAGGGGCACATTCCCAACACACAGCCCAGCTGATGCCAACAAAGCTCAGGCAAACCAAACCTGCTTTAATTAGCCCTGAAAGGTCACCACAGAGCACTCCTCTCATGGCTGTTTACTTGATGGAGGCAACACTCCTCTCCCCACCCAGAGCTGTCAGGGCAGATGCTGCTGCAAGTTGCTGTTATTGTGGCTCCTGCAGTGTTATCTCTACATGAGATTAAACAGCACTCAGACCTTCATTGCAGCATGGCTGCAGCTCTGGCTACACACTCACATCCCACCCAGCAGCCTCCAGCTCACCAGGCCCCCCCCAGAGGGACAGAAACTACGTGTGCTGCCCCTCAGCATGCAAGGCTGCAGGAGCTGGCCTGTGAGCCAGCTGCCTGCTTTATAACCAATACCAGCCCAAGATCCTTCTCTGGGTGTTTGGTACATCTGCTTCCTACAAAACCTGTACCTACATAATGATCTGGGACAGAAAGGAAGAAAAAAAACACCATCCCATAACAGGGAATGAAAGAGATCCCTGAATGGTGCAGGAGGGATGACTGCTGGCTTTCTAATGGCAACTGCTCAATTAATTCTCCACCACTGACTTAGTGACTTAGGGTAAAGGCTCACATGGGGGAAGGAAAGATACCATTAAGATAGGTGTGGCTGCTAATTATAGATCCCTTTGGTCTAGAAGCATTTTGGAAGCAAAGGCAGTTGTAGCTGCACTCAGACAGAAAGATCCTCATTTTGGGAACACTAATATCCCTTAGAGCTCCCAGACATCAGAAGAGCCAGGGAATATGCTGCAGCCTCAGACAAGAAAAAAAAGTTAAGATGTATTCAAGAATGTTCAATCCTCCACTACCAGGCCCACTAAGCAGTGGGAGATGAGCTCTCCAGCCTCTGCCACCCCACAGTTCACAGGTCTGAAGGACTCCAGAACAAATCAGTGTCACCAGCTCCATCAATTGCACTGCTGTAAACAGAGCACTACAGCTCAGGGATTAACTTGGGCTGAATATATAGCACAGCACTGATTACTAAATTGAGAGGGGAGCAAGAATATCTAACCTGTTGACCTTACTCCTTAGAGTTGGGACATTCAGCACATAAACCTTTTATGCCTTTTAATCTAGAGCCCATTAACAGGTTTCTGATTTACATGGAGAAAGAAAAGTGAAGCTGACAAATGTGAAAACTATGAATTCTCCCCACAGCTCTTGAGGATTATATGAAAATCACAGCATTTTACAGAAATGAGAAGCCTCCATCCTCCACACTCAGGCAAACTCACCTTAAAATCTGTGTTATTGATGTACTCAAACACCAGAGCAGGGGTCTTTGACTGCAAGAGAGAAAAAGTCATGGTTTAAAATACGCACTTGACCTTTCTTTGGCTCCAAGAGACCTGAGGAAGCCTTTGCTTCCTGCCCAGCCCACACTAGGGACAGCAAGGTGGGAGCAGGACATGTAAAGTGCAACCCTGCTTATACCCCACACACTGAGCACCAACTGGGCATTTTGGCCAGTGCTGCTCCCCCCACACCATGGAACAGGGAGAGCACAGGGCAAGGCAAAACCTGTCACCAGGAGCTAAGGCCTCCCAGTCTTCCTCACAGGAGAGAGAGCAGCCAGGACTGCCAACACTGCAGCAGCATTTCCCTCCAGGGCTGCCAGCAGGCCAGGAGTCACAGCCCTCAGCCAGCTGCCAGTCACAGAAAACTCCCCAGGAATGGGGCAACTGTGGAAGTGCAGACCATGACATGACTGCTTGTCACTGGGTAGGACAGCAACCAGAAGGATTAAAGTGACTAATATCCAGTTGCCCTAACTGGTACTTAGGTTCCAGATGCCAGACAGAAGCTAGAAGGCTACAGGCTCTGCTTTCTTACAGAAAATTTGTAGGACTTCAAAACTTTCTCCCATCAGCTGGGGCAACTCATGAAGGAGACAGAAGGGGTGTTGAAGAGTCTGGGGAACATGGAAAGAAGAGGAGCCCACCCAACCAGCTCATGCCTTCAGCTGGTGGGAAGGCAATCCCAGCACACCCTCCCAACACAGGCACCTACCACTGGATCCTTGACAGTGTCAATCAGATTAATGATGTTGGTGCCACCACGGAGATTCTCCAGAATCTTAACCTCGCGTTTTATCTTCTTTTTCTTCACTGGCTTAAATAGACAAAAGAAATTAGAAGTGAGAGTCCTTTCAGAAATTAACACTGATTTCTGCCACTGATTTTGACTGGAACACATCACCTCCCCTCCTCTCTCTGCTCCCACCCTCACATGGGAACATTTTAGCACCAAAGAGGAGACAGACATTTTGCATGAGCTAGGATTTCCCTCTCATCCATGAAACCCTTCCATGCAGCAGGGGGACAATCAAACCCCTCCAGACAAACATAACTGTCTCCAGTAACCATGGTTAAAAGTGCCTTGGACTGTTATGTGGTAACCTCAGCATACTGATTCATGTTGTGCGCTCAGAGTCACATGGTGGACCTACCTCTGCTTTTGTTTACCAGCACTAACCAGTCTTTCACTTTTCAACCTGTTTCCCAATGAGTACTTTAATCCCATGCAACAATAACCTGAGTCTCCAACACCAAGATTACTTGTAAGCTCAGACACTGCTGTGCCTCACTTGCAACCACCTGAAATGCACAGAGCCAACTACACTGCATGTCACTGCATCCATAACCATGATTATTTTTAAAGCCTAAGGATATTTTAAACAGTTTTGACTCCTCCTCTTATCTGCTCAGTCTCAGGAGCCCTCTTTGCAAAGTAAGCTTTCCTCTGGACATCACCCTGTGGAGACTGACAAAGAACAGCTGCTCCCAAGGCAGAGGCTCAGAGCTTGGGCTGGCTTTTACACTCTGCTGATCCAGTGGTTCCCTTCAATGCAAATGATTGTTTCTGTAACTCATCCACTCCCAGGACAATCCTAGCTCCATGCCTGCTGGAAATGAAAGGCAGTTTAGAGCAGATAAGAGGTGAGACTTTTAATGGGCCTTGGTAGTGTGGGCAGCACCGGCTACAAGTCACCAAGTTTAGCAGTCCTTCATTCCATAGCTGGAACATTCCCTCCTGCCCCACCAGTACCATTAAAAAGAACTGCAGAGACATCTTGCAGGGACTGGTAAAGCCCCATCTCTGAGGCTGCTGATGAAAACACTCCTCTCCAGACTTTTAGCTTTCTAAAACATTCATCATCTGGCACTGAATCCGGTATGTGTGGAGGGGTGTGATGAGGAATGGCAAAGGTATGAGGCACCTTCCCAAAGTAACACACATTAGCAGATGTCTGTGTGAAGGACAAGGAGCCACAGGAGCTCAACAGCTCACACGCACCACCTCACCTCTGCCCCAGCCTCCCACTTCTGTGACGACCACAGAGTGCTGATGGGACAACTCATACTCCCCTTACAGGCAAATCCAAGGCAATCCCTGTTTTCAGACCCCTGGCAGAAATGTATGAGCAGACAGGAGAAGGAACAGAAGGTTTTATATAGTGGGAAAATATGGCGTTTATGTAAGTGATAAAATATGCTGTATTTCCAGGCTCTTCAGGTGGCTGAAACCTTCAGATTCGAATCCTGTTCTTCTCCTCTTGCAAGTTAAAAGGCATGAGCTAGACTTTAAAGCCAAAAGATGAGAATCTCAGCCTGAAGCAAAGTGCCAAAAATAACACCAATGCCAGCACAGGGAGCGTCAGCACCTCATAAAGCCACTGTGGAAAATGGCAGCAAGGCCACTGCAGCTGTCAGAGCAGGAGCCACGCAGGGGAGTGGGCGACCAACAGCCCCAGGGCAGCACCAGAGAATGCTGGAGCTCCTGAGAGCTTAGAAAGAAAGGGAGAATCAGCAAGAGCAGGGGCATGTAAACCAGCAAGAGTGAGGGCTACATCTTGGAACCTGAGATGAGGATGCTTCATTAGGAACTAACTTAATTTATGTCAGCATGGAGACGGACACCGCCCTTGTGTCACCCACATGCCCAGATCTTACCAGAAGGCCAAGAGGGAATTAGAGGATGTAATTTGGTTACTCTGCTTGTCCAGTGAGGCAGATGCATACACAAGCTGTTTTCCAAGGAACTTCAAAGAGTAATTGAGGCACTGACATCCTGAAGGTGCTCCCTGAATGGCCTGGCTATGACAGACATGTCTTCCAACCTCTCTGCTGCAACAGTCCCTGAACACAGCCAAGAGGACCCATAGCCTGCTTTGAAACACCTTTTCCTTTGTACTGTAGTTATTTCAGGGGCCTTTTGCATCAGCTAGGTAGGGGAGGATATCCCTCTCTCTCTCCAAGATTCCCTTTTCTCCTTTCATAGCAACCACTGCTCCCACTGGGGCAGAAGTTGTTCTTCCAGTCACTTCCACATGTTTCTTTCACCTTTTGCAGGATGGGAAAATGATGCTTTATGTTATCTCCATCAGAAATCCATCCTTACCCACCACACACTAAAACACTAGAGCAGACAAAATCAGTGATTTTTAGAATAAAGGAGAGAATAAAGTTGGTCTTTTTTTAATAAAATGCCTGCAGATAATCACCACCAGCAGCATCTCTGACCAAGAAAAGACACTCGGGTGAATAGTGTCTCAGCAAGAGGGAGAGTTAAAAGCCCCTTGGTGTTTGCATTTTTTCCTGCTAAGCTGCAGGACTGCAGAGCTCTGGCCAGGCTGGTCACACCATCCCCACTCAGCTGTGAGCTGGGATGAGGGCCCCACAAGCCTCCAGGCAGGGCTGGGGTTGGGAAGCCCTGCATCCTCAGATGCTCTCCCGCTCTCCCTGCATGCAGCCAGTGCTCTGAGTGGGGTTTTCCACCACTAGGTAAACAAGGATGAAGCAAAATAAATGCCACAGGCTGAAGTAATTTCAGAGGAAAAGCTATTGCCTAGGAGTGTCCTCAGAGAGAGCAATGTGGGGGAAGAGTTTCCCCATTTCAGTGGTGACTGCTGGCCTGCACCCCATCCTGCACAGCTTTCACCTACCCAGCCTCACACCACCTCCTACCCACAGGTCCCACACCACTGCCCCAGCCACAGCTGCAAACACTGTGTGCTATCCAAGGGCACAGCACTGGGGCTCTGTTTTTGTCCAGTAACCAATTCCAAGCCCAAGTAACTGATTGCAAGCCCAAGCTCTTGCATCTGGCAAATCAAAAACCATGGTGCAAACCAGTCCAGCACATGGCCAGCACTGCACTGGGGGTAACTGTTCAAACCAGAGAAACTTTGCTGACTTGCCTCATGTCCCAGAGCCCAGTACAGCTGAAACCACAGGCCAGCAGCAGCATATCAGCCACACACCAGGATTAAGTCTGAGTTGCTACAACTGTCTCTCAGAGTCACCCGATCTGTCTCTCCAAGGATGTTGACTCCAAACACACATGGATTAAATGTGAACTGAAGCTATTATGGCCTCCAACCATCTGCCTCCCCCAGCAGGGATAGCTTCTAAAACACCAGCCCCTTGCAGCCAGAGTATTTTTAACAATACTCCTTTAAGGCTATTTTATTAAACCAGGCTATGAACAGCAGCATTTCAGGTTGTGCTTCCTACACAGGCCAGTCCTCCTGCACTGGGAGGGGGATTTCCAGCAGAGGAAAGGAGCGGGCACCTCGACAAAATTAACTGTTCCTGAGTTTGATCTGCCTGTGTTTGCAAGGCAATGTTTTACACAGGTACAGCCTCCAATTCCATCTGTTCCCACGCCAGAGGTATTTCAAAGCTTTCCTCCATGCTGGGGTTCTCCAGTGACCAGGATGGGTCAAAGCCCTTCCCTCTGAAAGGGGCTCCAACACAGTCCCTCTGCTCTGTGCAAACACCTACTTCCATGAAATCTGTACAAACTTGACAGCTTGGAGACTTCTGTCGCATTTGGTTGAAATTGGCCAACCAGTGCAAAAACTACTGGGGGGAGGAGGGGGAGAAAGGCTGACAGACAGCAGGATTGCGTAAGACTCGTTTCCATAGGAAACCAGGCTAAAAGACATGTCTCAGTTTAACCGTGTCTACACTGGGAAGGGTTTAATTACTTCAACTGCATCAGTACCCTTAGAACAACATTACTGTCTAGCACAAGCCAGTTTTCCAGTTTCCCAGAAAATTGTTTCCTTCCTCAGGCAAACTCAAAGTGAAGTGGCTGTGGATTGTGGAGACCAAACACACAGCTCACAGCTGTCCACTACGCTGAGTGCCCAGAGCACAGGGACAAGATGACCTCCAGCCACAGGAGGATGGGCTCTGCTGGACCCAGCAGCTTTCACTTGACTATCCTCAGCCACCCATCCTTTGGTGGCTGCAGGTTTCCCACCCTACCAGCCAAATGGATAAAGATGCTTCAATTCACTTTAAAGTCAGGCAGAAGAGGCAGTGACAGTGGCCAGAGCTATCCCAATTCTTTTTGCCCAAGGACTGGGGAGCATCATGCAAAGCTATCCCTCTGCAGAGGTGCAAAATGTCACACAATAAGCTTTGCAGTCAGGTAGATCCACAAGATCTACCTTTTTGTGACCAAGAGAACAGATCCTGGGTCATTTTCCATAGGATCATGTAAACTTGTAAGCAGGGAAGGAGTCCAGCTGCAGCAAACACCAGCTGGGAGAATTAACATTGTTTGCTAAAATAAACCTTTAAATAAAAGACTGTAACCATCACTTCCTGTCTTGAATGAATAAATGGCTGCCTGGTTAAACATCTTTTCTGCTTGGTTTCTAAAGCAAAGGGAGTACACTCTTCTGTCAGATGCTCCAGTTCCAGCCTTCCCCAACAACCTGGGGACCCATTGCTTGAATTCAAGCAAAGAGAGAAATTAGATTTATTATCCAAAGTTCTCTATGCATTTCCACACTGTGAAAGAAAAGCAGTGACCAGGAAAGCATGTGAAATACGAGTTAAGTCCAAAGCATAAAAATCATTTTACATTAGCCCAGAGCAGGCAGCCTGGCAGTGCACACATGCTGCCAGCTGAGGAGCACACGTGCTGCTCTGAAGGAATCCCAGAAGGTGGTGGGTTTTGCCCAGCAGGTGCTCTGAAACAAAACTGGGGTTAGCACAGCAGGAAAGAAGGTTTAGCAGTCAAAAGATACAAATCCATGAGAAACTAAAGTAATGTATTCCACCATCCCATTAAAAAAAAATCAATTCTTTGCTCACCAAGCCTGAATAGCCTGGAAATACAACGATGCTTCCAGTGAACAAGCAGGGAGATGTGAACACACAACGTCCAAGGACCAGTGAAAGGCTTGAGCAGCATCCCTGTCACAGGCTTTGAACATTTAAAAGCTGGCACTAGAAGCTCATTTGTCCCTAGCAAGTATTATCAAAAGGATCACAATAATCGGCCTATAAAGCCCAACACCAATTGCTCAATAAGAAAATTGGCTTCAGAGCAGCTCTGCTTATTTTGTCAGACATCAGCTGGGAAACCAAATAATCGTATTCCAAAGAGCTACAAAATTGAGGAGCCCACTTATGTTAACATTCTGTTGGTTGTTTGCATTTTACCGCTTCCATTGTGGAAATTCAAACTTTTGTGAGCTGCTCTTGATTTTTAGAAAAGAGGGGAGGGAAACATACCTTGAAAGTACAAAAGTACCATTGCTTTTTCAGTAAAATTAAATATACTTAAGTTTGGCAAAATATCCCAGCATGTATTCTGAAGGCAGTTTCATTCTTTCCTTCATAATCCTTTTCATTCCAACATGGCACACCCCAAAACAGCCCTCCTGGGGCTTCAGAACTGCTCATGATACATCAAGAATTCTGCAGTCAACTAAAAGCCCAAGCCCTGATCCCCATCACCACCATTCCATGGGATGGGAATCATTCCTTCAGGCCCCTGCAAACAGACACAAGGCTGTATCTCACCCTTCTCCAATGGGAGCTGCAGCTTTGCAGCTCATCAGTTCCTTGGTGTTACACCACCACCACGAGAGTCACCAGCTGCATCTCCAGGCCTCTGCAAGACACCCAGTACTGTCCCAGTTGGTCTCAGCTCACACAAGGCTGGACTCCAGCAGCCAACTCTGCCAAGCTCATTGTGGGTAACTGGTGTTTGAAAGAGAAGAACTGTGTATCCATCTCTCTTGCAAAAGGGCTCATTTCAAGACTGCCAGAGGAGGAAGTGGGCCAGGGGGAGCTGATTCAGTGCATGCAAATGCAGGAGGAGCAAGAGACACAGAGAGTTACCGGGAGCAGGCATTGAACGGCTTTGGTGGAAGGTCACTGATGCAGTCAAAAGCTCCAGCCTGAGGGACCAACAGCATCCAATCCCATTTCCCTGTGCAATCCCTTCTGCACTCCAGATGAGAGTCATTTCAGCTCCCCTCTAGAACAAGCTGATGTACATGGGCTCTAAAGCTTGTAGAGACAGAAGAAAACCTACCAGAGCCACCATCCCAACTTGGTTCTCTAGTTACTGGAGTGATAACTGGAGTTCAACACTGGCAGGATCTTCCAAGAGTGCCTGGTATAAGCAGCAGCTCTGGAGGGTTCACACAGCCCAAATGGGAGAACAGGGGAAAAACAAAGCCAAACAAACAAGAATGCACTTGTGAAACCATGTACATGGTTGAAATTTCCAGCACAGAGGGACAAAAGCCACCAAAGGAGAAAAAGGCTATTTCATCACTGCTGCAGGACCTCCATCTCACTGGTCCCTCTCCTTGCATCTGCATTCTTCCCCTACCTCCATCCATGTTATGCTTATGCAGAGTAACCACACAAGGAGACAAAACAGTCTCTTTTTGATGGGTTTAATGCTTTGTAGGCAAGTAGAGCACACATGGACACACAGGTGCATCACAAAAGCAGGATGACTCCTGATTCCTGTAGAGACCTGCCAACATGGATGCTGTAATCTCCACCCCCATGGAGGGGGTAGAGTAGGGATGGAGGCAGTACAGGAGACTGGGAGGTGAAGGACACACCTGTACAGGTGATACAGCCAACACTCAGCACCAGCACTAACTGCAGGTAGCTCATTATAACAGCATTATTCTCACCACATGGTATCACCTGTAACAGCTACAAGCAGCGTGCAAAGTTAGCCTTTGGCTTTCAGAGTGGCAACTTGCAACACTGTTCACATCCTCCAAGAACACTGTTACCCTAGAACAGAGGATTCACTTTAAGGCATGCTGGGAGACATTTTGGAGCTGCATTAACAGAAAAACAAAATGAGAAGTTCATCAGAGACAGCACAGACTGACCTCAGCGATCCATCAAAAACCTCTGTGTGGTAAGATATGGAAGAGGAGAGCTGTGCTTCAGATACCTGCACTGGATGTAGAGAACACACGACTCACTGGCAACAAGGATGTCTCAAACTTCCTTTGTACATGCTGAGGAATGTCAGGCCTCATCCTGGGAGTCAAACCTTAACATCAGATTTAAGCACGACATGAAAACACGTATGGAACACTTTCACACACTCCCCCTTCCTGGTGTGGGCTGCCCCAAGACAGGCAGGAAGCAGGGCCCCAGCTGTAGCCAGGCCAGCCAGATCAAAAAGCAGACAGGAACCTCCAACACCAGAGAAGGACTGTGGGAGCACAGCTGCTGGCTGACTCCATGCCCTACTAACCTGAGGGGCAGGAAGGTCAGTACAGTGCAGAGTCCCCACACTTCAGGCCCTCCTCACTCCTTGCTCCCTGAATACACTGAAAAGGGGAGGAGTTGTCCTCTGTCTCACTGCTCAAGATAAAAGCTTCTGGAAGATGTTGGGCAGGGGATGTCTTGCGTGGCAAACCAGGCTCCTGCCCCACTGCTTTGCACACACCATCCTCCACAGTGCATCCTGATGTCCTGCTGCAGTGGAGTGAGAAGCAACCTGCTTGCTTCATTTCCGTTTTCAAAAAAGAGCTGCAGAATTTTCCCAGGAAAAGTGACATTAACAGCATCGTATTTGTAAGGCACTTGATCCAGAAAATGGTAATGTCAAAGTCATTTGCATGATCTTAATTCTCCTCCTTTGCTGATACATGTTATGACCACAACTAGCAACATCCCATTTTCCTGCAAGATTATGCCTGGTCCTGCACTTGGGGTAGCAGAACTGAAAGGAAATGCTGGGTACTGGCCAGGGAAACAGGACACCTTGCTTTAAGCAAGCCCAGAAGGCCGAGGGCACTGTGATACCAACCAAAGCCCTCAGCTCACTGGCCCTGTCCAAAGCTAAAGTCTTCATCCAGCACTTACAGGCAAACCAGGCAAGTGACTGTCCTAAGAGGAAGAGCAGTTATCTCCCTCATGGAGCCCTAAACCAGGACCTATACCCTATGCTCAGCTTTGTTGAGGCTAAGAGACTTGCCCAAAGTCACACAGGAAATCTCTGTGGCTCAGTTCTGCATCAAAGGGTGATAAAATTTCCTGACCTCTGTGGAGGATGGTACAAGATGTTCAGGTAGTACAACACCAAAGCAGGGGAACTACTTGCTACGTGCTAGCTTGAGCTCAGTAAGGACAAGCTGCTTCAAAGAGCAAAGGCTAGGAAGACACACCAGTGACTTCCCATGAAGTCACTGAGATACCAAAACAGTGATTCTTGCTAAAACTCAGACTCTAACACCTAACATAAATTGTACTCTCAAAAAATGTTAAAGAGAAAGAAGCAACTGTGCTTAATGGCTGCATCTATTGCCCAACCATGGTACTTCCCTTTGACCCATCCCTGCATCACACAAAAACCTGAAGACTTTAGGTTGCATTTCTCATCTCACAGAATCCAATTTTTTCCCCAGTTAGGAGGAACAGAGACACCCAGCCCCTTTGCTAAGGCTCCCCTGTAGATACATGCAATTACGATGGCAATTAAGTTTTGAGTCTGGTTACAGGAAACCAGAGGTACTTTCCACAGATCAGAGTGATGTTACTGCCACACTTCACAGGTTTTTATAATGTACACAACGTGGTGCTCTGAAACTCCCTTTTCACTGACCCACTTTCCACTGAGGAGAAAGTTCATCTTTATTTATCTGGACCTTCTGCTTTTCCTTGCTCACTCACAGGAATGCTGTCTGCATGTTAATGCAAGCGGGGAGAGCCTGGGGAACCAGTGGCAACACCATCCACTTCATATCTGGGACAATCCAGTCTCCTGCTTGCAGGGCATTAAGGCAACACATTCAGGCCCCAAGGAGAAGGAGCACCCAGCTGCCCTCAGATGACTCTTGCCAGCTGACTCACCGTCCAAGGCTGACAGGCTCCCTAGACGTGACAGAGTTCAGCTGCCCCAGGGAGAGCAGCATTGCTCCAGGGGAGGCTCTTTGGGCTGGGAAGAGGCAAGGAGCAGGGTTTCTGATGACTTTCCCTGCAGCCTCCTCTCAGCCTCGTGGTGCCTTTCTATGTAAGCCAAGACCTGGGATCTCAATAAACCACAGCAGGCCCAAAGAGGCCACCAAGGGCTCCAGATCAGCCTGCACAAGTGCATAGTTTCCCCAGGCCAGCCACAAGGCATTTTGCTGTAAAATCCAGCTCTGCACTTGCCACTTGTGACTACTGTCTCACAGCAAAAACTTCTGCCTGCATCTGCTTTAAAAAAGACAAAACCCCGAACCACAGAAAGCATCCACAGGAGGGGGAGCATGCTGGAGGAACCTGGCTTGGAAAGGACACGTGAACCTCACCTCTCTGCCCTGACGTCAGGCTCAGCCACAGAGGCTCTTCCCAACAGCTCACCTGGCCACCTCCTTGCCCATAGCCAAAGCTGAGGTTTGTGTGCCTCCTCCCAGAGGAAGATGGAAGATCATACCTTTCCCAGGAGTGCTGGCTGGACAAACCATAACAAGTTCTTTGGGAAGCTAAGGCAGATCCCAAGGAAGCAAGGCACAGTGAGAGAGTGGGAATGTCAGCAGAGACAGCCAGACAGCTATCTGAGTGGATCTAGTGAATGCCTTAAGGCCACAGCCCTGCAGAGATGCATGTCCTGGAAAGCTGCTCTTTCAGTGGCTGCAGGGGCACATTAAGCTCAGACCCCTCTGCACTCTGTGGATGAATGTGTGCCCAAATTCTTAGGACACCCATGGTCAGACACTGGCTCCCACGTGCTCTTGGGGAACAAGTGACAAGTGTTGCTGGTCCAACAAGTGACAGCCGCAAGTGTCAGCCAAGCCAGAGCCACACACACTGCAACTCTAACCTTTCATCTCTGTCTTAACTCTCCTGCCTGCCCTGGGATCACCAACACAGAGTGTTGCTAGGACAGTTAGCACAGGTCACTGTGAGCTGTTGCTTCAGTGTCAAACATGGTGAGACATGCCCTGCAGTGTATAACCCGTGCACAGCCATCCCAAACTGCAGCCTTCCAATGCTGCACAAAGGTCCCCACAGCCCAGCCCCACCAGGGTCAACACAGCAGCACACAGGTCACCAACACTGCCAAACTCTGGTAGGTCTCCTTGAGCCCCCTCAAGTTTCCATAGTGCTTGTAGTCTGACTGTGATGAAGTTCTTTTCCACATCAGGTCCTCTAAAGGACTGAATATAAAATATTGGTGCTTTTTAAACTGCCGAGCATCCCACAGCCTGGCTCTGAAAAGGCCACATGCTGGTTGTCTAGAGATTAACAGAAGGATTCCCCCCTCCAGGCTTCACATTCCTGTTGAAATGGCAGTCCCTGGGCTGTTTTAGAAAAGCATTGCCAGATACAATTTGCCAAACACAGGCAGAACACGCAACGCTGTTCAAATGTCAGGACTCGGAGCTCTCCCCCACCAGAGGAACTCTCAGCCCTGAGCTATGCTGGACAAGGAGGGGTGGAGACATCAAAACATCCTTACAGCACGCAAGACACCAAATCCATTTCCAAACACACCGTTCCAATGTCCTTAACGAGAAAACAGGAGTTTTGGGGTGAAGAAAGAGATCCAACAGTTCTTTGGCCCCGCCAAGCCAGCTCCTCTCTCTCTTGCTCCCAGCCACCACAAGCTCTACATCATCAACGGGATACTCACCTTGAGGATCTTCACGACGACCCTCTCGTTGTTGGTGATGTTGATGGCCTCAAAGACCTCGCTGTACTTCCCTCGGCCGAGCTTTCGAACCAGCTGGTAGTCGTCCTGGTTGCTGCGGGCACCAAGAGGAGAGAGGCGGTGGTGGGGGAAGAGTGGATAGCTAACAAGGCAGCAGGCCGGGGAGGGGATCCTCTCCCAGCCTCTCGCCCTCCGCAGCCCCCCGGGGACACCCAGCACGGGAGCGGGGATCAGGAAACCCTCCCCAGGGGCTGAGGCCCTCCCGCGGGACGGAGGGCGGGTCCCCGCACGGCGCTTTACCCCCAGCTCGGGACGTGCGACTCGTAGTCCCAGTACTCGCGGCTCCTCAGGCTGTTCACCTCCGCGTACACCCGCGCCCGGCTGCCGGCGGCCGGGCCGGGCATG